>OZ023269.1:46127972-46627972 GCA_964006375.1 Tillus elongatus
GTGTGTGTGTGTGTGTGTGTGTGTGTGTGTGTGTGTGTGTGTGTGTGTGTGTGTGTGTGTGTGTGTGTGTGTGTGTGTGTGTGTGTGTGTGTGTGTGTGTGTGTGTGTGTGTGTGTGTGTGTGTGTGTGTGTGTGTGTGTGTGTGTGTGTGTGTGTGTGTGTGTGTGTGTGTGTGTGTGTGTGTGTGTGTGTGTGTGTGTGTGTGTGTGTGTGTGTGTGTGTGTGTGTGTGTGTGTGTGTGTGTGTGTGTGTGTGTGTGTGTGTGTGTGTGTGTGTGTGTGTGTGTGTGTGTGTGTGTGTGTGTGTGTGTGTGTGTGTGTGTGTGTGTGTGTGTGTGTGTGTGTGTGTGTGTGTGTGTGTGTGTGTGTGTGTGTGTGTGTGTGTGTGTGTGTGTGTGTGTGTGTGTGTGTGTGTGTGTGTGTGTGTGTGTGTGTGTGTGTGTGTGTGTGTGTGTGTGTGTGTGTGTGTGTGTGTGTGTGTGTGTGTGTGTGTGTGTGTGTGTGTGTGTGTGTGTGTGTGTGTGTGTGTGTGTGTGTGTGTGTGTGTGTGTGTGTGTGTGTGTGTGTGTGTGTGTGTGTGTGTGTGTGTGTGTGTGTGTGTGTGTGTGTGTGTGTGTGTGTGTGTGTGTGTGTGTGTGTGTGTGTGTGTGTGTGTGTGTGTGTGTGTGTGTGTGTGTGTGTGTGAATTTCTAATGCGTGCATGTCATATAATTTTTTGTTTAGAGTTAACTCCTAGGTATATTGCCTCTTTAACAAATGGAATTTCTATTCCATCTCTCACAAGATGTTTGTAGCTTTTCTTTTTCTTGAAAAAGAAAACAGGTGTGTGTTTTTGGATACTTGTGACACTGGAGTAAGGAAAACTTTTGACAGCCTTACTATTGCATTTGCCTGAGTACAGATTTGTGTTTATGGTAATTAGCTACAGAAAAATATTTCATTTTTTGTTTTCCCTTATCACCTAAAAAGCCACTACACAAAAGTGATGCGTAAAATAAAACTCACACTCACTTCCCTACATTATGCTATTTTAACTAACGTTTTAAAGCTTTGAACACGTACCAGTTTTAATGAATAAATGTAGCTTCATTATTCTCTGGATAAAACTGGTGGTCGAAGAACTTTATACAAAAATAATTCATAAATTGAAACTTTTGCAGTATGAGTTATTAATTTAGAATTGTTTAACATGAAAACAGCTTAAATACATAGCTTAAAAGCATATTTGAAACCGTAGAAACGTACAATTTTGAATAAACTTCACTATTATAACTTTCGTTACAGTCTTATTAGCGCATTTAGCTTTAAATCGTGCTCTAAAACAATGTAGTTTTAGTCTGGCAAAGCACAACTTTATTTAGCAGTTCAACCATATCCAGTCGAATATGCATGGAAGAAAACACATTCACATTCGAGCATTGAAAAACAAAATCATAACGAGTGCCATTTCACAGCTAGCATAATGTAAAACTTGAATGAATAGTGAATGTGGAAGCTTATTTATTAATAACCTAATGTTATACATCTAGTGCACGCTAAGGGATATACTGTTATGGGGTAGATTTGCCCGAGAGTGTCTTTATTGCAGGTACACGAGCTTGGATACTGCAGTTGGCCATATATCTCTATCTCCCAGCGTATGACAATATGTCATCCTTGCTGTTTCTCACTCCTTCTAATTACGAGAGTTACTCTCGGCCTCTAGACTAGAGCTTAGTTAATATGATACACTCCATTTGTCTTCCACCTTCTATTTTTGTTCAAACCACATACGATGCAAGGGAACATTAAAAAACACGAGCTTACATGTTGCTTTTACTCGCCTTGGTAAAGTGTTTTTCAAGCACAACGCTTTCCAGAACAGTTTTTATATATCCAGGAAACAATCAAGCGGTTAAATTGTCAAAGACATTAGAACGGTAGCTTTACGTTGACACTTCAGCAGAGGTAACTTTTTACTTGTTGACTAGCAGAAAAAAACAAATAAAACAATTTATATCTTTTTACTTATTTAATGTCGCACTTAAACCTTTAAATCTTCGATCGTGAAGGTTAAAAAGCTTCCCTTTAAAATTTATTGTTAAGGGTTTCAGAGTTATGTACCAACAACACCTGCATGTAATCTACCACGCTACTGAAAAAAGAATAGCTTAAATACGTATCTAAGAAGACAAGCAGCAGTTAGTATTTAAACTAAAGAAGATTAGAAAAATAATTTTAAAGTTTAAAAAGTTATTTCCATACCAGCAAAACGACAAAATGACGTAGGACAAATCTTTCAGCGAATGTTAGTAAAAAATTTGCACATAAGGTGAAAACTCAGCGAGATGACTTACAACTAGTGGCATCTCTCTGTGCGTACTAGAAACTAGGTTCTCGCTACATTCGTAATAGATACAAAGTGCTAACCATATAAACTGTGTCGACAAACTAAGAATTATTCTATTTGTTCCTTGCCCAGGGGAATGTATGTTATTCCGTAATTATTGTCAGTTTGTGTTACAAAGAGGCTTTTTTAATATTCAATCATCAATTAGGTGAATCAAATATTTACAGTAGATTATTAACATATGAAGGCTGTTCTACCACGGTGTTGCTTCCCTAATACAAAAAACCCAGCATCTAGAACCCTAGTTAAAGAAGTTATTTAAATAGTTGCACAGAAAAAAATTAAGAACTTATTTAATATACATGTAATGTTAAAAGCTTTGCAAGGGCAGGAAAACGGGAAGAAGCACACAACATAATAAATGGACATAGATATAATTTGTATGTCGAAAGCAAGGTGGCCGAAGAATTTAGAGTCCAAGAGTGCTACTTTGACATTATATATAGTGGAAGAGAAGATTTGGAAAGGAGTGAAGTCGTAATCATATTATGGAACAAACGAGCCAAAAAATAATAAATACCTGGCGTGCCAATGATAGGATACTTTATTGTCAGCGTGGTACCGTTAACAACTACGTAGTTTTTGAAATGTCATTTATGTTTCTGACATTGTGATTGGTTAGTATCGGTACTACTGACAAAATAATGACAACCGTAGACAACTATATATACAATTTGTTTTTATATATGTACTTACTGTATGCTAAAAAACATTTACGAAATTGGTCATATATTTCACATGGGACATTTGACAGATTAACACTTGTACTGGGTTCGATTCCCAGGGTATTTCTTTCACTTTTTCAATACAAACTGTAATAGACTAACATTAACCGAGGTTCTGGCATTGTATTTGAGCAAGTTAAATGTTTGCACGTTCCGCCCCTCGGAGGCGGCGTAAAGCCGTCGGCCCTGTGTCCATGAGATGTTGGACCTGTTAAACACCCCTACCCTCCTTACAGAAAGGCAGATGTTCGGAAAAATTCCCAGGAAAGTGAGGTAAAACTGCTCGCTGGCGTCGGTGATTGGCCATAGTCACAGAAATAGGTCGACGTTAAAGTAAACATTTTTTATTGTTTTAGAAAGTACAACAATTTCTCGAAAAAAAAAAACTGATGTGACTTTCCTGACCAACAAACCTATCCAACCAACTTAAACGAAAAGTACACCTGCCAAGACCTAATTATTTACAGAAAGCTTTTTGAGAGACTTACAAAAAATGTTTACATGAAGATCTGCAACCAGTTTGTCTTACAAAAATTGGCCATTTTTTAAGAAGATAGGTTAAGTAATTATACAACAAATTTCTACGAAACGTAACAAAAAGTTTTTCACACAAAAATCTGCTATTTGAATATTTCTTGTCGAAAATTCGTTAAATAATCCCATATTATGATCGGTTATTAGAACTGAATAAAAATTAAACTGACCCCTACATGAATTATGGTATGAAATTATAAAAATGTAAATATTTTAAAACTAGTCTTTAGGTATAAGAAGTCTTATACAAAAGTTAAAGCAGTTGCCCTCCACTTCTGAAACACAAAATACAAGCTGTTCCCATAGAAAAATCGAGACATTATTTGAGAGCGCCTGTACATGGCATCTCTATTTTTTCGACGAATTATATAAACGAAAACCTTTCGAAATGCGTCATGTCCATGGGACTTCCATATCTATTGACAAAAACGCCGTATCACATATCTGATGTATGTTAAAAGCGTGAACACACTTTTTACAAAAAATACACTACAAATTTGATAGATAACCCAAAGCATAAAGATAAAGCCACAGAAGTGTCTGGAATCTATAAAATAGGTTGTAAGGATTGTGAATATAAATGTGTTGGGCAAACTAAAAGAACAATTGAAACTCTTTTGGTATGTTGCATCACACTGTAATCACTTTTTTTAAATTTGTTTACGTGGGCTGCAGTTTCGAACGTTCCTGATTTATCATCAGCAGGCCACTGACTCTGATCGTTCCTGTGCGTTATTTGTCTAAAGTTGTATGTGACGCCTGCGTGTTCAGCTTCTATTGGTCGGTTTCCAGTTGTTTGACTGGCTGTGTTTTCGGTCTGTGTCGATTTGTATTGGTTTCCTCTTTTCATTATTGTGGTAAGATAACTTGTCTATTTATATGGCTTTTATTAGGTTTTGCTTAAATGTTTGCACTTGGTTTTGTTCTGGAATTAATTGTTTCTTATTGTTTGTTTGTTGAATGTAGTATTGTTCCCAGATTTCCTTTTTTGTGGCCTTTATTATGTTTTATTAGTTGTAATTGCTTGACATCTGATTTTTGGTGTTTTCTGTTGTGAATGTATGTCTACGTTAGATGTGTAGCTAGGTCTGTGGATTTTATCTAGTGCTGTCTATGTTCCTTGAATCTTGTTTCTATTGTAACTTATAGCGTAATAGGTGTTCATACGATTTAGCCTTTTCTATTAGTTCCTTTTACAAACAAATGTATGATTGTCTGCACTTTATTGTTTCTAGTCCCATTTTCCATTTATTGATGTCTACATTTAAAGTCTCAACATTTATGGGTGGCAGTTTACATAGCACAGTATTCTTGGCAATGTTTTTTTCCATATATCAAACATCTAGAAAAAGAGTTTCGTGATGAATAGTATGCTCGCAATATTATATAGAGTTTATAAGCTTTGCAATCTAGAGTGTATGTTGACATTCCATAAAATATCCATTGAATAAAGCCGAGCTCTAAGCCGGGGATAAATCATTCAATGAATGAATATCTCTGATGCGCTTCTCTCGATTCAATAAGTAAAATCTTTATACCCTTCGCACTGCTGAACTACTTTTATTTGTGTTCATGTGCATCATGTCAAACGTATCTGATATAAATATTTGTCATACTCTATGAAATATGTGACAAAAAATGTATCGATTACGTACAATTTCATTTACTTGACGCGAAACTCGATATATGACGTTTCTACGATAATAACGGCTGAAAATTGAAAAAAATGTAATCGGCATTTTGTACACCTCACCCACGTAAACCTTTTTCAAATTAACGTTTAAACACGAAATAATTTTTCTGCATAATACTTTGACCCTTGTTATTCCCACAAAAATTTGCCAACATTTCACAAAGCCATAACACGTGATAATACAAGTTGAAAGGGCACATTTTGTTACGTTGCTTTTAAATTTAATCATCCTCGTTGTGCATGTCTTTCACAAAAGCAATAGACATGCTAGTAATATTTGTGTTGCAACTCTTATATTCAAAATTGATAGAAACTTTTACAAATGTATACCCATGCGAATTAAAATAAAGATAATTCAATTATGATACATTAGTTACTGCGCTGCTGTAAATAAATTATTTTATGATCTTCTTATCTTTAATTAGAAATCGTAAATATCTGAGGCATATTTCATTAAATTATTTTTATTTTGTAGCTGTTTATGCTTTATGCTGGTTACTAAATACCAAGTGTTATTTAAAAATATAAGTCAACCGTTAAAAAAATATTGCAGATCCTCTTGCAATAACAGAAATGACACAGTAAAAAGTAAAGCAAAAATTCAAAGAAGAATGTTCTATTAGTGATCGTCCTAGAAGTCGATGCCCATCAGTGCCAGAAAGTATATGTTTAAATTTAACGGTCGCTACACTCGAGAATTCATAGTTAAGCATTCGATAACGTGAACATTAATTTGCCATCGGAAAGAGCACGGCAAATAAAATTCTGCATCTATACAAGATTCATCTGGTTTGATATTGGTTAGATGACAATCATCGTTGCATGAGAGGTATCTGCACGCCATACGCTCAAAACTAAATGTTTGGACCGGTGTAGTTATAATCATAAATAAGGACAATTTTTGTTTGTTAAGATAATCTTACAGCAGAGCTCTATCACAACTTTCTAAGAGACAAACTTGTTCCTTTATGACTCAGGCTGTTTCTGAATCGAAAATATCCAGGTGCATTTGACGGCGTTACTATGAAATTGATGTTGGCCGTTATTTGGATCGACTATTTTCAAAACGATGGGATAGTAAACGACGTGTGATTGGCTAGACCATCAGAGATCTACCTTCAAGATTTTTTATGGGGCTCTTTAGAAAACAATATTTGCGCAACCAAACTTTGCAATTTAGAAGACCTTTAGGAAGTTATTAAAAATACAATACCATAATCACGGTTAATCTATACAATATTTTCAAAATTAGTTGAAAAATAGACACTATACATATCAATACCGGAGATTGCGTCATCCACATGTATAAGAAGGGTTACGACAGCGATGTGTACTCAGTTTCATCCAGTTTCGGAAAAAGCCATCATATATGGTTGTCTATATATCTAGCAACCGAGTAATTGATTGAAACCACGGTAAAATAGCTCTGAAACCATTTAGTATTCCAAGCAACACCGGCAGTGAGTCTAAGGTCTTCATCAATAGGATTATTGGTTCAATTGTTATTTTATCAGTTTTCGTTGTATTTTAGAATAATCAGATATTTTACAATTGGTTGTAAATAAACAATCATCATTACAGTCTAACGGCAATGTCGGCTTGTAGCCAGAACCACAACTCTCTGCCTCCAGCAGCTATTTTCATTTTATTGTAGCTTCCGCCCTACATTTATTGGGTCGTCTTTTTGGTTTATTGCTACATTTTTCACCAGCCGTAAGAACACTGCCAAAGTATCTAAACATTTCTATTGGTTGTTGACGGTTTAGTTTTACGTCCATGGTCGCAGACTTATCCTTACTGTTCTTCAATTCTTTTGTATTTGTCATATTGATGAAAATCAGCTCAAAAGTTTCACTCTCTTTAACACACTATCTATCACATTGAACAAATATGGTAGTAATGGGCATCCCCCCCCCGTTTTTTAATAGCTTTAGTATCACATTTGTTACTTCCTATTACAGTACTTCGCCTTACCCAGGTTCAGCTCTCCCTATTATAAGAAACAATATTTTTTAATTCACCTATTGAATGCTCTTTCCAGGTGTATAAAAGCATAAACTTATTTCTTTTTTTATTAAGCTTCTTTTCCCCTATTATATAAAGTGCTAGCACACCTCTCTAGTTCCTCTGTAAGATCTAAATCCGTACTAATTTTCATCCAAGCAATTCTCAACCTTGCTTCCTATTCTATTCTTTACTATGATAAGACGATCTTGCATTTTCGGGAATTTACTATTTTAGGAGCAGTAATACTTTCATCCTACATTAACTCTCTGGGCACTTCGCATTATTTATGTGTATTTTCTTTTTTAACGTCGACCTATTTCCGCGATTATGGCCAATCACTAACGCCAGGGAGCAGTTTCACCTCACTATCCTGAAAATTTGGCCGAACACCTGCCTTTCTGTAAGAAGGGTAGGGATCTTTAACATGCCCAACATCGCATGGACACGGGACCCACGGCTTTATACCCTCTCCGAAGAGCGGAACGTGCAGACATTCCACTTGCCCAAATACAATGACACAACCTTGGTTGATGTTAATTGTACAGAAAAAGCCAAGGGAGAACCCTGGGATCGAACCCGTAGCCTTCGGTTCAGAGGCAAACGTTCTTACCACTGAACCATCGAAGCTATCGTTATTTATAATATTTGCAACACGTTCTTTATTCGCAACAAATTTTTACAAGTTTTAATGATCATTTGTCCACAACATGAGTTATCCTTGTCTACGTTCTTTAAGAGTTTTTTATATCCTTCTCTTAAAGTGGATAGGTTCAGAGCATCTACATTATTTTCCCTTTTTGCTCTACATACTCTCCGTGATATAACTCTTTTATAAAGGCTTTTAAGTGTTTAAGTAATGTATTCCCTTTCCTGAAATAAATTTAAATCGTTGTTCTTTATAATTTGACTTTTTGTTTCATGTTTATATAGTAACCTTCTTACTTGCAGGCAAACAGGAACCGACTGTCCTTTGTTCATGTAATTTTTTATTTCATAAGGATATTTTGTATCAGTACTTTATTTGGTTTCTTACATTTCTGTCAGATCATATTTGTAATTTATTTTTACATATTCACTGTTTGCCTCTGTATTCTTATTGTTTATCCGCATGTTGGTGTGTGTATTAACTTCAGTATTGATTATTTCACTCACGGTTTCAAGTGTAATTTCTCTTTCTGTCCAATATATTTTCTACCGCTGCTTATTTTTATGTCTGTTGACTCAGATGTTCCTTAGTTGAGATTTAGCTAATTAGTTTCTTTTTAAAAAAATTCCAGTTGCTCTGCATCTTTAGATTGTGCACATTCCACTTGCTTTTTGTATTTCCCCTATTCTTAGTTAGTGTTTTTGCACTTTGATAGCACTAGATTATGGCCACTGTCTATGTCTGCTACAGGATATATGTAGATAAAATTTGAAAAAATGTGGCATTTATTGGTAATGATAAAATCCATTTTCCTGATGCTTTCCATGTATATGGTCTTCTATTTGGTACTTCCAGCATCGTGTTTGTTACATCTTTTCGCCAGAGGGATCCATTAGCCCCGCCTCTCCTCTTTAATTTTCACTTCTCTTAATATTAAAATTTTCCCACTACAGCACTTCCCATTTGTCCTCCCATTACTTTAATAAACTCTCCTATTATAAATGTCTGATTCAGTTTACACACGTTCTTGCTCATATTAAATTCCACATCATCAACGTCTCTCCATCGCTCTGTAATATCAGAAAGTACACTTTCACTTACAATAAAGTGATATCCTGCGGTTTTATTTTTTTAATTAGAGAAGCATGTAAAGATAAAATTTCAAAAAACTTGAAGGAAAATAAGTCTACTAAAAACAAAATTGTAATCAAATGAAAACATAGTTAAGCAATTGCGAGAGAAATATTCTTTTTATGTTAAAGGAGATACAAGGAATAAGTTTGTGAATTTGGACAAAAACGACTATAAATATAGAGTTTATAACGCAATAAAGACATGACCGTATAAAAAACATAAAAACCCTCTACCAAAAATGATTTTTTATGTTAAAAAGAGTCTAAAGAATTATCACAACCTTTTAACAAAAGGCTTAGGAAGAAAGTTACAAGCTGCAAGTCCAAAAGTCCCCAAAAGTATTGTCTCCCAAAAATCCATAAACTGGGAAATCAGTGAGACCTATTGTTTTGGCTATAGATTCTTGGACATACAATTTATCAAAGTGGTTGACAAATGAGTTTAAAGTCTTACCCGTCAAACAAAAAAGTTTTTCAGTAAAAAAATCACTTGAATTTATTAGGAAAATTAATAATGTTAAGATGGTTGAAAGCGAGGTTTTTATTTCATTTGATGTAACCTCATTATTTCCTAATGTTCCCACGAAGCAAACGCTAGAAGAGTTATTAAAAATTAATAACATAGATAAAAAGGTCTGCAAAGGATATTTACCATTAACAAATCTTTGTATTAAACACAATGTTTTTCAATTCAACAATGAGTTTTTTTTAACAAACCCAAAGCACGGAAATGGGCAACCCCTATCGCCATTTATTGCGGACCTTCTCATGAGTAGATTTGAAACAGATCTTAAAAGTTAAAGTGAGTATTGTTCTACAGTATGCTTTCGTTATGTGGATCATATTCTCACAGTGTTTAACACAAACATTTACACAATAGACAATTTTATTGCCAAATTGAACAATAAATCTGATTCTATAAAATTTACCCACGGATTAGAAATTAATAATAAATTACCATTTCTAGTGTACTAGTTATCAAAAATAAAGACTACTTAGAATTCGATGTCCATGGGAAGAAAACCACCACTCTAAGTTACACTCCGAATGACTCGCATCATACGTACGCATAAAAATTGGCCAGTCTGAGTTATTTAGTCAACAGGTTAATTAATTTTTTAAATAAAAATAGATATACGAAAGAATTAGGATATAATAAGAACGTGGCCGAAGATAACGTCTACACTGCTTGCCTAGTGAAGAAATTAACTAACAAACAGGAAACAAAGAAAATCCTAGCGGAATGGATGACTTTTGAAGAGAGAAAGCCGAAAAAGCTTTATTTGCTTACCATTTAAACCACGAATCAGAAAGGGTCAAGATATCACTTTAAAAGCCAATTTTCAACTAATATTTTGACAAAAAATATTTTAAAAAACTTACTAAGAAACCCAAAAGACAAGGATAGTACTGCTAAAATGTCGGAAATTTATTAAATAAGTTGTAAAGATTGTGATCTTAAATACGTCTGACAAACAAAAGGATCTATTGATATTATATTTAATGAACATTTAGCACAATTAAGATATAATACTATAGATAGATCTTCCGTTGCCTAAAATATTTTGGATAATAATCAGCACGTAGATAAGGCTAATCTAAAATTGTTAGACAACCGGGACAGCTAAGCGCTTATATATATATATATATATATATATATATATATATATATATATATATATATATATATATATATATATATATATATATATATATATATATATATATATATATATATATATATACATTTATTAAAACTCGTCGTTTCGGAGCCATTTTCAAGAGGTAAAGGAATATGACATGAACTATAGTTCATAGTTAATAGTTAGAGTCAATGTCCTTATATATTTCCTTTACTCCTTAAAATGGCTCCAAAACAAGAGTCGAAACGTCGAGTTTTAATAAATTCTGAAATTCTGGAGACTGTTCGACCAGAGAACCAAGTATATCTCATATATATATATATATATATATATATATATATATATATATATATATATATATATATATATATATATATATATATATATATATATATATTGCTAAATATAGTAATAGTAAAAAGTGTATGAACTTCGCGCCGCCGCCTAAGGTAGGTTGGTTGATAGATCACTTCACAAGAAAGAGACCGGCAAAAGCACGTGCTATAGCTAATAACATAATTTAGGTATTTCCGCCAAACGAAATATGTAAATTTTTTCGTTGTTGGACCACCATCTATCGTTATGGACCGACTACCTGCGCCAGAATATAGGCAGAGCTATAGATGTAAGTTATTTAGAATTATTCATCCGCTGATAACGCTTACTTGGTTAGTGAAACGATCGTCAGGTTCTTTAAAATTTGTTGTGGTGATTTGGATTCTCGTGTACTTGTAAGTATCGTGTCGTTGGCATGTTCACATTTCCCGCTTTCTCAATAACTTCAGTCCAACTTTCTTTTTCAATATAATTATTATTTGATTTTTTCTAAGATGTGACTGATATAAAATAGGAAATTGTTATTTCATTGATTATTCAATAGTTTATAATAGGAGAAGCATTAAAATAACTGAAGCTCTTAGAACTTGCGCAAACAAATTTAAAAAGGATTACATATTTTGAAACTTGCGGGCGTGTGAACTTTGAAGATGTCAGTTATTTTGTGGATTCTCAGTTTAAAAACTTGTTGGACAGTAATGTAGAGTATTTTAGTGTTATTATTTTACTTCTCGAAAAGAATAAAGAAAATATAAAAACTTTAAAAGTAATTTCGTTCCAACGATGTCACTAAAACACGTATATTTCTGAAAAGCTTATTTGTCATTAAATTAATTACCCTCGTTTCTAAAGTATCGACCACAAGTAAATGTCATTTAAATTCAGGTAAGTTTTTATTTTAGGTACACTATACACACAAGTGATTTCCAACAAGATCACGATACGTGCACTAACACGCGCCTTTTTCGTTTTCAAATGACCTACCTGTATGTATACACACACACACACATACAATATATATATATATATATATATATATATATATATATATATATATATATATATATATATATATATATATATATATATCAGACCCATAACTCAAAAAATAGAAAGTCGATTTTGATGGGATTTCGTAGCTACCTTCATCTTATAAATAACCTTGGTAAGTTATTTAGCTAGGAAAATTTAGTTTTTCCAAGGAAGTTTTTGTTTATTCAAAAATCATGAAACTACGACAACCGAATGCAGTACGCAGGTTTACATTGTTAAACGTATACTATATTTTCAGTTTTAGATCTCTAAATCTAAGAAAAAAAAGCTACCATAACGCACTGCTGCTTTCAGACTGTTTTCTTTGAATTTACACGTCTACGCATACTTATTACCCGTGCCTTTTGCCTGCTCAAAGGCGATGTCTTTTCAAACCACTTTGGTACAGACTTCCCTCATATTTAGACTGTTGTACTGATTTATAGCCAATGTCAACCATTTCTACAATTATTAAGTTGGTTAAGCGTCAGTATTTGTTAAAATATTTTTGATTTTCCGAACATTATCTTCGATATTTATGCCACAGGACTACCTGAATATTCTCGTCTTCTAAAAATTCCCTTCCTACTAATAACCACTCTGCCACCTAAAAACTGTTAACAACATGGTGACCCTATTTTCATATTTTTTTTTTGAATGGTATTTCCTTTCCTCGCAAATTTAGCTGCCCTAAGACCTACTAACCTGTTCAGAAACTAGAACGAAACGAAGGACGAACCTACACAACGAAATATGAAGGTTTTTTGGCTTACTGTAACAACAGATCGTCTTTTGAAATGTTTTTACCATTCAAATTAGGAAACAGACAAGCCAGGAACTGTTATTTTTAAAAGAAACCTTTATTAACCTTTAGCAGTAAGATTCAATTCAAAGGAAGAAAGCTAATAATTTGGCCTCCCATAATTCCTGCCCAAATATCTATATTTTTTGAGGTCGCCAGGTATGGGCTTCCTGGGTACGATGTGTGTTGTTTCGGGCCCAGTAGAGAAAATTATGGCGATTCACCGTATTGCTTATATAAAATGTTGCCGTATCAGTGAAGCTAACATTGGACAAAAAGTTGGAATCTTCGCCAAATCGTCGCAATAACAAAACGCAAAATTCTAAACGTTGATCTGGATCATCATAGTTGAGTTCGGGAAGCAGCTGGATATCTTTTGAACGACTTTTCTTTCATTTTACCAATTTGGCTACAGTCAGTTGGTATAAGTTGTTGTCTTCTGCTTTGAATTAAACGTATATCTAAATATCTTTGTTTATTAAGGGACGACCATATTTTAACAAATCATGTGTATTACCATACACTACCATTATTGATAATTGAGTTGTATCCATCTACATAAAAGCGAGATTTTTACTTTGACAGTTAGACTACAAAGCTGGGAAAACGTAGATTACAAATAATTTTGCTAAGCAACGCTGAAATGTAGACAATATTGGGTATCACTGGTGAGCAGAAAAACGCACAAGACCAAAATATTCTGTGTGGATAACAAAATTCATTGTATAATTTTCTTCACTAAATATTATTATTATTACTTATTTTTATGTTACCGACAAAGATTGTTTTTTTTTGGCGCAAAAAGGTCAATAAAAAACAGAAAAACGACTTTAAAAGTGTTATAGTTATTCTTCTTGAAACGTTAAACTCGCAATTTGAAACGTCAAAATTGGAAACTGTTAGGCCAAGAACCTAAAACGAATACGGGATAGGTAGAGAAAATATCCCAACAAGTGTCTCTGGCAAATCCTTAAGTTTTAGCTTTAGCCGTCATTGTCCTTCATTTTACTATAATGTTTGCAGAAAATTCATTTAAAACAGATCCTTTCTCTGATGATTTAGCAGCACTTTCAGTTATAGTTCAGTAGTCTAAAATTTTTAGCAAATTTTCGTAGAAAACATTTGTTATTTAGGAAACCACGACTTTTGAATCTATAAAATATTATGTCTTCAAATGAGCGCGAACTACGCCCCTGGAACACACATGCGAGGTCAGGTTCAGTTTTGATTTGTTTACACATACAGTGTCGCGCACTTCTATGGTAAAGCTTATATTTCCATATTATACAAAATACGTTAATTATAGGGTATCTTGAGCTGCAGCTCATAAAATTATTTTAATAATTACAGGTGTCCGACGAATCGTGGGTAATAAAAATTAAATATCATTCATCGTTTTCGAGTTATTTCAAATATTTTGCCCCTTTTCACGTTTTTGGCTCATATTAAAATTTTTGATACAGCGTTTTCACCAACAGATAACGAACTCATGAAAATAACGCATTCAGGAAGGCTTTCGCATAATTCGTTTTAAAAATTGAGATGCTATATGCCGCTCTGACTGAACTTTAAAAAATTCATACGGTTGTAACTCAATTTTTTCAAATGGAACAGCTTAATATCTTTTATGTTTTAGGAGTGAAGGGTATGTCTTCTGATTCAACTTTTGTATTACACTCTCTATAGGTAAAGGCTCTAGTTTTGGAAGTAAAAATGTATTTTTGAAATTCTTGCCAAAAAGCTTTGTGTGAATGATTATATCTGGGCAGATGTGTAAATAGCTTGAAGAGGTTTGTTTGGACAGGAAAATCGGACTAAATTTTTATTTTTATATTTTTTCAAACAACAGTGTTAGTTGGTCAAAATAGGGTAACTTTTTTGATGCCTTTCATTAAAAAAGATATTTGCCATTAAAAATATTTTTATGAAAATTCACTACAATAACGCACCTGCTGCGTACAGACCTTTAATTATTAGATTAAAAGAAATTATTTCTTATTATCATAACCCTGCATTTGATGGTATGTATTTATATTATGAATCGTTTAGATATTTTGCAACACTAAGCATTTTAAACCGTATTTGCTGGCATGAGACAATGCTATAATGCAGTATTCTCCTAAAATACAATCTGTGAATTATTTGACTTACACTTCAATAAATAATAGACAAAACTATTATAACTAAATTAGCGTTTATATTCTTGTGTTAGCAAGATAAACTTCGGTTCAATTGCACTTTAATAAAGCAATTTGCACCTGGCAACTAACATATGCTAAGTGCATGCAAACTCTTGAGGAACAAGCGTGTGTATATTCCACTTAAAAGTGTATAGTTTGTTATTTGCATACTCTAATTGAAGCCATAAAAAGATATTTAACATTTACAAATGTAAATCAAGTATACTAAGAGCTTACACTTGTATTCACGTACAAGAGAATTCAATTAGCTCTTTACTATTCGGGTATTAAGGGCTCTAGATAGCAAATTGTGTATCAAAGAGTAGAAGTGCTCAGTTAAATACTTTGTGGATTTCATTTTATTGAGATCTGATAAAACTTTCTTCATTATGTTTAAGTAGTATGTAAGAGAATACTAAGGTAATCGTAACATCGTAGTGGTGCTAGTAAGGTAACAAAGGATGACCCTTGAGTCACTTTGTCTTCGACTACTTAGGACACACAGGGCGATCTATTGAACTCCCAAGTGAACATACATCTTGCTTTATCTCTCTGTATATGAAGAAGCCTAAAAGCTGTTCGCAGTAGTTAGAGTGACTTTATACAAATTGTTGACCAATTTAACTGACAAACTGCCAATAATAGCTGAAATAAAGATTTAAGTTAATATTCTTTAAAAGAAAGGTTTTTGAGATTCTCCACCTAACTTTTATAAAAGTTACTCCACGTTTGCAGGTCCAATTTAGATAAAATAAAAATATGCGAGTGGGTGGATCTAATAAATTATCGTAATTCTAACTAATATATAATTTAAAGGGTTAGTTGATAAAGAAGAGGATATATTTAGAATTCGCGTTAGATCTCCAAAATACATTTTTGCATCTTTTGTCTCTTATTATGAAAAATTTGGTGAATAACATAAAAGTTCATAAATTGCCGTGGCCTTGCAAAGTGAATACGTTTCATAGTGAACCCAGATGAAGAGACTTTTTATGACCTCGCAAGTGCTGGTTTCCTTCTCTGTAATCCGTTTCGCCTTCAACATCATCGTCTGACGATGCCATAAAGCACTTGTGAAATCGGATAAGAAGTATATGTATCTGTATTTATCGAATTATAAGGTTAGATCCTAAATGGTTTGACAATCTTACAACATCAAATTCCGCAAATTTAAATCTTTTAGCTGTCAATTTTTTTTTCCTTTCTGCGCTTCAAGCATTGCTTATAATTACCACAAGTCTGATATTCTACATCCCTTCTTTATCTACAACTATTTCCAATTCACATTCCCCGCAAAATTTTAAATTTTATTTGGGACCAAAAGTGCGTTGACTTTGATAGTGGCATAACTTGGTTATTGTTACACCCTGATATATACATATCTAGTCTCTCAAAGTATTTTTTATGACTGAAAGTCACATGTCCAGTTTCACAAAGCTCTATTAAATATTTAACGGCCGGTTAGTTAATCAAGACCTAATACAACCAATCATAGTATGTGATTGGTCGTCCAAAGCCATGATTACCTAACCGTCCGATAAATATTTATTCTAGCTTTGCAAAACTGGGTAATAATCTCACAATTAACAGTTTCCTCACCAAAATTTGCTAAAAGAAAAAACTTCTCTGGGTTTGTTTATGTAAGGCTATTAAAAAATTTACTAACCTGCTATAAACGGTGGAACTTATATTGAGTTTAAAATGTGCGTTATGTAGCAGTAACACAGTTGAGTTTGTAATAAAATAAAAACAAAAACAGAAAAGCGAAAACAATTCTTGGAATGATAATAGTCATTGGTTTTCTTTTAGAGTAATGAAATTGACAGTAAAGAAGTTGCGTCAATTGAATAGGGATAACTGCAGGTTTCTAAACAAACAAGAGAGCTTATATTTAACGTCGTCCATTTTTAGATTATACGTTTTAAGGAACTTGGTAGGCAGGTGCTAAAGTTATGCTGCAAAATAATAACAAGCTAAGATTCCTTATATCAACTGGTTAGAGACAACGAAGTTGCGGAATAAGAGGACTTTCATCTAAGGTAGCTGCCAGATCAATGAATCAGCTTGAACTACACTTTGAACGCGGGGCAGGACGAAGGCAAGGTGATCAATAGTTGGTTACTGAGCTGAATATTTTGATTTATATGGATACTATTAGATATGCCTTTAGAAAATATCTTTTGGGAAAGTGTGTCAAATATTCTGTGCATTAAATCTGATTCAGTTATATTGCAAAAGGTAGCTAGGTAAAAGATAATTCTCTTTTTTTAAAACAACTAAGCTTAGAGCGTGGCAAGGTGGTGTCATCAATGCTCTACCAAAGCAGTTTAATGCAGCTGGGCATAACATCTAATAGCTGCAATGTACGTTATAATTCGCCGGAAACTTTTCGTAACATGCTTCACGATAGAATTAACGTGCAGCGATACGAAGTTGCCCTTAGAATATTAGGTATGCTGTTAAAGGCTTATCGTGCTCAGCATTGGCTAACTAAAAGCCGTGCCCAACTCGCTACTACAAGAACTTAAGGAAATCTCTGCATATTACACAACTTCTTATTGTCCAGCGAGCTAAAAAAATGTTGTCCAAAGATCTTTACGGCCACTTTGTTATTTGAAGCTTAATTTATGGTGCACTATAAAAACTTATACAGCAGGATGAGGGTATGGAAATAATGACTTTGGTGGACATCCCAGTATACAGTATCACAAAATATCCGAAAAACCAGCAATAGTCAACCAATTGTTATGAAATTTTCTATACCACCATATTTTGTCTCTGATAAGAGAGGATAACAATATGTTCCAAAATTTAAACAGGTGTACACTGTTTTAATTTGGTTTTATCAAAAAATTATCTGTTTAGATTTGCGTTTGCTTCAGTTTGAGGCAATATTTCGTAGCAATTTGTGCTTAGTTTTTAAATCATTAAGTAATTGTGCCTAGGCGTCGTTTATCGAACCAGTGCAATTATTTAGGTAAACTCGAAATTAGGCGCATTGTTGGTATGTGGGAAAGAAGTTTTTCAATCAGACATATTTCCGACCGAATAGGACGGAGCGTGTTAACAGTGTTACAGAGTTGGTCTACGTTGTCTGAAGAAGCAATACATAACTGTCTCTGGACGATTTCGAGTAACTTCAGCACCGGAAGATCGTCATTTGAGGATTGCGCCTTTACAAGACAGTTTCCACAACACAGTAGATTGGAAATGCTTGGTTGAGAGCTTTACAAAAAGAGTCTCTATGGCAACCATATATCGCCCTTTTGGTTTTCGTTCTTATTGACCATTTTTATGTATCCTACGGATCAAATTGGGATGGTAAATAGAACCGTGTTGTGTCCTCTGACGTGTTTCGATTCTGTAGCCGCTTCCACGATGGTCGCAGGAAAGTAACGATTACGTGGAGAACGGAAAAATGTTGAATCTGCTGTGGAACGGCAGACGGCCCTTACGCAGGAAGTGATGGTATGGGGTGCAATAACATAGGGTAACAGGTCACCTCTAGTTTCTATTGACAGAAATTTGAAAACAAATTATTACATACGAAACGTACTGCAGCTTGTTGCATTGCCATATATACGAGGGTTCATTCAACCCTATTTCCAACAAGACAATGCACCCCCCTATACAGCAATGGTTACTACAAGGTTTCTACAAGAAAATAACTTGACCCTGCTTTCATGGCCTTCTCGCTCCCAGACTTGTCACCAATCAAAAATGTGTGGGATATGACTCGGTAATTTACCCCAACCACCAGATAAGCTAGTTGACCTTCGTCACCGAATTCAAGAAGCCTGGGATAACATTCTTAGGATACCACAAATCATTTAGTTTCAAGCATGCCTCGAAGAGTTATTGAATACATAAGAAACCGCGGCAGACCCACGTATTATTCAATAACTTTGTTAGTTTTTCATATGTGTGTTTGAGAATCATTTTTTAAGTTTGACCAAACACATATTATATATAAATTTCACTAAAATTGATCAACTCTTACTTGGTGTTCGACTTTTTTTGAAAGTCAGTATATATTACAAACTTTTTCAGACTACGTACGCGTATGGTTATTTTTTCAGTAAAACATTGATTTTTGCTAGTTGATGTTGACTAAAATTGTTGTGCCTCTTACAATTCATTAGCAATTGATTAATGTTATGTTTTAACTGTAAGTAGTCTTGCATTGTTATGTACATGTATTGTTGTGCAGGTTTGATAATTAGTATGTGGCGTTTTTCCCGTCAGCTGACATTATCAGCGTCCTAAAACATCGTTGCATTGAGGCGAGTGACCGCGTATTGCACATATCAGGAGGCGAATGACTACGGATTTTAATTC
The DNA here is from genome assembly GCA_964006375.1 of Tillus elongatus. Taxonomy (NCBI): domain Eukaryota; kingdom Metazoa; phylum Arthropoda; class Insecta; order Coleoptera; family Cleridae; genus Tillus; species Tillus elongatus. Next base: position 46,147,430 of record OZ023269.1, read on the forward strand.
TAATTTAATTAATTAATTTCATATCGTTATCGATATATTTTGTTATGAAACTTAAAATATTAGCAATATGCCAGAGCTCTTCACTTCAAATTAATGCTAACAATCATAAAATCTGTTGTTCAAGTGGCTTTCAAATGCTCGAGAAAAGATGCGTTCAATTTACTAGTGTGGAAATATGTAAACAATTCTGAGGCACGGTTTTGTTCGAGATATGTGACAGATAAATACTCGGGACGCAGGAAGTGCGTTATGGTAGCGAATTTTCACTGAAAATTTCTTAATATTAAATATGTTTTTTTAGTGAAAGACATCAAATTTAGTAGAAAGTATAATTTTTATAGTAGAATTCATGTACCATATTACAACAAATTATCTTTATTCTTGGAGAAACTACAACATATTCATGAAAAAATTGGTCTGACTTTCCTAACGAAGGAACCTATCCTAGCAATTTACACAAAAACTACACCTGCCAAGTTATAATTATTTACACAGTTTTTGACAGAAATAAAAAAAATTACATGAAAATATGCAAAGAGTTTGTTTCACAAAAATTCGCCATTTGTTTTACAAAGATTGACTAAGCAATTTTACAAGAACATTATAAGGTTTTTTTACGAAAATTTTAAAACAATTTTTATATAAATTCTAAAACACTTTTTTTACAATAACTTTTAAATTCATAATTAATGGCATTTTACAAAAATTTGACCTAAATTTGCCGAAAACACTGAAAAAAATTTCCGGGAAAAGTTGACGAGATATTTTTTATACGAAAATTAGCTAATAAAATTCAAAAAATTTTAAATTATATAACCAATCTGTAATTAAAATTGAAAAAAAAAGGAAAATGTAAAACAGTTTTTTAACTTTTCACTGTAATTTGAACCAGTGCAACTAATGGAAAATAAAAGCGGAACGTGCGCATATTTTCATGTCAGAAACTGTCAGAAATAAGAACGAAGTCTCTCACTGTAAAGTTTCATTTTACATTTATGAAAACAATTTATCAACTACTTACTTATACAGAGTGATTGCTGAGAAAAGTTCATTAGAAGTTCTTCTCATCTGATTTGAGAGCTGAAAAATTGTATTTTGCTATTATACAATATTATCATTCAGACTGCACTAGCCACACTTGCCTAGCACTTCCCGTTATACCGGAAGTCGCCTTCAACTTCGTTATTTTAAATATAATACCATGTATATTTTGCATATTCAGAATAGTGATCCAATTTGTGATAGATTTTATGTAGTACTCTCTACAGCGAGCGTTACTAGTTTTTGAAATATTGTCGATTTTCGAAAAAGATTCGTTATCGCAGCTCTTTTTATAATTTGATGTATCTTTGTCAAGTGTGAATCTGGGAATATGGTTTTTGGGCAACAGATTTCTGGTAATAATCTCTTGCAAAAGCATTGGAATGAAAATCTGTTACTTTTACAGGGTGTGCGTTTATATCCTGATAAACCTGGACATTCAAGCGAGAGTAACTTAATTTTTTCAAATGGAACACCCTATATGTTTCCATTCCAAAACCTTCTAGACACATACCTCTGCAACTTTTACAACTATGTCCTACACCTAAATAGCATAATTTCTGAGATACTGTTACTTTTCCGAAATTATATATTCAATATCGCAGCAGAGAATTTTATTTAATCCCAATGTGTGTTCATGGCACTGGATGATCAAGTGTCTTTTTGTATTAACGATGACACTCTAACAGTCTGAGAAATATACTGAAATACTACGATGCATATCATCAGTTAACAATATTGGTTGTTTGATGAACACGTAAAATGGCTCTTGTCAGCAGTCGCCAGACTTAATCTCGCTTCACTTCACTGTTGATACTTGCGAAAAGTCAGGTCAATTTAATTCACTGTTGAGAATGCCAATCGTAATTTTTAGTGTCTAGTAGGTACAGAAAATACTGATACCAACAGCCACCAACGGTCCAGATAGTTTTACTCAAGAATGAATATATGTATCTCGCTCCATTATTCGTCTTTATACAAGGAATCAGGATCAGTAATACAACGAAGAACATAAATTTATTATGGTCCTATCATTGTAAATGTTATAACAGAACTATTAAAGTAAGATAACAATCATACAGTGACATTGAATGAATTGAATTCTTATTTATAGAGTAAAGTTAATCTAAATTAGATTATACACAGCGAAGAGAGAAAAGAAAACAACTGTTGATATGAACTAGAACTGAAAAATTTAAAGAAATTGTTCAATGTGGCCTCCGTTTTGGTTCAAACACTTTGAAATTCACGAATATACTCCAGCGGTGGTCATTCTTCGTATTTTGTCTGGATCTAACTCGGTGAAAGCTTGCGTTATGTGTTGGATTAGTTCCTGTTTAGATTGGACATGTACCTCATAAACCTTGAACTTTATTATGCGCCCCACATATAAAAATCACACGGTGTCAAGTCCGGCGATCTTGCTGGCCAGTGCCGAGAACCTTTTCTTCCTGCCCATCTGTCAGTAAATATACCATTCAACTGATGGTATACACCTATATTACTATTACTATTATTATTACTAATACCATGGTATTGTACGCTGGAGCCTCGTCCATCTGGTACCAACAAATGAGTGATGTATTTCCCGACAGATTGTCCATGAATGGCATCACCCCTCTTCCCAGGATAATGAATGTATTTGTGATATCTTCATTACTGTGGGGTATTCTCTTTCCCATCGCGACTTATACAAAAAGCAAGTTACTAATTTTTACTGTCATTGAATACAAAATATGTGTCAAACTTTATTTTTCTTGCCTGACATTCCAATAAAAGCCTACTATTTTTGTACACACTCATGTATAAATTGCAAAATAGCTTTCCCGTTGGAGTGGTGGATAAAATATCTGACTCTCAAACACAATGTAGTGTGTTTTATCCCCGGCAGCGGCGAGTAGAATATATTTGCAAAAACAAATTCAGACTTTCAGGCAGTTGCTGTGGTTTGAAGCTAACACTTATCATATAATCTATAAGTCTGATTAACCACCCTTACAAACAATTGTTAACCAGAATAAATACATCAGAAATTATGTTATCTAGTATTGGACATAATTAATAGAAGTTGAAGAGCTACGTATGTAGAATGCTTTGGTATCGAAATATACCCTGTTTCATTTGAAAAAATCAAGTTGTTCCCGCTTGAATTTCCAGATTTTTAAGGCTATGAACAAACACCCTGTATAAAAAACAGATTTTCATTCCAATGATTTTGCAAGACATGATCAACAGCAATCTGTTGCCCAAAAACCCAATCTCTATACGCACACTTGACAAAGATACATCAAATTATGAAAATATAATATAACGAATATTTTTCGAAAATCGACAATATTTCAAAACTAACAACGCTATTTGTAAAGAGAACTACATAAGATCTATCCCAAATTAGATTTCCATTCCAAAAATGCAAAAATATACAGGGCGTTCTATTTAAAATAAGGAAGTTGATGGCCACTTCCGGTATAACCAGAAATGCTAGACAAGAGCAATTATTTTAATCTGAATGAAAATATTGCATAATCGCAGAATACAATTTTTCAGCTCTCAAATCAGATGAGAAGGTCATAAACTTCTAATGAGCGCTTCTCAGCAATCACCCTGTATATTATGAAAATTTAAACATAGATAATCTTATTAAATTAATTATTCTACAGATTTTTCTGTGCCAAAGGTAATTTGAAAATTTGTATATGTTTTGTTGAAAATTAGCTACACAATCCCATATTCTGTTCGGTTTTAAGAACTGAATAAAGAACTGAAAAAAAAACTGATCCCTACATGAGTTATGGAACGCGATTATAAAAGTGTAAATATACTAAAATTAAAACTGACCCCGGATACGGGTTCTTGGGGCCCTAGTTCGCGTTCATTTGAAGAAATTTTTAAAAAATTCAAAAGTCGGGATTTCCCCATTAGTGATTTTTTTTTCTACGAAAAGCAAAGAAGAATTAGGTCTGTCAGTTTTGTCGCACTAGTTAATCGATCAAGTGAGAGTGTGGTAACGGTTGAGCACGTCAATGCTTATATTGACGAGTTGAGACAGATAAAGCAAACATAAGTAGATATATTGTAAAAACAGCCGTTGTTGGAGGTGGCAGTTGTAAGAACACCATGCACCAGTTTCTGAATTAAAATTCAAGATGAGTGTTCTCAAAGCGTAGCTTGCGTTGAAAGTGTCATGTCTGAGCTTAGTGCACGGCAGAAAGAAGATGAGTTTTGTTTTGTTTGGGATTTTAGAAAGTGTTGTTTATTTAATCACTTAATAGACTGTGGCGAATTACGATACGGTGGCGCATGTGCTTTGTCAATTTGGCACCGCTAATTCCGCTACTTCCCTGGGTCGCATCATACTTGGAAAAAAGTTCACCTTGTGCAGGTGATTGCAATTTGGGATTAGAAAACCAGTTGGTGCCAAACTGGAAAGGGCTAGACTGTTGAAAAAAAAATCGTGCGAAAATATTTTGTTTGATAACTTTCATAAAACGTTTTGTTTTAGATTTGTTTTCAAAAAGCTTTTTGTGTATAATTACATCTTGGAAGGTGTGTAAATAGCTTTAAGAGGCTCGTTGGCCAGGCAAATCAGATCACTTTTCCAGGAGCAATTTAGCTTTAGGTGTGGAAAATGTTGTACTTTTTCAAACAATAAAGTTACCTAGATGAAATATGATACATTGTTTCTACTATCTAGGCTATGCCGTTAAAAAAATTGATGCCTCTCATTTAAGAAGATATATGTTTGTAATTGAAAACCTTTTTATGAAAATTCGTTACCATAACACACTGCTGCGTTCAGCTTTTTTATTTATTTGCTCTGTTAAATTGTTATAATTTACTTATCGTTTTGTTATATAATATGTGCTTTTGGTGGCGCTTAGGGTTATCGTGTTAGACAGCAAATCAATTATATTGAATTTAGTTAAATATGTGATCTCTTCCTTTTACAGGAAGAAAGTTGTTTAGCAACATTAAAAAAACAACTAATTTATCGACTTACTAACACAATTTTCATTTTATTTTACTCAGTCGTTACGGATTTTATGCCTAGGACAACCGCTGTTTATTTGTGACCAGAAATTACATTCTTATTTGAAAATTGGACTCGGCTTTATTTTAAAACAGGACAATATATGGGACAAATGTAAGTTGTTGCTTCTAGAATCACTGTCAGTGTGATTGTGAGCAAAGATGCAAAATACAGCGGCGGCATTTGCAATATAGCCTCAACAACTCTCCAACGAGATGACCGACCATTTGTAGAAAATGAGATCCATAACGTAGAAATGTAAACTTCGTCGTTTCGGGCATTTCCCACAGCGTAAAGTCTTTGTGTGAAACGATATAAAATGGCATTCCTACTGCATTTCACCAGACCAGTGGCGTCTTTCTCTAAGTGAGTTATATATTTGTAGTCTAACGCTTCCGAAAAACATCAAAGAAGAAAGGTGTATTAAGGTAATATGGAGCATTTCCTTTTTAAATGTTTTTATCAGATGAAAAAGCAAGTGGCTTTCAACAGAACTAATATCTTTTATTTTAAACAAGCAACTTTTACAAACTGTAAGAGGTTTATTTTGTAATAGAAAGCATTCTTCGTCCGCAGGTTTTATTTAGTGTTAAATTATACGTAGATATGATATATTTAATAAATAAAATAATTATATTACCTTTCGTCATAGTAATTAAATCGTAATACTGTAAACCCAAACTTTACTTATATCTGATAATGTAAGAAATACCAGTTCTAAATATTAAAACATCGGGGACAGACATGCTTTAAAGGTGTTGAGAATTAAATGCTTAATATTGCAGATAACTTTTATTATTACTTCCTACGTTTTTCGACTAATTGAAGACGTATTTGGAGGAATTGTTATGTTTATAAAAATAATAAGACTCTCTACACAAATGATTAAAGATGAGTTTTTATCCCTTATCGTAAGCGGATCCTAATGATGTACAACGAAAACAAACTGAAATCTGTCGTTTTTGGAGCTAAATATCATAAATTACATTTTGCCTCTCATTTACCAATCAGGTAGAGCATCGTGTACTATAGAGATCATGCACTATTTGTGACCTACTGTTTTACCTTTTGGTTTATAATTTTTGTTGTACATCGTGTGCTGTATTCGTGCTGCCTAAATTTGGTCTTATCCTTTTTGCTATATAGGTAGTTCGACACAAATTGCAAAACAATGAAGCTGCTTTATTGCGCAGTGCCCCATATTTCATAAATAGCCATTTTAATGGATAATCACTCTGCTTAATGTAGATATTCTTAAAAAATCAACTTTTGGACCCAAGGGTCCTGAGTTTAATCCTCAGTAAAAGCGTCAAAATTATTTTCCAGTACATTCTGTTTAAGTAAGTCGAATGTCTGCATGATCCGCCCTTCGGAGGGAGCCTACAACTGTCGGTCATGTGTACCATTCGATGTTGGGCACGTTGAAGATCGTTAGGCTTTATACAGAAGTGAAGGAATTTCGGAAAATTTTCAGAATAATGAGGTCTAATTGCTTCTTGGCTTCAGTGATTGAACATAGTCGTAAAAATAGATCGAAAAAATAAAAAAATAAAAAATAGAATCATTTTTACATAATATGCAAAGAGAACAAGTTAATGCTAGCAACGTGGTCCCGACTGCATAAGCCAAATAATATATTAGTTTCCGCTGTTTTAAGATATAAAAATGTGTCTGGACGCAACAAGTGCGTTGTGGAAGTTAATTTTCATAAAAATGTTTTTAATAGCAAATATGTCTCTCTAATGCAAGCACGAATCAATATGAAATTATTATATGGCTCTATGATACCTGCTTTAAATATATTTAGTGATAGGTTTTCAAAATATTGATTTTCATACATAATAATTGCTGCCGGTATTGAAAATTAATATGTTCCACTAATGTTTGTAATTTTGTTTTAACTAAATTATGATAATCAATAAACGATTGAGTTTTTAACATAGAACATGTAGTTAAATCATTTAATAAAAGGTCTTCGGATCTAGCATCCGCAAATTGTGCCTTGAGACTTTCTTTAAGAACACAAGACTGTTCAGGTAAACTGATTAGAACATCTCTAGGATTACCTATTATTTTTGGTTAAATACATTCTAAAATCATTGAATCTATATGCGAAGCATTAGGAAAATTGATAGCATGTCTATAGGTTTCTATAAATAATTCGCAATGATTTAAAAACTAGTTTAAATGTTTTCGACGGCCAGTATGTTCTGGGATCATTACCAAAGCTTGCACTATTTGTGCAAGTTCGCTTTGTGAGTTAATAACATTGGTTTGATTTGGTTGAACCATTTTAAAATTGATTGGAGGTCTATCTATTTTTATCATAAAACAAAATAAAATCCACAGAAAGTTTTTGTTAACGCAAAATTAATTATTAAATTATTTATGGCTATAATCTCTGAATTGATCACGCTAAATATGATTATTCAGTTAATTAAGCTAAACAGTAAAAAATGTGTTTCACTGGCTGTTAAAATTTATCTCAGAAGACTTGATAAAGGGACATAAGTAAATCAGTCAAAATTCAGGAAGGGATACTTACAGGAATGTTATCATTCTGCTCTGTACCAATCGTCTAAATTTGGACCACTTGTGGTGAGAGTGAAGGTTCTTTCTATACTAGTAAATTTTTGAAACAATCCGGCCCTTATATCGAACTTTTTGCATTGAGGCCGTCTGGTATCCCGTGATTTTTCTTGCAGTGCCAGTAGCGTCTTGCAAAATTATAGGAACGTTTTAAAAAAGTGTTTTATTCAGGCAGACAAACTACATTAATTATAACTTATATAAAAATAAGACATTATGTGAAAATTACAGTGAACCGAACATTACGCGAGTTTCTGCAATAATTCTTGTCTAGGAAACTCGCAGCTTGTGTCTTTTGCACCATGGATTGAAATTACATACAAAACGCTGATCGGCAGATTCTTGAATTTCTTCACGATGCCAGTGCGTGCTTTACGTTACTCCAAAGGGTTTCGTTCTAACTTAACTATATATATATATATATATATATATATATATATATATATATATATATATATATATATATAGTTAAGTTAGAACGAATCCCTTTGGAGTAAAATATATGTATATGTAATTAAGTACTTACTTGGCGTCGTAATATAATTTGTTGGCATTTGTGTTACTGTGTTATATCTAGGGAAGATAAGTGTAGTTCAGATTATTGCTCTATTACTGTTATTCTACTTCCGTACCACACTCTTATTAATGTATACGAATTGTAAGTTGTTAATTATGAATTTATGGTAAATATATATATATATATATATATATATATATATATATATATATATATATATATATATATATATATATATATATATATATATATATATATATATATTTATTTATTTATATTTATATTTATATTTATATTTATATTTATATTTATATTTATATTTATATTTATATTTATATTTATATTTATATTTATATTTATATTTATATTTATATTTATATTTATATTTATATTTATATTTATATTTATATTTATATTTATATTTATATTTATATTTATATTTATATTTATATTTATATTTATATTTATATTTATATTTATATTTATATTTATATTTATATTTATATTTATATTTATATTTATTTATAGACATATAAACATTGAAACTGACCCTGGATATAATTTGCGCTTATTTCAAGACATTTTCTCAAAATTCAAAAGTCGGGATCTCCTCATTAGTAAATTTTTTTTAAAGAAAATTCACTAAGAGGCACCTTTCTCAAATGTGGCTCAACCACAATACCCAGATAAATTACTTTATTCATCTGAGATATTTTAATGTCCCGATTACCCTCTTTACAATTTAATCACCAGGCGAAGCTTTGAGGTAAGGGTAAATAGTGAAAGTGAATGAGTTGTCGTCAGGCTAGCATTCTTGCTAAAACTAGTTGGTGCTGTTTCTTTAGGCGTCTCTATTTCGCTCTTACGGGCTTTTATAAGCAAACTATTTATACAAATATAAAACAAATATATTGTGGTAACCAATATATTTACTTCAGCACATTTTGACTTTGCAGTCCATTAATATTCAGATATTTCTATCTGTTTGTTCGGTAGCTGCCCATGTGTTATGCCCGAACACGTAAATTGTACTTTTAGTGAATTTTCGTAGAAAAAATTCACTAATGGGGAGATCCCGACTTTTGAATTTTGAAAAAATTTTTGCAAATGAGTGCGAACTAGGACCCCTAGAACCCATATCCGGGGTTAGTTTCAATTTTTATATGTTTATATATATATATTATATATATATATATATATATATATATATATATATATATATATATATATATATATATATATATATATATTTATATATGTATATATATATATATATATATATATATATATATATATATATATATATATATATATATATATATATATATGTATCACACCGATAACTAAAAAAATAATGGACCGATTTTGATAAAATTTGGCATGAACGTTTCTTTTGTAAATAGCTTGGATAAGTTCGTTAGTCAGGAAAATCGGACGAGGTTTTCCGGGAAAATTTTGAGTTTTTATTCGAAAAAAATTTTTATCTCAAAGAATAATGGACCTATTTTAATAAAATTTGGCATGTACCTTCCTTTTGTAAATGTCTTTGATAAGTTCGTTAATAAGAAAAATCGGACGAGGTTTTCCGGAAAATTTTGAGTTTTCATTTGAAAAAAATTTTTATCTTAAAAAATAAAAACTCTATGATAACCAAATTTGGTAGGTGCGTTTACGATATAAAAAGTAAACTATACACCAAAATTTAGATTTCTATGTTACAAGGAAAAAAGTTATAATAAAATATTTTGTGCCGGATCATTTTTATGAAAATTCACTACCATAACGCACTTGCTGCGTCTTCGACTTTTTTAATTTTATCAAGCAATATGATATGATGGTATCAAAAGATTTTTCCAGGTCGATAAGCATATATAGTGCAGGTATTTTGGATTTCTCTGTTAAGGGAAAAATCATATCGCTCGTAGATTTTCCGTCTGTGAAATCCTACCTTTTTATAACGCTTTTATTAGTTTACTTTCTCTGTCCGAGATCAATTTTGCAATAAAATTTCTACTAGTACCAATTAAGCTAGAGCTTCGAAGATTGGCAGCCGTATATAAGTACGGTGGCACTGCATTAATAAATATCTAATATTTAAGAATTGAAGATTGAACCTGCGATGTGCACTGCTAAGTACAATTTATATAACCCAATTAATTACAATACAGTTTTTGACCTGACAATCGTTTCGCTAACTAAGTTAGCGTCATCAGAGGTATGAAAAAACTAAGTAAGTGACCTGACGATCGTTGCGCTAACAAAGTTAGCGTCATCAGAGGGATGACTAAGTTAGTTTATTCATTCGTCTGATGATGATAACTTTGTTAGCTAAACGATCGTCAGGTCAAAAAACTGTGAGACATTGTGGAAGCCGATACTTGATGTAAATCCATTGTCAGCTTAAATAAATATACAAATTGATTTACCTCAGTTTTATTGAATGTTTAACTGCAGTTTCGCTGGCATTCTGTATTTCACAAAAAAATACACATCAAAGTTATGTTTTTTCTTATGGAACACCCGGTATTTGACAACGTTTTTGAATGATATGGGAAAAATAAGGTTCACTTACTCCAACGATCTCTATACCTAGCTATTACGGTTTTCCAGGTATATTGATTTTTAGACGGATGTGAGTTTTTGGAAAAAAAATATCTTATCTCCATTGTCAGATACTATCGTAAAAAACTCTAGCTTTTGATGGTGGATTTGGTACTTCATCAACTACTGTAGTAAATATTTCGCAATACTCTACGTTCAAAAATTCAAATTTTATTATCTGCACATTCAAATCAGATTATGTCATTTATTTCAAATGGAATACCTATATTTATTGGCTGCATTTCATTAGATACTAGGGTTTCCCATACTCAAGTGCAGCGGTTCTGGCGCCATTCACACTTTTATTATTGTTTACACATGCCAAGTTGATTATTGTGTTCATTTCAAATAGACCAGCCTGTATTTTATAGGCTAGCCTAAAGCGATATCGATTGCCTTAAAAACTACATGAAGCTTTCTTAAGGCTAACTGTTACCGTTTTTGTATAGATATGACTTTTCTCTTGATAAAAAATTATCTGCGTTGGATATTGAAATGAATGAAACGTACTACTTGATTGTCCATATGCCTGTGATATTTGTCAATTCTTGTTTGTGGTTACCTACTGCGCAACTTCTAATTCTTCAATTATATCGTTACTCTTTTTTGTAATTTTATCATTTCTAAAATTATTGTGTTTGAAATGAAAACGTTAATTAACTCAAGAAATTTTAGATGCTGACTTCAATCTTCGACTTGATTTCTGTATGTGGGCATTAGAGATGTTGGGTGAGGATGACCACTTTTTCGATTATGTGCTGTTTACAGACGAAGCGACTTTTCATAGTAGCGGCTTGGTAAACAAACATAATTTTCATTACTTCGCTGATGAAAATCTACATTTTAGCCGCAGTATTAACCGTCAGAATCGTTGGTCTATTAATGTGTGGGGTGGAACATCAGGGTCCAGAGTAATAGGTCCTTACTTTTTCAATGGACACCTAAATGTAAATATGTTTCATAGGTTTCTTCGTCAAAGTTTTCCTGAACTTTTGGAAGACGTCCCACTATCTATTGTAAGGCGGATGTGGATACAACTGAATGGTGCTCCGGACATTTTCAAATCAGAGTGCGGCAAGAAGTTAGTAGATATTTTCCCAATAAATGGTTAGGACGAGGAGGTGCACAAAACAGGCCAGCCAGATCGCCAGACCTAACATGTCTTGACCAAGTCACTTGAGTGGACCTCGTTTACCAATCCATTGTTCCAAAAAAACTTGGTACAGATAACGGTGGACCTGAATTCCATAGTGCGGCGCGACCCCATCTTAATGATATTATAGTTGTTTTTCAAATGCACCTACATTTTCCTAATTTGGAAACAGCTCAGGTAAAAGAGAAACAAGCTTCTCCCATAAAAAGTTTTAGTAGTGCTCTGCTGTAAGATTTTATTCCTAAACATTGTCCGTAAATATGAGTCCCTATGTTGGCCCATGTATTCATTTTAGAGGACATTGCGGGCGAAATTTAGTCAAAGGGGATTTTTATCTGGCCATTCTCTGCAGTTTTGTCTCTTGACTCTGAAATATTAACTAAACGTTGCTTCATCTATGGCAAACTGGCATGACCTGTTTACACAATTGCAGTCAACGACTAAAATAAGGAGCAGAGAGTCCTTGATAAATCTTGTATGCACGATAATTGTTGAAATTCAGAATTTTGGTTGTGTCAATATTTTAAATGGCAAATTAATGTACAGCTGTCGAATGCTTGGGAGTGTGTTTCTGACTATAGCGACAATGAAATTCCAACGTGTGTTTTATGATGCTGAAGGCTGTCCATTCAGACAACGATCACGAACGTAACCTCGAATACTTGAATTATGCTTGAATTTTTCTGTGGAACTTGTTATTGTATGGATAAGTTTAAGTGAAAAGACGACATACTTTTTCCTAGGTTCTCCAAGTCTAATCATTATCAATATTTCTATACGGTCCTTTCAACTTAATACTATAATGAGTTTTTCTAGAAAGTTAATAATTGCACTAAAAAATCCATATTAATTTCTTTAAATGTTTTAGATAGTAAGCATCCAATTTAGAGGTAATTTATGAACTATATATATATATATATATATATATATATATATATATATATATATATATATATATATATATATATATATATATATATATATATATATATAGACATTGAAACTTATACTAAATAAAAGTGGCCCTAGTTTGCGTTTTTTGAATAAATCTTTTGAGAAACGTGATCTAGGCTCGAGCGAACACGTTTACGACTTTTTGCTGAATAATAATCAAAATGTAAAAGTCTGTTGTCACTTAGAGTAAGCACTACATCACATTTAGCAAACGAGTCGCCACTGTAGATTAATTTAAAGTCAAAGATAAGAAGAAGCTTGACTATCACTATCTTAGAGTTAAACCTCATTCACATTAAACTGTATATTTGCCCAGTAGACCCAAATACTCAGCAATGTGACTGAATTGAAATCTTAATCAAGCAACTCTATTAGGAGTTCCCTAGCCATTCCCGATGCGAATGCAAAAATACAATTATTCTTACGTTTATTTCTCAACCCCAACATTAGCCATTCGCTTTGCGTCAGGCCACGGTCGCCAGTCCCCATCTACTAAATGTTTAATTGTTTTGCCACAAAAAAATATATCTCTTAAAAGAACAGAAAAACAACAGGACTGTATTATCAATTAGGTATTAAGGCGACTTTGACTATATATTCTAACCAGATACACATTAACTGATATGTATTAGGCACTATTTTGTTCTTTTAATTGTAACAAAGTAGCCATTTAGGCAGAATAGGAAACGTTGATGGCAAAAAAAATATATTTCCAGATAGTGTTTATTCAGTTCATACAATGAAATGTCCAAACACAGCAAGCGGTATGGTAACGAAGTTGCATACGAGTTTCCTTAAATCTTAATTCAATTTTTATTTTACTTACGAAATAAAATTTGGTAGATAGCATAGTGTTCAAAGCAGAGAAATACCTTCCGGGTTTCAGCACATAACTTTATTTGTTTCACAGATACCCATATTTTCTAAAAGAGAATTAAAATTTATTACGCAAAAAACTGATCTGGTTGTTCTAGCTAACAAACTCAGGCATGCCATTTACACAGGAAACACACTTTCCAATTTTCACCAAAATTGGTTGTGTATTTTTTCAATTATAGTAATATAAATAATATTAAAAACACTATTATGTTAGAATATGTTCATTTGGGTATAGTTGACCCTCCCTAAATCGCCATGGACCGACTACCTACAGAATTGCAGAAGAATAAAAATATACTTGCGAATACAAGATATTTAGAATAATTCATCCCCTGATGATGCTAACTTGGTTAGTAAAACGGTCGTCAGGTTTTTAAAAAATCTGTTGTGGTGATTTGGGTTTTGCAAGTTTGCTTATCAGTGATCATCACAGGTTTTAAAGTATTCACTTAGTGAAGCAAGTAGCTAATGTGTTTTGTCCATAGGAGTTGTTTATGTAATATTACACCTAGATATTTATATTCATCTACCACTTTAAATGAATATCCACGTATCTGAACTGCTGCTGTTGGTGGTTTCCGCTGCCTAGTAAATATCATGATTGCCGTTTTTCTGCGCTTAATGTAAAACCGTGTTCGTCACACCATTCTGTAAGTTTATAAATGATGCCATTTAAACTAGAGATGCATTTTTCAGTATGTAAAAATCGTCTGCGTACTGGTTGCAAATGTAGTTGTCCTGTAGTATTTTCTGTAATTTTGCTGTATACAAGTTAAAGAGTAAGGGGCTAAGTACGGAGCCTTGAGGTAGTCCCTGTCTTACTATACTTGGAACGTAAAGGTTACTAAATTCATCTTTTATCTGGATGCGTCTTTCTCGTAACACGATCATTATGCTTAGTAATGCTCCTTTGGAATGCCTAGTTGTAACATTTGCTTATTCAACACTTGCAAGTTGGCTGCGTCGTAGGCTTCCTGTATGCCAACAAACAAACCTACATGCCATTGGTTTTTTGTCAGTGTGTTTTGCATGTCGGTGACTAATTGGTTGATTGCATCGACTGTGCCTTGCCCTCGAGAAAATCCAAACTGATTTTTCGGTAACAGTAATAAGTTTTCGCAAAAATTACCGCAGTCTGTTTTTGATCATTCTTTCGTATGTTTTTGCAAGGCATAAAAGAAGGGCGATCGGTCGATATGATGCAGGATCCTCAATCCGTTTGCCGTATTTGAATATTAGAAAAACTATTATCTCTTTGAGTTGATCACTGTATTCACCAGAGCTCCAAAATATGATATAGATATTTAGCAGTATCTGTTTAGCGATTTCGGGTAGTTTTGCCAAAATTGAGTAGGTGAGTTTCTCTTTTCCTGGTGCTAAGCAATGGTGATTTTTTAGCACTATTTCCATTTCTAACCCGGTGAATGGTTCGTTTATCCAATTACAGTAAATGCAAATAAATTTTCAATATACAAGTAAATCCTAAGAGTGGCATCCCTTACTTTCTCATATTGGTGGTCTAAAGGCTTTTTTTATGCTGCATTTAAAATATATCACGTAATTATACTTTGTTTCAAGTTTCCGCTATTAAACGAAATGAGGGAATTTAATTCGCAATTTAATTTAAATTCTTCTTAGGCCCTCTTAAATTAAATTCATTTTCCTTTAGGTATTTTAATTACACAATTACAGCATAATCATTTTGAGGTTTTGATTAGAATATAATGACATCTAACTCAGCTTTTGTATGAACAATTATAAAGCAGACGTATTTTTGATAATACGCTTACTATAATAGCTGAGCTATTTTAATTTGTAAATGGTATTTAAATAAGGGTATAATTTCATTGTTTATAGCCACAACTACTACAATAAGTTGCATAGCCAAACAAATTATATTTATTAAAGTAGTCTGCAGAAAGTGCGTTATAATAGCAAATTTTCATTATAATTTGAACTTAAAACGTCTATACGCAGCCACCGCATTCTGGTAGCGAATTTTATAAACGAATTGAAATCCCGTTAACTTAATTTCTGTTACAGCTGGAATTTTAAATGAACCATAGTCTTTATAAAGGCAACGTGGGTAAAAAAAAACGTGAAATAAAATCATAAATGCCCTTAAAAATTGTAGTTGTTGCATTTCTGTCTAATGAAGCTCTATAGAAAAGGACCATAGTGCTTAGTTTCATAAAAATTGGTTAAATATTTATATATATATATATATATATATATATATATATATATATGTATATATATATATATATATATATATATATATATATATATATATATATATATATATATATATATATATATATATATATATATATATATATATACAGGGTGCCCATTATCTACCTCGGTGTAATTGGTAACTTTGTTATTTCTGAACATATGGCTTCGGTTAAATTGGAGAAGTTGGGCAGAATTTCAAGAGCAGTTTGATGACATGGACGAACTTTGAATGCATCGCCTACTTTCTCAGATAACTTGAAAACATTAAAAATCACCGATCTTTTCATTTTTGAATATCTTCGTCACGGTTAATGGTACAAAAAGATCAAAACCTCATTTTGCAGGCATTTTGTCGTAGAATAGAATAATCTAGTTTTGCAGAACGTCATCTATGAGGCTGCTTTTTTACATGTATCGTTGGTAATACATTTCACTAGCCTCATCTATCTACATTTCTGTTACTGGCGTAATAACAGAAAAACATGACAGTTTTCTCCTCGTTTGTATACATTATAACTTATTGTTTGAACACAAGATATGCTGGAGAACTACGTAAGTTCAAAACTATGTTTGAGGCAAGTTTCTACAATGAACGTTTCTTGATTGCTACAATGGATTGGATGTATTCACCACTTGCTTGGTACATAATTTTGGAAATAATTTATAATAAGTAGTTTTTGTTAAATAAATCCCAAACTAATGGAAATAACCACACAAAACCTTATATCATTGGAACTAGAAAAAAAAAGCTTTTGAAAGACGTTACAGCCAATTATGATTGCTATTTAAAAAAATGGAACTTTGTGTTATCTCTTTCAATCCAAATCATGCCATGTATTTTTGTTGATATTATTTAATTCCACTAAAAAATACCTATGTACATGTACATGTGTGTGTGTGTGTGTGTGTGTGTGTGTGTGTGTGTGTGTGTGTGTGTGTGTGTGTGTGTGTGTGTGTGTGTGTGTGTGTGTGTGTGTGTGTGTGTGTGTGTGTGTGTGTGTGTGTGTGTGTGTGTGTGTGTGTGTGTGTGTGTGTGTGTGTGTGTGTGTGTGTGTGTGTGTGTGTGTGTGTGTGTGTGTGTGTGTGTGTGTGTGTGTGTGTGTGTGTGTGTGTGTGTGTGTGTGTGTGTGTGCGTGTGCGTGCGTGCGTGCGTGCGTGCGTGCGTGCGTGCGTGCGTGCGTGCGTGCGTGCGTGCGTGCGTGCGTGCGTGCGTGCGTGCGTGCGTGCGTGCGTGCGTGCGTGCGTGCGTGCGTGCGTGCGTGCGTGCGTGCGTGCGTGCGTGCGTGCGTGCGTGCGTGCGTGCGTGCGTGCGTGCGTGCGTGCGTGCGTGCGTGCGTGCGTGCGTGTGTGTGTGTGTGTGTGTGTGTGTGTGTGTGTGTGTGTGTGTGTGTGTGTGTGTGTGTGTGTGTGTGTGTGTGTGTGTGTGTGTGTGTGTGTGTGTGTGTGTGTGTGTGTGTGTGTGTGTGTGTGTGTGTGTGTGTGTGTGTGTGTGTGTGTGTGTGTGTGTGTGTGTGTGTGTGTGTGTGTGTGTGTGTGTGTGTGTGTGTGTGTGTGTGTGTGTGTGTGTGTGTGTGTGTGTGTGTGTGTGTGGGTGTGTGTGTGCGTGCGTGCGTGCGTGCGTGCGTGCGTGCGTGCGTGCGTGCGTGCGTGCGTGCGTGCGTGCGTGCGTGCGTGCGTGCGTGCGTGCGTGCGTGCGTGCGTGCGTGCGTGCGTGCGTGCGTGCGTGCGTGCGTGCGTGCGTGCGTGCGTGCGTGCGTGCGTGCGTGCGTGCGTGCGTGCGTGCGTGCGTGCGTGCGTGCGTGCGTGCGTGCGTGCGTGCGTGCGTGCGTGCGTGCGTGCGTGCGTGCGTGCGTGCGTGCGTGCGTGCGTGCGTGCGTGCGTGCGTGTGTGTGTGTGTGTGTGTGTGTGTGTGTGTGTGTGTGTGTGTGTGTGTGTGTGTGTGTGTGTGTGTGTGTGTGTGTGTGTGTGTGTGTGTGTGTGTGTGTGTGTGTGTGTGTGTGTGTGTGTGTGTGTGTGTGTGTGTGTGTGTGTGTGTGTGTGTGTGTGTGTGTGTGTGTGTGTGTGTGTGTGTGTGTGTGTGTGTGTG
Source organism: Tillus elongatus (assembly GCA_964006375.1). Lineage (NCBI taxonomy): Eukaryota > Metazoa > Arthropoda > Insecta > Coleoptera > Cleridae > Tillus > Tillus elongatus. The sequence continues at coordinate 46,165,518 of OZ023269.1, forward strand.
TGTGTGTGTGTGTGTGTGTGTGTGCGCGTGTGTGTGTGTGCGCGCGTGTGTGTGTGCGTGTGCGTGTGCGTGTGTGCGTGTGTGCGTGTGTGTGCGTGTGCGTGTACGTGTGTGTGCGTGCGTGTGTGTGTATGTGTCACACTGGTAAACAAATTTGGTACACAAGTTTATGACATTAAAAGAAAACTATGTACGAAAACTTTTATTTGTTACAGGAATAAATAGTTATATAAAATATTTGGTGCCAGATGATTTCTATAAAAATTCACTATTATATTGCACTTCCTGCGTCCAGACTTTATTTTCAAATGATCCCATAAAGTAGGAGATGCATTAAAAGTTTGTTTATGTCACCAAACTGCACTTGAAATTCTGCCCAACTTTGCTAATTTTGACCAAGCTGTATCTTTAAAAATAACAAAGTCACTTAACAACACAAATTAAAAAGTTTCTATTTTTTTATACCTTTTTGCATAATTAAATCGAATATCGATAAAACCGCAGCGTTTATATAATGGGTTATGAGATATAAAACGTGTAGCTTAGAATTTATACAGGCCTATCAGATTGTGTGTTAACCTGCCCAACTCTTGTTTCTATTTTGCGCTCTATATTGGATTTTCAGACTTACTTAAATACCTTAAAGCAGCGATAAGGAAATAACTTTGACAGTTTAGGAAAATCCGTAGTATCTAATTGACAGAATCTTAGCCATTCTAGGTGTAATCTGGTGACTGAAAACGTTGGTTGCAGTAAATTGTAAATAATACTGGCAACATATTTATTCGAAAAGGAAGATATGTTCAATATTTATATGCAGAAATGGTGTATCTCGAAAAGGGGTAACCACAAATAATCTGTCTAAGTCGCCTAAACAAAAATTGAATGAAAACTCCGCATCTCAAAATGCAAGAATCGTCTGACAAATGAAACGACAAATAAAATTAAGGTTCTTGTACAAATAAACATGAGCCCAGAAACAGCTCGGAGAAGAATTGCATCAGAATGCAGTTTAACAAAAAGTGCTGTAGGTACAGAACGTTTTGAAAGAACATTAGTATCATGATTTCAAATTTAGACCGGCACAAAAATTGTATCCACGGGATGAGGAAAGAAGACTGTTTCTTCGTGATCGGTTTTGTGAGAAACTAAGACGAAGCATAAACTTCCCTTGTAAAATATTATGAATCGACAAAACCCTTAAGACTATTAGATGTATTTTAATAGAAATAATAAACATTTTTATTATGTGGAGAATCCTCACTAAATAGGAAATATTTTTTGCAAACTCTCACCATCGATACCTCCCCTCTACTAGTGAAATTTTCACTAAAAGTCGGAATACAAATTCATTTTGTAATAAACGTATGGTCTGATCGTTTAGATAATAAATTACCAGGTTCTTATTTCATTCCAAAATGTTTGATTTACCTGCACTTTCTTAAGAATGATTTCCCTGCATTTCCTTAAGAATGAGAGAAGAGACGCTAGGTAGCCTTGCTCCCTCCACACTAAGTACTAAGTAACCTAAACTAGTTCCAGCGAGACGGAGCACCTCCACCAGAACTATAACTAACTATTTAAGTTAATGATTGCTAAACGCTTGGACTGGGAGAAATGGTCCCATATATTTATTACAACAGTCCACGTACACAAATCCTTTGGATTACCCCATCAGGGGAATTACAAAAAAATCAAGTGTTTTATAGATAACGCCAAAATGTTAATTATTTACGAGAAAGAAACACAGACGCATTCCATACCACTGGACCTGAGACGATAGGAGATAAAGTGAATGGTGCGGATCGTAGAACATCACTTTTTGTTGAGCGTGACGGTGGACAATTTGAGCAATTTATGTAGTTTGATTTGGTTGTTATAATTTTCTTTTTATGTTCTTGTTTTTTGGCGTCGGTAGAAGCCTATTGGCGGTACACATAATTTTTTTATGTAAGGGTTTCCCGAAAACACAAAACATAATTTTTGTCAAGATTACTTGTTTTTGTTTGTAGATTCGAAAATTTTCCCCAGCAAAAGAAAGATAAAATATATTCAGAAAACATGCGTTTTTGTAACGAAACATCCTGCATATTTTTGTGCATGTCAACTACATGAAGCTTCACATATTTGTCAATGTTCAAAGGTAACATACAATCACCACAGCATGTTCTGATAAATAACAGATCCTGTTGAAATTGTTGATACAGCAGGGGGTTTGTGTAGATTTTTGTGTCGTCTATAGAGGTCGAGGATTTAGAATGGATAACGTGATTTAGGTCGGACACGTAATCTAGAAATAGCAAGGGCTCAAGGAATGACCCTTAATAATTTTATGGTCTCAAGATAGTATTATTGAGAATGCCAATCAAACAATTAAAACCCCAGCCGAACTAAAAGGTAAGATGCTTACTGGCAATTAGGCCATTGCTGACCTTTTTCCTCATCTAAACTAACCTACCCTCCACCTTGAGCTCGATCTAAACGACGACAGTGATTTGAAAAATCATCCTCCGCCGGTGAGTCTCGAACCGTCGCCCCCGAGTCCGTATTGGAAAGTCTGAATCGACTTTCCCGCTCTAGCCAAACTAGTAATGTCTCTTGCTATTGATATATGATTTTTTTGTGCATATTCATGTATTGCCGGTTTATTAGTGAATTTTCGTAGAAAAAAAAAAACGAATGGGAAGATGCCGACTTTTGAATTTTGAAAAAATTTTTGCAACTGAGTGCGAACTAGGACCCCTAGAACCCATATCCGATGTCAGTTTTAATTTTTATTTGTTATATATATATATATATATATATATATATATATATATATATATATATATATATATATATATATATATATATATATATATATATATATATATATATATAGTATTAAATTTTTGTGACCGTAATAGTGTTATTTATCAAAAACTTGTGGGAAAGCCGTCAGTTGTAGAATAAAACTCTTTATTATAGGCCGAGCTTTCGGAAAAATTTGTTCCTTTCTCAAGGCTACATGGAAAGAAAAAAAGTTTACAATTTACTTGGAAAAAATATAAAAGTTTAAAATACTTACATATAACATGAGTTCTACTAAACTAATTATGTAATAACAAACATGAAAAGAAAACCTTTTTATGAATTTGAGTGAAGTCGAAAAGTGCCAAACTGACATAAAGCTAAATATTGTCTAATTGAAATTGTTTTTTGTTTTTGTCTAGGAAATATAAATAGAGGTAGTGATTTCTAAAATTATTATCTTTCTTTAAGTTTATTAAATTTTCGTTAAAAGTAATTTCAAATTCTTCTAAACAGATTATTTTATTACTTAAGGTTTCACAGTGTAAAACAGAAACATTACTAAAATTTATATATATATATATATATATATATATATATATATATATATATATATATATATATATATAACTCAAAAAAATCATGGGCCGGTTTTGATCAGATTTGGCATTAAGTGGCTTGGATACGTTTGTTAACCAGGAAAATCGCACGAGGTTTTTAGGGAAAATTTTGAGTTTTCAATCGAAAAAAATTTTTATTTAAAAAAATAAAAAAGCTATTATAACCAAATTTGGCAGGTAAATTTACGATATAAACTATACACGAAAATCTAGATTTCTATGTTACAATAAAAAAAAGTTATAATAAAATATTTGATGCCAGATCATTTCTATGAAAATTCACTATCATATCGCACTTGCTGCGTCCAGACTTTTCATGTTTATGTTTATTGTACATTTTGACTCGGACGACCATAAAATATAATTCAGGGAGTTATTACCTTCTTGATTTTTCATTATAATCCATTCGCAAAATTCGATTCTTTGTAATTTGTCACTATTGGGTAAATGGTGTGGTGAAAAATAGATGTAATGGATTATTATTAATAAGCAAAATGCTAAAATACACTGCCATAATAAACAACAAAACCTTTAACTCAACTTCCTCATTACCTGTTGTGGTGCTAGGTGGCCCTTTTTTAAATGTTGTTAAAGATCCATAATTAATAATCTTACTGCATACCCTTTGGAGTATTTTTTTCGAAGGTCTTCTCCTATCTGGGATACACTTAGTTAATAAATCAGTAGCAGCAATAGCATTTTGCCAACCTTCATCGTAGATCGATAATACATTTAAATAAATTACATTTGTGTAATTCATTACGCTAAATTTGTTTATAATGTATTAATATTTTGTTTTAGACAAACTTTTAGTTAATTTAGTAGTTAAGTAATTAGGCACTAACAAACTCGCAATGATTATATAAATGCACAAATCGAATTTGATTGTTTTGTTAATTTAATTTGGCACAAGTGTCATTTGCAAAGCTCACTTGAAAATTTCATTTATCCATGTTTTAAGTTTATTTCTCTGGTGAGTAAGACAACCAAAAGTCATTTAGCAATGAAGACCGAATTGACAAATGGGTTAAAAGAACAACTAAAACAGGTGATGCGAGCACTACTCAACAGCACGAATCCGACAACAGCTGACACATAAGTATGTTTTGTACCTGGTTATTTAAATGGATTTGTTGGCTAAAGTGAAACGGACACAAAAAGTCTAAAACGGATAGTGCAAAAAGTCCTGACAACAGTTTTAAAGCATTGCCCTGTAGTGCTATCAAACGAGTAGCCATACTTAACCACCAAAGCGGAAGAGGGTCATTGTAGGCTGGTAAACAATTAGATAGCCTGCGCGCATATCTCCTTAGACAGGTACCTAATTTCAAGCTACACTGAGCTATATGTAAAGAAAATTATTTAACACCGTTACGATTAGAAATAAAAGCGAGAAGTCCCCATCAAACTGACCAAGACAAGTGGTAATGCTGTTACTCCATGGGCGACATCTAAATGAGATCTCTCAGACACACGTAAACAAATCGGCGTGTAACTACTAATTGGTGTCGGTAAATATGTTTCCAAGCACAAAACGATTTGTAACCGCCGTACAAGATCTGGTAATTTTACAATGAAAAACTAATTGAAGTATATAATCAATAATCACATGGTTTGAGACGACTATTGAGGATGTCACACGTCGAATAGAGTCCAGTCTGTGACAGAAAGATGCCGAAGCTTATGTGCAATAGAGTACAAAGACAAGTACGACGCAATCGCAAAAGTACTTTATCAGGAGCCAGCAGTGAGGATAAGACTTTCAAAGGTTGATGAGGTGAGTTACTCTAAATACACATCTGAGTCTGTTTTTGAAATCTCTGGATTCACGCACTACGGTAATCAGATCGTGTTTACGGACCAATGAGTTTCACACAACAGGCGAAATGTAATAATATTGGATAATCCCTTCTGATAAGCGCGGTTGGTTGATGTAACAGTCTCAAATAAAAAGTTGGAGAAAAATACCACATGAAAATAATTGAGGTTCAAGTAACGAGACAGAGGAGAGCAGAGAGTGTCTGAGTAATCTCGATGGTTATGTCGTTAACTGCTGTGGTTTATAAGTATCTTCTGGAGAACTTTAAGAGACTGGGCCTTGGTTAACACCTTCATGAGACCATGTAAAAAGCCATGTATTTTTGAACTGCCCACATTGAGGGGATAAATCAGTAAGGGTCACGTTCTTCGTACAGGCCTAAAAACCTGAAAAGGTCCCCATCGGAGTTCAAAAATTTTGATATCAGACATATCTGGGACTAGTAAATGTAATATTTTGAGTGTGTGGGAAAGCCCTCTAGGATAAGTCAATAATAAAGTATAAAACCGGTCCTTGTCTTCCAAGTCAGTTTAGCACACCGGGCGTATATTATTATTTTATTGCGTATAGCTTTATATAGCAAGAGTTTTAATTTATTTTAGTTTAGTGGTTGTAGCGTTGGGTATCCGCTTTTAGTTTAAAAAGACCTTGTCTCATCGTAATGTGAAGAGGTGGCACATCTGTTTTTATATATTTGTCTCAAGTGTTTAAAAAATTCTCTTAATTAAAGTGACCAGGTTGTTTACACTTAGCAAGGTCAGTCTCTCAAAGTAACATGGCTACATAATTAAAACATAAGAATATTTTTAGGTGCCTATTTTTTCAAATCAAATGAATATTTAAATACATAAAAACGGTCTGAAATGTGCTCATTATCACGCTATCGGCTTTGGCTCGCGATTCAACCATTAAGTTATTACTTAGGTTAAAATATCGTATCGAATTACAGGCTATTTGCTATCTATCACTTAACGCTTTTTATATCAGATTAAGATCTACATAATATGATGGATTAATATTTGGCTACTTATGGTGTTCTATTATACAAGTTGTGATTGAGATATAAGAAAAAGCTTTACATTATAGTGCAAATTTTAAGATCCTTTAACATTTCTCAAGCTACATAGCTGACAGCTATATGAAATTTTTCATTTAAAATGTAATAGTTAAAAAGCCTGGACGCAGAAAGTGCGTTATGGTAGTGAATTTTCATAGAAATGATCTGGCACAAAATATTTTATTATAACTTTTTTTTCTTGTAACATAGAAATCTAAATTTTGGTGTATAGTTTACTTTTTATATCGTAAACCTACCTACCAAATTTGGTTATCATAGATTTTTTATTTTTTAAGATAAATTTTTTTTTAAATGAAAACTCAAAATTTTTCCGGAAAACCTCGTCCGATTTTTTTGATTAACAAACTTGTCAAAGTCATTTATAAAAGGAAGATACATAGCAAATTTTATCAAAATCGGCCTTATATTCTTTGAGATAAAAATTATGTTCGAATGAAAACTCAAAATTTTCCCGGAAAACCTCGTCAGATTTTCCTGACTAACAAACTTGTCAAAGCCATTTACAAAAGAAAGGTACATGCCAAATTTTATTACAATCGGCTTATTGCTTTTTGAGATAAGAATTTTTTTCGAATTAAAACTCAAAATTTTCCCGGAAAACCTCGTCCGATTTTCCTGACTAACAGACTTATCCAAGCCATTTACAAAAGAAAGGTACATGCCAAATTTTATCAAAATCGGCCCACTATTTTTTGAGTTATCGGTGTGATACAAACATATATATATATATATATATATATATATATATATATATATATATATATATATATATATATATATATATATATATATATATATATATATATATATAAACATATAAAAATTGAAACTGACCCCGGATATGGGTTCTAGGGGTCCTAGATCGCGCTCATTTGAAGAAATTTTTTTAAAATTCAAAAGTCGAGATCTCCTCATTAGTGAATTTTTTCTAAGAAAATTCACTAAAACATTAATGACATATTCACGTTTCCGAGTAACATCATTTTCGCGTATTTCTAAGATTACGTTTAGCTGTATATTTTAGTGTGTACCGAATTCGACATATTAATAAATGTTCCAATAACCACGAGTTTTGGCATTTAATAATGGCTATTCTTGTGAAATAATAGATAAAATGATAGAGAGAAAAGAATACAAATTAACGATTAATTTAATTTATCCAAATATTGGAGACAAAAAGACAACAGATAGGTATTGGAGACAAAAAAGACAACAGGTAGGTATTGGAGACAAAAAAGACAACAGTTAGGTATCGATAACTTATTTTGGATGCATTTCAAAAAAACATTTCAAAAATCTTAAATACTTGTACAAACACAAAAGTAGGCTTCAAAGTTTACAACACAACGCGTAATTTGTTATTTAACGCGATAGAAAAGTCTCGTGTCTTAACAAAAGCTGGTATTTATAAATTAGCTTGTACCCATTGTAGCACTATCTACATCGGTCAAACTTCTAGAAATGTTAACACCAGATACAAAGAACATATTTCTGCATTTATAAATAACCACGCTGACAAATCTACATTTTCAAAACATATTATGGATACCCAACATATACCCACAGTAAATAACCCCATAGAACCACAATATTTTTGTAATGACAAACGTAAACTAGACTGTTTGGAAGCTTTAGAAGTAATAGAGCACCTACACGACAATAGGAACCTTGTTTTAAATGAGCAAGTGGATTTAATGGATTCGCCTTTCCTGGATATTCTTTTTCCTAATTAGATAAATCGAACAAAAGTTATAACAAGATAATGAGTTGATGTGTGTCAAAATTCGTTGTATAGTCTGCTTTATTACTGGTATTTTAAAGTTATTTTATTGTTGTAATTGTACTTATAGTTATTATTGTTGCAAGTTAGTTCCATCTTTATGTCAAATATTGACATACATTACGTAGATATTTTGAAGGCGTCATCTGTCGTTTTTATTTTATTTTATTTCGATGTTAAAATAATTCTTTGATCAAAACATCATAACATAGCAACAGTTCTTTATTTGCAGTTGTCATGATTTCGTATTAATTGAATTTTGTGCTGTTTGAAAATGCTGTCAAGTAGCGAAACCGCTTACAAAAACGTTCAAGTACATCCTAGAACATCTAGGATTCAGAAGGGCAACTTGCTCCAGTTAGCTTACGCGCTGGCTACGTCCTTCATTTACAGAAATAAAAACCAAGACTGAAGCCAGAGAAGTAGTCTCCAAGTCTTTATGTAGAAAACATGATCTGATACGTTTGTCAGCTCTATAGTTTCTATATACCAAAGTTGCTGGGACATGGCCTGTTTAAAAATAGACTTTATTTTACTTCAATCAAATTTTACTAAAAATTACATCAATAACTTAATTAAAGGTACAATTTGGAGAACACAATTAATCACAATACAGTTTTTAAGACGTGACAATCGTTTCGCTAACAACGTTTGCTAAATTTTTAGCGAAATGATCGTCAGGTATAAAAAACTATATCGTGATGAATTGGGGTCGGTAAATTGTACTTATCAGTACTCATCACAGGTTCAAATCTTCGCTCATTGTATAACTTACTCGATGTACTAGAGCTTCTTTAATCTAATCCTTTGGAATAACATATCAGGTCAATGCTAGGTATAATTACCTTATTCTAGAGCTCTTCGTAAAGACCTAGGTTAGAATGTGTGTAGTGCAAAACACATATGCCTAACTAATTTGCCCTAATTTCTATGTAGCTTAAATAATAGTTTTGTTTGTAAATTTCGGAGACTTTTTTAAGCTAAACAATTATCTTGCTTAAATCTAGAAAATATAGCGATGATAAAGTCCTCTCTTAAAGTTACCTAATTAGGTTTTTAATAAAGAAATCATGCGTTTTCTGGTTTTATGCAGCGCGGCACAGTATGTGTCGTATTTTTATGTTTTAATCAGCTCTGTTAAGGTAATAATTATTAATTAAATGTCAGTGTATTACAAAGGACACGCATATAAAGTACAACAAAATTTAATCTCATTTTGTATGCGCTAAATCCCAGTAAAATACACTTTTTAATTAATTTTAAGGATTATAAAATTCTAAAGTAATAAAAAACATTTGCGCTCTAAGCAAGCATCTTAATTTACCATAAATAACAGGCATACGAAGATTAGCTAAGGGTGTATTCTTTAAAAATGCATGAAACCACTCTTAATGGTGGGTTCTTCGTGACCATATTTACGCTTGCTGATCAGAACACAGTCCTTTGCGGTGCATATAGTGCCAACTGGGAAATCACCCCCACGTTTACCAACTTATATTGTTATCATAGCTAGGACTGGTCAAGATAAACTGTCAAAAAGAAGTAACGTGTCGTATTCATGGTTAGAATGCGTTCTTCTGAATATAAATTTTCCCACTTCTTAGTAACATATTACTTTACTTTACAATATCTTATTGCCTAGAATTTTACACTGTGTCTGGATAATAAGTCTAGTGGGATTTGTATTATATACAGTGGCATAACTTACACCAGGTTGCGCGCGGGAAACGGGTGGTTAAAAATATATATAATAAAACAGTGTTTAATTGATTTTTGGTGTAAAAATTATCTATTGATATAGAAATACAAGTATGCAGTTTTAAAATGTCTACGTGCGGAAAAAATTACATCGCTCAAAGATTAATTTTACGAATACGCCTTTCAAAATGTTTTTGGAATTTTTCTTCAACCCTTCCCAGGGCTTCTTCGTTGATTTGTTTGATTTGGATTATCATTGCGGCCTTTAGAGTGCATGTGTTTCCTTCGTACACATGTGCTTTAAGATAGCCCCATAGATTGAAATCAGAAAAGGAAAGATCAGCTGAGCAGAAAGCTAGGGGACAACACCAAAGTGAGAACTGACCCGATCAGTGAACAACTCTTGCTCTGCAGCCAAGCTTTTTTTAAAGCTCTGGCTGTACGGGCAGTATACCCATCATGCTGCAACCATATACTTCTCTATCGATTTATCACCTTCTAAGTTGCGGTCCAGGAAAACTGTTGATAACAAGTATCGCACGGAATTAACAATGTTTCTATCTTCTTCGAAGAAAAATGAGACGGGAATTCCACACTTTTAAACTGCACGCCAAACAGCAACTCAAGAGGATTTACATTATACTGTGTATCTAGGGCACCATTTAAATGATAATGAGTTTCATTGCTCATGGTAATCCCCATCCTCTTCAAACATATTCAGCATTGTCGGTGTAAATATGAGGCGTTGTTGATAATCACCAGTATTCAATTTATAAACACTCAATACTTTATATTGGTGAAATCCCAAGTGTTTGTGATAAGTTTTACAATGTTATTACTTAATCTCAGTTCATAAGCACTCCGGAGAGCAGAACGGCCAGAATTGGGCAGCGTTGCCTCTCTCACTCTATCCGCATTCTGTGGTGTGCGTGTCGTTAGAAAAAGGACGGGTGGTTTCATTTTCATTACTGATCCCCTTATCGTAAATGCAAATGTTTTCGAGCAGAATTGTTTGGATCAAGGACTATACACAGGAGTCAAGTCAGTTCCGTCCAATGGAAGACCGTCATGACCTTTATTTAGGGGTCATGAGGTTTGGTGACGAAACCGTGAAGGAGTACGGTTGCTGGAGGTCGGGGTTGGCAAAAAGGGCCCAGTGTGGCCTACTTTCCTGACGCCAGCCTCCCCACCATTGCTACTACTACTACTACTACTACTAAGGTAAATGCTTTAACCCACCTCAATTTGGTATTGCGACTGTGGATATCACCATGGCGCCCAATACGAAAATGACGCCTAAATCATCGTTGAGTTTCAATAATAGAGTTACCACTTTTCAACAAACGAACACGCGTGCTCAACACTTCACAGCGGCATGATGAAGATGAATGGCGTGGATTGCAAAGTCGAATGACCTACACCGCCAGTGTCAACTTTCTCCACATGCCGAGTACTACGCAAAAATACGGATACGCTATGAAGCAAAGAGATTTGAATTTATTAACAAAAAATTGGGTTTTGGACGTTAGTATTCCTGGAGGTATAAATCTGAAATACTAATTTATAGAATCAAAAATGTCTCCCAAATGGCAGACTTAAATCATTCAATTTCAATATACCTCTTTTGTTTGAATAAATATACAATATTTCATATTCTGTTACCAAAAGATATATACGACTTAACGCATATTCAATGCATAATATTGCGTGCAGAGGGCGTCCCGTACGCGACAGCCATAAAAGATTATTATCTTATTAACAACTATTTTTTATTTGTCATTTTGAGACCTGTATTTCTATGTTAGGCTAAATCAACTTATTTTCATCAAAAGCATCTCTGGTATCATTTGTCTCTGTATTTAAATACACCCTGTATACATTCATACATATATCCATACATACATACATACATACATACATACATACATACATACATACATACATACATACATACATACATACATACATACATACATACATACATACATACATACATACATACATACATACATACATACATACATACATACATACATACATACATACATACATACATACATACATACATACATACATACATACATACATACATACATACATACATACATACATACATACATACATACATACATACATACATACATACATACATACATACTGTCACGGGGTGACTAATCTTGAAGGGATTATCTAGCTCGATAATAAACCGCAATAATAAATGCAGTAACAATAACTGCAGCCGCGTAATAAACTACAATTACCAATTGTAACGGTGGGAATATTCGCGTACGCTCCGGTAAAATAATACGCGAAGCCCGACACGTTAAGCCGCAGAGGTTGCTGTCGCAAGGAGAATGCATCGGGAGTCGCCGAAGGCCGGACACGTGCAGAGAGCGCAGGGCTAGGAATAGCGGTGAGGTCGGAAACCGCGACAGAGCCGGCAGTACGAGTGTCGCCGTGGAGAGGCCAGTACGTCGACCGTGAGGGAGCCGTGGTAGAATACGCCGAGTGAAAGATCAAGTTACCGGAGGGAGCAGAGAGCAAGGCCAGTGCAGGGCACCGCCGGAGAGTTTGCCGTGTGAGCATCGCCGCCGAGGAAAGCCCCAGGTACGTGACAGTCGAATATTATTTAGCAGGCCCGGGGTAAAATTGTCTAACGCTCTGTCGCAGCGCTGGGTGCCTTCGGGCGGTGAGACGGGGCCTGCTGAAAACCGCTGCACGCTATCATCGCCAGGGGCGGTGCTCGCGGGCTTCGCCTGGGTGGTTAGGGGGCCAGGGTCCCGAGGCTCCGATTCCCCCGGGATCACAAGGGAAGCGGTCGAGCGGAGGAATAGTGTATCGGGACGGTTGGAGTGATTGCACTCTCCGTTCCAGTCAAAAACGACCCTCCGGGAAGCCGCCCCCTGTATCCTGGCTAATGCTTGTTTGTGCCATACGAATTAGTGCGCAGCTAGCTTAGCTCGATGTGGTGTTCGACGCACCCCGTAAGTTGCATGCCCGCCTGGGAACACCCGCTATTAACAACTATCCTGCCACCACCCTGCACCGCTTAAACGTCGTTGCCGCTTTACCACCCCGTATAATCCGCGCGTGACAATAATTTGAAACCAAATAACCACCTCGGCCTCTGACCGCCCATTATTGCTAAGCTTCTTGGTAACAGGACCCCGTTACCACAGTGTGTATATAATTAGAGAATAGAATTTTATGTTAATTTACTCGATATTTCATTTAGTCTCCCTAGAATATCCACCCAAATACAATTTAACTCCAGCTCTTTAATAAAGACCAGCACCAGAAGTCCCGGGGACTTTGTCTTGACTTAGGAGGGCCCTGTCTCCACTGGAAACTACCCTGGGCTTGTGTGTACCCTCACTGTGGCTGGGGAAGGGGATAAATATCCCGAAAGAGAGCGCGTCTACTCTCTGAGGAATCTTAGACGCTGGCGCCCGATCAGGATCCCGTTGTAAAGCCGTGTTCCGGAAATCCGCCCGAAAATTCCCCATATTAGGGAAAACTAGTAGTAACTCCCGGCCACCCCAAGTGGCCGTCACAAATGGCAGCCCCGAGCATGGGACCTAAGTTATTTTAAATTAAAGAAAGGTGGATATATGGAGAAGTTGTAAATATTTCAGAACTTGAAAATTTTAGTGTATATAATTTGGTATGAAATACGAGAGAAAATTTCAAGTATCTTTGATAAGATATGATAGCCTAATCAACCCGTTATATTTAAGTTAAATTAGAGAAAAGTGAAGTTATCGAGGAGCTGTAAATATTTTAAAATTTGTGAATTTTAATGCATATAATTTAATATGAAATGCGATAAGTAATTTTTAGAAACAAGCGATAAGAGATAAGATACATACATACATACATACATACATACATATATACATACATACATACGTACGTACATACATACATACATACATACATACATACATACATACATACATACATACATACATACATACATACATACACCCGTGTGGAGTTTTAATCTATATCGACCATTGTCAGCAGAAATAACATTTAGGGAGGAATGTCTAGACCCGTTTAGGCGAAAGGATAGTATCGTGCGAACACCTCCAATAGTGGATGGATTGGCAAAGGGCGCTTACCAGCCCAAGTATAGACTGAGGGAGTGATCCTAAGAGAGGGAGCTGATTTAAGACAACTGGAAGATTTGAAATAAAATTTCGGGATGCAGCAAGTGCGGTATAGTAGTGAATTTTCATAAGAATTATACACTCTTATTATACGGCATATTACTAAGGTTAATATTTTAAACTTACACAGACCCTGTAGATCGATTTTAGAGGTCCTAGTACGCGCACATTTGATGAATTTTTCAAGTGTTACTATCGATATCTCTCTGTTATCAAAAAAATTTTTAGTTCTAACTCATTTTAAGAAAAATACCCAAAACTCAGTTTTCTATGAAGCTAAAAAATTAAATTTTGCTATATCTGTAGATAGTGTACGTCTGTTTAAAAGAAATTTGTATTACAAATTTCATTAAAGTTACAAAAGCTTTCCAGAAGGAAACTTAATTCATATTTAGAAAAGTAAAGTATCTGCCAAATTATAAACGTAGCCGTTATTTGTCTATATTAATCACCTGAATTCTTTCGTTTTAGCCAACCAAATCAAACCGGTTTTTCAATATCAGCAATAACAAAGTGCCTGATGAAAATTATAATTCCAGGTTCAAAGATGACAAAGTTATTCAGGCGTTTTAAACAAAAATGAGATCTTGTTCAAAATGTACGAAATCTATACACTATTGTTTCTCCAAATGTCAAATAAAACAAAAAAAACCGTACATTCATCGAGCCGGAATCGATCACGCAACCTTCTGCGTAGAAGATAAGCACGCTACCATTGAGCTATCTAAGGATACGTTAACTAACGTTTTGTTTACATGATACTTGACACCGGCTTCATGTCTGGGATATATTATATAATATTATATTAAAAGTATACGTAAAAATTAATTACAGAATTAGTAAAATTGCTATTGAAGCACATTTAATGACGGTTCCCATCTTATATTGCGTGTTATGTTTGAGTTTAAAGATACAATTTTTTTTAAATTATTTTTTATAGAGACTTGACTTGATTTTGTTTACATTTCCACTAAATTATGTAACACTTTCAGTCTAAGACTATATTTGGGGCCGTCCATCAACCTACAAATATAGTGTGTTTGAAAAAATGATTGAATCCCCAAGTTAAGTAACAATTACTTACCAAATTTTTAATTTCACGTCGTCTTTCATTTGCCACATTTGTCGCCGAGATTTCCCAATTGTTGGTTGGGATAGTATTAAATCAAGGCGAGTATTTTTTGAGCTTTCGCTCGGATACATACATACATACATACACACACACACACACACACACACACACACACACATATATATATATATATATATATATATATATATATATATATATATATATATATATATATATATATATATATATATATATATATTGGTTCTCGGGGCCCTAATTCGCGGTCATTTGAAAAATTTTTCTTATCATCGTTACCTCTCTATTAGTGAATTCTCTTGATGAAAATTCACGAAAAGCGCAAGACGAAATCTTCAAACAGATAGGCAAAAGTATCGAGGCTATAAATGTGGTAGTATCAGGAGCAAGGAATATACACAAAACTATTAGAGATGCTCTGGTTAAAACTGTGCTGTGCTATAATAGGATGAAAGAGAACAGGGTATCGATTAGAAAAATCAGAGAAGATAGCTGAAAGAAGGATAAGGGAACGGTTGAGCAGGATAAGAGTCTTGGCGAAGATGTAGTGAGAGCAAAAGTGCCGAAAGTAGATGAAAAGCAAGGAGAAACGGGATAACTGCGGTGATACAGAAAAAAAGAGAGAAACTTCAGAATATCTAGAAAGAGAAAGAAAATGGTCTACGAGAAGCCACAGCGGAGTATTCTTCCGAGGTTGGATAAAAGAAGATCAGTGGTAAACGAGAGCTACACGGACACGCCCATGACGACACCCATAGCACCTGCACAACATACGGACGAAGAGTGGATGTAGCATGACGTAATGGATCGAAAGACTAGGAAGAACCAGGCAACAAACCTTACACAAAGGCAGAGAAAGACCAGGCTCTGACCAGAGGCAATCGCTGTGACGGTGAACGAGAGAATCTTTATACAGGTGCTCTTAGACGTGAGCAGAGTACGTCCAGCAGAGATGGGAGCTGAGGTTTCAGCAATCCGTCGAACCAAAGCGGGAGACATACTTGTAGGATTAAAGAAAGGTGGAAATGTGGACCGATCGCAAGGTGCAATTGAGCAGCCGCTAGATGGAAAGGGGGCAGTAAAAACTTTCTCCAAACTATACACACTAGAGATGATCGATCTTGACGAAGCACTCACCAAGGAAGACGTGATTGAGGCGATTAGGTGTAATACAAAAGAGATCGACACAACACACATGACTTATATCAGATAGCGGTCGTTGGAGTACCAGCAAAATGTATGGAAACCCTGATTAAAATGGAGACAATCAAAATAGACTGGGTCCGGTGCCGAATAAGAGAAAAGACACAAGTGATAAATTACTTCAGATGCCTTAAGGTTGGACACAGCGCAGCTGAATGTAAGGGTCCAGGAAGAGAGACTATATGTTGGAAGTGTAGTAAAGAGGGACACAAAGCTAGGGAGTGTAAAGAGGTAGATCCTTTTTGCGTATTGTGTGCCGAAGTAGTCGGTGTCGACGCAAATCACAGGCTGGGTAGCGTGAAGTGTGCGGCGTACAAGGAGGAGGTGAGGAGGAAAAAAGTCTGGACCCAGCAAGTGCGTTATGGTAGTGAATTTTCATAGATATGATCTGGCACAAAATATTTTATTATACCTCTTTTTCTTGTAACATAGAAATATAAATTTTGGTGTATAGTTTACTTACCTATCAGATTTGGTTATCATAGCTTTTTTTACTTATTGAGAGTATTCCCCAATACATGGGAACAGCAACCGTAAGTGCTCTTATATAAGGGCAATATCCCAATGTTCTTGATAGAAACAATCGGAAAACTATTAGAGAGGATTCTGTTGCAGAGGCTAGAAGCACATAATGATGGGACTGAGGGGCTTTCACCGCAGAAATACCGTTTTAGGAATGAAAGGTCCACGGTAGATGCAATTATAAAGCATTGCAGAGAAAGTGAAACACAGAAACTGAAGAGAAAATGAGTTTTACGCGCTTGTCACACTGGATGTACAGAATGCCGTTAATACCGTTAGGTAGGATGCAACACTGAGAGCGCTGGAGAAAAAAAAAACACCTGAGTATATGCTCAAAATGGTCAGTGACTAGCTAAGCATACTAATATACAGCACAGGCTACGGAAGAGCCGAGTACCAACTCACGGTGGGTATTCCACAGTGATAGGTGCTCGAGCTATTTCTGTGGAATGTAATGCATGACGAATTTCTTTAGATGGACATGCCGGAAAATGCATCTATTGAAGGTTTCGCTGACAACGCAGCAGTTGTTGTAACAGCTAAAACCTCTAAGCAATTAGAAATAATTGCAAACCATAGTTTGGACAAGGCTTATCGATGAATCTCAGACAACGGCTTACAGCTGGCCATCCATAAAACCGAGGCAGTCCTGATCACAGACAAAAGAGTATTTGAAACATTTTTCTAGAGCTAAATGGGCAAGTGGTTCGGTGGAAGAAATTTATTACCTACTTGGGCATACAGATAGATGGTGGGCTCCGTTATGGAAAACAGGTAGATAAGGCCGCAGCAAAAGCAGCAGCTACCGCCGCTAAATTGGCAACAGGTATGCCCAATATTGGTGGACTGGGAGAACTAAAGAGAAGACTTTTGAATCGCGTAGTGCTAACAAAATGTTGTTTGCGGCACCAGTTTGGGCGGAAGCTGTGGATAGAAGGGCGATCAAGAAAAAACTTGCTTCGGTGCAGGGATGTAGCCCTTTAATGTCACTTCCGCCTACAGAACTGTATCACAGTATATATATATATATATATATATATATATATATATATATATATATATATATATATATATATATGTGTGTGTGTGTGTGTGTGTGTGTGTGTGTGTGTATGTGTGTGTGTATAAAAATTGAAACTATCCCCGGATATGGGTTCTAGGGGTCCTAGTTCGCGCTCATTTGAAGACATTTTTAAAAAATTGAACAGTCGGGATCTCTCCATTGGTGAATTTTTTCTAAGAAAATTCACTAAAAACATACATAAATATATACATACATACATAGGTACACAGATACTTAATCACTATCTATAATATGACACTAGGAACAACCGTAACATAAAAATTGCGTAAGAATGAACTTGATTCATTCTGGTAACATTGTTTAAACATGACAATTAATGATAAAACATTTATTAAGGTTGAATGATATTAAAATATTGTATTTACTTCTCATAAAGACTAGTATTGAACTTTATCTTATTTGTCACAAATTAGATTGCATTAAATATAAACCACGAAAGTGAAACTACAATTGAGGTAACTTGTAAAACTATTTGAAACTCCGAAGTTCAATGGACAAACACAGTGGTGGAAATTCTATAATTAGCATTATTGTCGGTTAGTATTTTGTTGCAACCATCGCTAACTTTGCAGGTACTTGAAGCTGGAAATAAGGATTGGATGTCGAACTTGAGCCAGTAGTTGAAGGATCAAAACCACTAAGTATCAAGGGCAATTAGATTATTGGCAAACGAATATCCTGTGGTCTTGATACACCAGCTGAACGTACCTAAGTTTACAGTTTCTCAAAATGTTAGAATACGATGTAACAATAGCCTAAATTACATATTTTCAACAATATCTTGCCTCAGCCCCGACAAATAATTTTTAATAAGAAGATGAACGTTTGTTAAAAGTTTCAAATATATACGGAACAAAAATGCATTGTTTTTTTCGAGAAAAAAAAGGAAAAGACTGCTTTCAAATAATATATGACGCACAAGTACATTAAAATTTTAATACAAAATTATTGTATTTAATTTTCCGTTAATACAAACTAAAAAAATCTGCATGCTTTACTTCAACTGTCACTTCATTTTGTAAATAGCTTATAGATGAATTCGTTATCCAGCCCCATCCAACCAGTTTTCCTAGTAAAATTTTACATTTTCTTCCATAAAATGTTGTCTCCTCGAAAATAACAAAGTTAAAATTCTGAACATAGGTCGCCTTTATAGACCAGTACATAACAAATTTTAGGCTTCTAGCGGGCATAAAAAATTTAGTTATAGGCATCTATCACTCACACATATACCTTTGGTTCCGTGGTCTTGCTTGTGTGTCTTTTAAGTGGCAGTGATGGATCCCTCGGTCCGATTGTGTCCCTGTCAATCCAAAATTTTAAGAAAAAAAAAACATATGTATGTGTGTATATATATGTGTACATATAACGAAAAAGAAAATGCATTCATTATATGTATGGATACAAAATACAAATGGATACAAAATACAAAAGTAAAGTTTATGGATAGGAAAAGTATTCAGACGTAATGTTAGTTAAAAAAATATATGTAAATCATGTCTGCGTTATGACAACAAAAGTGTCTACATGCCATATAGAGCAGATCTACGAAAGGAAGTAGGTAAATGCGCGAATGATTCAAACACCGCAGCCAAAATACCAAACATCACACACTGACATTTATCTTTTCCCTCGGGAAGCCAAAGAGAATATATATATATATATATATATATATATATATATATATATATATATATATATATATATATATATATATATATATATATATATATATATATATATATATATATATATATATATATATATATATATATATATATATATATATATATATAGATATATACAAAGTATAAAACTAACCTGAGAAATGAGTTTCAGGGAGCCTTAGTCGCAGTCAATTGAAAATAATTTGTAATTATTTTTACGAAAATAATATAAGTCTATCATTGAAATTGCCTTTGACAAATTTTTGCTGGTCGGTAAATCTGCAGGATCCTCCATCCTTCACTTAAAAATCATGTTCTGTTTTCGTGTTTTCTTCACCCTCCTCTCGCACCCATAAAATTAGAAGATCTCTTAACACTTGAAAGAGTAGTTTTCCAGTTTTAACTACGGCTTTCTTGTTCTATATTTCGTTAATAAAATATGGACTTATAATGCAATCATCTTTAAAACCGTAGTAATTTTTTTTATCGTAAATATTATCCTGTGGTTTTTCTGTGAATTAGGTTTGATAGTTTCATGTGTTGGCCCTATAGAAATAAAATTTTGAAAAGTTGTTTACAAACTCTGGTACATTGTATTGCAATCGGGCGACCATCTTATCTATTTAACTGATATCTAGCGATTTACTTTCGGCTATTTTCTGATTTTTATGGAGAATTTGTGCAACTTTGACATCACAAGTCTTTGATCTCATTGATCACGGATTATTAGTTACCCAACCACTTATATCAAAATTTCAAACCTAATTACGGTACTTTTTTTATTTGACAGGCCAGTGCTGTTAAACCCACTTTAAATCACATACCTTATAAACTAGAAACCTGGTTTCTACTGCAATCATAATAATAATTAAATCAAACAACTATTGTTAGCAGATCCATGTTATTAAAGTATAAATCCTTTAATTTTAACTAAAAAACAATACTTTGAATATAGTTTCATTTTGACATATGTGGTCACGCTTGTTTTGAACACTATTTTGCTTTACAATAGATATCATTATCAGACACGTTAATTAAGTTCTAACCTTGTTATTGAATAAATTTTAGTGAATTTTTGTGGAAAAAATTAACTAATGGGGAAATCTCGATTTTGAATTTTGAACAATTTCTTCACACCGATAACTATAATAGCCGATTTTGATTAAATTTGGCAGATACCTTCCTTTTGTAAGTGGCTTGGACAAGTTCGTTATCCAGAAAAATTGGACCAGGTTTTCTGACAAAGTTTTGGTTTTCTGTCGAAAAAAATTATAGCTCCGAAAATAAAAAGCTATGGCAACCAAATTTGGTACGTAGGTTTACCATATAAAAAGTAAACTACATACAAAAAATTTTATTTCTATGTTACAAGAAAAAAATTATAAGAATTTAATAAAAAATGTTTGATGCTAGATCATTTTCTGTGAAAATTCACTACCGTAAGACACTTTCTGCATCCAGACTTTTTAGGAGTACATAGGAATTGAAATGCAGTAACTTAACATCGTACGACACTATTGAATTTTAGTTTTCATACATAAAAAAGCTTATTATTAACGTTTGACATTTTCAAATTTTTTAGTGAATTTTCTTAAAAACAAATTCACTAATGAGGAGATACCGAAAAAATTTCTACAAATGAGCACGAACAGGCTTTCTAGAACACATATCCAAGGTCAGTTTCAATGTTTATATATATATATATATATATATATATATATATATATATATATATATATATATATATATATATATATATATATATATATATACAGGCTGCCCCATGTAGACCTTCCATTAGCCGTTTCTAGAGTACGGCTCACAATCCAATTTTAAAAATTCACACACGTGGGTTTCTTGAAATTTCCAGTTCACTGAAAATATTGACCTAGTATGGGACTTCTCGTTATACCGGAAGTAGACGTCAACTTTCTTATTTCAAATGGAAGATGGTGTTTTTTATTACGGATCTAGATTGCTCGTCAAATTTTATGGTAGGTTTTATTAACATGTTATGTGATTTTTTCAACAATTTTGGAGATATTAGACTTTTTTTTTAATTCTTAAAAAACATTGTCACATTTTCACACCTGTACCCTTCTTATTTTTTAACCTGATGAGTTGAAATTTTAAAATGTAAATTCTAAAATGCCAAAAAATATTTGGAATTTACTAATGCTAATACAAGTTAGACAACGTTTTCGAAATAGACCACTCAATCGTGACAACTTTAAAACCTAATAACTTTATTATTTTAAATAGAATACCCCATATTTTATAACGTTAGTTCATGTAATTTTTCTTGTTCTTTCAAATGGTATCAGCATTCTTTATACCTAGGTCTCACTGATTTGAAAATATTTAAACATTAAAGAAATAATTATTAGTCAGTTTATCAGGTTGCCTATGAGATGAAAATTTTAAACGTCATCTTCCGACATAAGTAAAATATGCGACGACTTTTGAATATAACTTTAACTTACGAGGAGTACAATCGAATTATTAACAGAAGATGTCGTGTGGTTGCAGAGAGATTTCCACATAAACACAGATAAACTCGTTACATGATCAGAATACTACTTAAAAAATTCTAAGAATGGAGTGTTTCGTCCAAAATTTCATAAAGTAAAGCATTATGAGGGAACAAAGAGATTTGTGTGTTATCACTTCACTTCACAATAAATGTTCTGAATTTGCAACGTATATATATATATATATATATATATATATATATATATATATATATATATATATATATATATATATATATATATATATATATACAGGATTTGGCGCGATGACTTTCTATCAGTCTTATAGACACAATAAATGTACTTAATTTTTAGAAATTAGTATACGGGGGATACTCACAAACTTTTATAATTAATCATTTAATTTTATGTATAAACCCTATTCTTAACATCTTACGGACCCCTGTAGCATATTTGCAACATATAGAATAAATGCTCTTAGAAGTATTTATATAAGCACATACGATCCAGTTTTGACCACTCAGAATCCAAGCAACATTTTGTTTACAATTACAAGTGGATGCTAACATCTAACGGTGGGTCAGGTTAGGTCAGGTCAGGTCAGTACAATGCCACAACCTCGGTTGATCTTAATTATATAGTATGTACGGAAAAAGTGAAAGGGGAACCCTGGGATCATACCAGTAACCTTCGGTTCAGAGGCACACGTTCTTACCACTGAACCACTGAGACTCAAACATGTATATAAATAGTAAATGTAAACACTGAAATGTTAGCGACAGCGTCGTGCATTATCTTGCTACCTAATGGCCAAGCCGAGAATTTTGTTAACTAAAATGGGCACTGCAGTGATCTGAAAAAGAAAGTGTTAGAGATCGTCAGACAAACAGACTTCGCTCTGCAAGAGATATGATGACTTTTTAAGAACGACAGAGTTTCGAGACTTGTCTACATTTTTTACATGAAATGGTTTTGGTGAAACAACATTTACCTTTAAGTGTTAATATGACCAATCCTATGTCTTTACCAGGGTACAAAATTGACATTGTAATAACATTACCATTTTATGAGTTCTATGAGAGTAATAAAGTACTATGTGAAAACTAGAACCTGTGATGAGCACTAATAAGTACACTTGGAGAAACCCAAATCACCATAACACATATTTCAGAGACCTTGCGATCGTTTCGTTGACAATGTCAACATCTTTAGAGGAATAAATTTCTAAACTAAAAAACTAGCTCCCGTGTATTTATATAGCGTCAAGGTAAACAAACTAGTCCGAAGTAAAATTGTCGTCCAAGAACGATCGTTTGTTTATTGTGTAGTGAAACTACGAGGTCGAAGACCTGCTTTTAATCTTCTGGTCGACAAATTTATGAGCCCTTATCTAATATAGGTTTAAAGAAACCGAGTTATTTAAGGAATCTGCACGTTCCATTTCGATCTAGAAATTTACTATGTGGATATTGGATTATGCCGACAAAGACATCTGGTGAGATAAACAACATCAACTCAACTCATCTTTTTTATTAAATAGAAAACTAAACCCGGCTGTCTGTCTCACCATGTTAACTATAACAAAGGCTAAATTTAACTTCGGACTAGTTCGTTTACCTTGACGCGATATAAATACACGGGAGCTAGTTTTTTAGTTTAGAAATTTCTTCCTCTGAAGATGTTGACATTGTCAACGAAACGATCGTAAGGTCTCTGAAGTATGCGTTGTGGTGATTTGGGTTTCTCCAAGTGTACTTACTAATAAAGTATTTTGCTGACAGGTTTACTTCTTGCTGCAGTAAAATATTCTATTTGGTTATTAAGAGAATCCAGTGCGTCTTAGCTGTACGTGAATTTAATCCAGATTACGCATTCGTAACAGATGCATGATTAATTTTTTATAAACGTAAACCTCTAGTTTCAACCGTCAGCTTTCAAGAGTATACTTTGTGAATTTCAGCGTACTTTATCTATTATGTATTATGAACATAAACATAGCCTAAAAAGGAAAATATTCAATTCTTAATTAGACGAAAATAGGGACAACCCTTCACGCAAACAACAGTTTTAGTAACTGAGAACATAACACCTCTTGGGACTGACATGGTGTTTATAAATTAAACATATGTAGTACATGTTGTGCATTTAAAATGAGACGTGTAAACTATGTAAATATCTTAACCTGTTTCTATATGATGTATCGGTTTTACACCAATGGATAACCCAAATTGATAGAATTTTCTTTAGATATAGGTACTATCTGCTAAAATATTGGTATCTTTGCCACAACCGCTTTACATTACTGCCTATGTATTTGTCACATACTAACTAATGAAATCACATTAGATTTTCTACTATTTAGGGTGATTAATTGAAAATGCGGCAGAAGAGCTATCTCGAATACTAAAGACTTACCTATGTTTGAATCAATTACAATTATAAGTGGCACGAACAGAGTCATATATTTGCTAGCACAATTGGCCGCTGAAACGTGGCAGCAACTATGTCAGTGATTCGTTATAGGAACGTTCCTAGCACGCAGCAACCATCAAAATGAGGAATGGTTGCAATGTTACCGCGTGGTATCGGGAACTTATCCAGCTACGTTCCAACACCGTAGCCTTAACATAGCGACGACGTGGCGAAATGGTAAAAGATACTATCAGGGGCCCATTATGTCTTGTGTACGCTTTCGTTGTCTTGAAAATTATTCCACAAAATAATATATCTCCAACTGTTATGTTCTAAACCAATTTGGTTTTTATTCCAATTCTATAAATGCTACCGAGACTACAAGTCAACATTATTAATTACCAACGACAGGGTTGCGATCTCGCTGCGGAACCAGGTAGTATGTTGTCGCGACAACTCCAACTAACACAACATGTTATAAAATAGAGACTGTGTACAACAAACTAATAATTTGGTAAATTGTCGGGCCTAGACCATTTCTTTCCTAATATAGGGACAATGTATGTAAGGCTAGTTGTATTCTCACCATAATTAGAACCGCAGGCCGGTTTCGCTCTAATTAGGGCTCGTCAGTGCGATATACTAATTATGAGGTTCTAGGAGACTGGCTACCATAGCTGTATTACTTTATTATTGTGTTCTCGCTGTAATTAGTATATCGCACTGACAAACTTTAATTGGAGCGAAATCGGTCCGCGGTTCTAATCATGGTGAGAATACATATAGCCCTACATACATTGTCCTCATGTTAGGGAAGAAATGGGCCAGGGCTGACAATTTACAAAATTATTAGTTGGTTGTACACAGTCTCTATTTTATAACATTTTGTGTTAGTTGGAGCTGTTGTGATAACATACTACCTGGTTCCGTACCGAGATGGCGACGCTTTCGTACTTCTCACAATGTTTTAGGAGACTGGCTACCATAGTCGCATTACTTTATAGGTGTGTTCTCGCTGTCATTATTATATCGCACTGACGAGCTATAAATAGAGCAAACCGGTCTGCGGTTCTAATCACAGTGAGATTACATATAGCCTTGCATTATTATTTCAGGGTCTGATGCTTTATTTATGGATATCTTTGGTGTTTAAATCTAAACGGATGCAAGCTTATTGTTAAAATATGATGATTTCTGCATCAAAACAGTAAGTGCCTTCTAAATTTGCAGTTTCTAATAATAATTATATATCATGTAATATACGACATTCCACATCATTACCCCCAAACTGCTGCAGTTTGTATTCTATTTATTTTTTATACCAGAAAATAATACTTTTGTAAAAAATTTCAACGTTAACCGCAAAAATAGCAATAAATAAATTTTTAGATGTTTACTTTAACACCGGAGGTAAGAAGGGCGTCGTGAATCGCCATCTATAAAAATGGCGCATTTCAAAACAAACACTTTGAAGTAGGATTTGCTGAAATACGGAACTTGAAAATAGTTACAATTTGTTTCTAATGGCGAATATTGAGAAGCCGGAACTTTAAAGTTACTTACACTAAAAACTGTCAAGTGGGACTATGACCCAACATCGTATAGTTACTTTGCAGTAACGGGTAACCTATCAATCTCTTTGCCACTCTATGGTCCCGAAAACAAAAGATTCTTTTAAATTTCTGTGCTTTGTCTGTAATTTCAACTTAGAATGTTGTGTCCAAAGAATTTTTAATGTCATTGTAACAAAACTGGATTTTCCATTCTTATGATATCAATGGTTCTTGGAGTTTTTAGTAAAGTTCTAGACCTTACTAAGATTTAAAAGTCCCAGTTTCAGAGCCAGTTCTTGATGAAGTATATTAGCAACTGCGTCGTGATTCTCTGTATACTCTGTTGCAGCAAACGCTTGACATCCTCCCGTGACGTGCTGGATAGTCTCTGAAGACTGACACCCAAATCTACATTTCTCATCTTGGACCGAATTATCTCTAACTATATACTCCAGGTAGTTTCTAGTTGCGATGATCTGATCTTGTATTGCCAGCAAAAACCCCTCTGTCTCTGGAAACATCTGTCCGAACATCAGCCAGTAGTTCGGCGCCAATTTGTCGACATGTGCCTGGGAGGTTTCATTCAAATGTCGCCTATGGGGAGGCTTCGGCATCCAAGATTGTAGCTTGTACTTATCAGTCCGATGGTGACTTTGTATTTTACTTTCTTTTAATTGTAGCGGTGTTGAATCATCTGACTCGCATATGGCACGGTGTAGTTCAGAAGTAAGCGCCTGCTGATAAAAATATGTACGCAGGTTCAGTATCTGCTGGTCCAACTGTTTACCAATAGCCAACACTCCTCTTTCACCTTCGTGTCTGGGTAGGGTTACTCGATCGATAGCATTAGGAGGGTGATGCTTTTTGGATTTTGTTAGGAGTGTTCTCACCTTCCGTTGTAGATTTTCGATGTCCGTTTTACTCCAGTTCACAATCCCGAATAAGTAGCTAAGTGCAGAGCATGCATATGTATTCAGAGCTTTAGTTAGGTTCTTGCTGTTAAGATGCGATTGCATCACCTGCTTTAGTCGTTTTGTAAACTCATTTGCCAGATCGTTCTTCATTACCGAGTGGTTGATTTCCCCGCTTACTGTATTCCCAGGTATTTGTAACACTCTTTTACATCCATCAAGGCAATTTGCTGGCCGTTCTGCATTTCATGTATACCTGCTTGTATTTTTCCTCTGACTACACATAAGGTGCGACATTTGTCGAACCCAAACATGTCAATATCTCTGGAAAACCCTTCCACGATTTTAAGTTCCAGGTTGTTATTTGTGTTTTTTTTTGTGGAGGCCATCAGCATAAGATCATCCATATACAGCAGATAATTTAGCCTCATTTGCTCCCTGCCATTGCTTTTGATACTGAAGCCATATCTGGTGGAGTTCAGGCGGTTTGACAGTGGATTAAATGCGAGGCAGCACCACAATGGACTTAGCGAGTCGCCGTGAAATATACCTCTTCTAATTAGTATCGTGCTGGTTACGATGTTGTCAGCTGTTTGTACCCGTAACTGAATCTCGGTTCTCCAGGTAGACATTGTGTCTTCAAGGAACCTCAGGATGTAAATATCGATCTTATACATCTTCAGCACACTTCTGAGCCATTCGTGTGGAACTGAATCAAACGCCTTTTTGTAATCCACGTAGGCAGAAGAGAGATTTCTTCGTCCATTGTATGCTTTATTGCACACAACCGAATCAATTATTAGCTGTTCTTTGCACTCCATAGATCCTTTGGCATACCCTTTTTTCTGCCTCGTAATTATGTTGTTTCGGTCGCAGTGCACATATATGCGTTTCTCAAGGCAGGAGGTGATCAACTTATATAGGGTCGGAAGACAAGTTATTGGTCGGTATCTGCTGGGGCCTGCAGAACAATGCTGGTCCTTTGGCAGATACGTGTCTCCTTGTGTAAAAAACAATGGCATCTTCTTTGGGTCAAGTCTAACATCATTTATTAACACCGCCAATTGATGATGTGTATACCCAAATTTCTTAAGCCAAAAGTTTTGGACGCCATCAGGCCCGGGTGCCCTCCAATTATGAAGCTTTTTAATAACCTCGGAGACTCCATCTGTGGTAAACGGCTCATGGTGCATCTGTTTATAACTCTCACAAGCTCTGTGTTCTTCTGTAAATAGGACAGCGGACAGCTGGCGTCGCTGGCTATACCGTCTAGGTCGTTACGAGTAGCGGTCAGCACACTGCTGGAAGCAGTACACCCACCGGCCAGACAGATCTGTGACCCTAGCCAGGGGGCCCTTACAGGGTTATACCGACTGCGCCAGAAGGACCCTGGTTTATTAACGTGGTTGTTATTCCACCCCTCCTCGTTCCTCACCGGGGCTTGCGATCGGCGATGGCGGCCTTCTGCCCCATGTTTAGGATGTTATTTGGTAATCCGAGTTCCTTTAGATTTCCCATGAAATTTTTGATGACTATTTCTTCCGCCGACATTACGAAAGGATATATAGCCACCTTCTGGAGCTTCCATATGTTTTTTATTTCATATACTAAGTTATACTTGGTGATCTTTTCAATTTCAGTTTTCTAAATGTTATGGGACAGCGGTACAGCAATGTCTATGATCACACCAAGCCTCATCTGTTTGTTTATCAGGACCATGTCTGGCCTATTGAAGTCCACAGTGCGGTCCGTTATCATGGGTCGGTCGCAGTACAGGACAAAGGCCGCCGACTCCAGCACCGCCTCCGGAGAATACTTGTAGTAAGCTGATGTTGTTGACGGGTTCAGGAGGCTGTATTTATTATTATTATTATTATTATTATTATTATTATTATTATTATTATTATTATTATTATTATTATTATTATTATTATTATTATTATTACTACTACTATTAATCAGGAATGTTAACCATATTTCAATAGTAGAAATCATCACTAACATTTACGAGATAAAGATTTAAAATTAAATTATATTGAGACTTTATTTTCAGCGAACGTGCACTTGGATGCCCAAAGTTTTAAAACACAAGGTCTTGTTTCTGGCACAGTAGTATAGACATTCAATGAATCCTGGTTAGTATTTATTGAAAATGAACCATTTTATATTGTAATGGTTTTTTAATTCCTGGTTTCAAATCATTATTCATTGTTGCGTTACAGTGATTAATATCTAATAACAGAAATTGCAGATCTTATTTTGCATTTAATGCAAGAAGGAGAGAAAAACTCAGTCGGAGTACTTAAAGACGCCGCCGCTTTTCAGCACGGCGCTTCGCGTCTTAATATCCGCATTGATGCCTAGTGTAAATAGGATTTTCTTTTGAATTATTAGTCGGCAAAGTTAAAATGTTTTCATCATTGTGTACAAGGTACATAATGGAAGTGGTGTAATAAACTAAACAAAAAACAAAATGTAGTTTATGCATTAACTCGGAAAGAAGATGTTTTTTATTTTCGCTCTCAGTATCACGCT
The DNA here is from genome assembly GCA_964006375.1 of Tillus elongatus. Lineage (NCBI taxonomy): Eukaryota > Metazoa > Arthropoda > Insecta > Coleoptera > Cleridae > Tillus > Tillus elongatus. The sequence continues at coordinate 46,194,962 of OZ023269.1, forward strand.
GCTAGGGTTGCAGAACAGACAAAACATGCTGCTCTTTCTGCCTAGACAAACAAGAGAGGTATTTTCGCTAAAAGCGATGTTATCATTATTACAACAATTGCCAAGATAGGAGGAGAGTCCTTCTGCTTATATGGTTCAGCTTTAAAAGATGTACAGTAAAATAAGTGTTGTCTAGGGATTTACTCCTTATATATTTCCACTACGAGTGGTTAAAAACAACAATAACAGTGGATTTTTAAGTTGAAAATTCTCATAAATGCTTTTTTATTAGATCGGCTCTGTTCATGGAAAATAATTACAGGAAATCAACTTCCGGATGATGTAAACATTTGTATTAAGCCATCTAGTCCTATAAGAAAATGTATATACTATTAATAATAACAGACGTATCAAAATAATTATATAAATATAACACATTTTAACAAGATGAAATAATTCCGACTTTATTATAATGGCGAATTTTCATAAAAAGCTTTTTCTAATTATAATAATTCAATTTTTCCATTAACTTACAAACTGTTAATACATGGTATAACCTCTTTAAACATAGTTTACCAACACAAATTACATTTTTCCTAAAATATAAATTACCATGGTATCAAAAAATGGTTACAAACGTTAATAAGAGATAACATGACACAAAATATGCAGAAAGTCTAAACGAATAATAAACGGTTTTGGAGATACGAAACATTATGCGCTAACACCACGTTTTTTTATGTAAAAACAATTAAACAATGTAACCCGTAAGCAAACAACAAAGGCAAAAAGTCAAATAAGATGTTTTTAAAGTTACCTCCTTCTATTGCACGACAGCGTGGATGCAAGTAACTTAGAACACTTTCGAAAACCCCCACGTTGAGCCTTATTCGGTGGCACCTCAGGCGTGGCCAATGTTTTCAAATATTCTCAAATAATACAGAAGTTTGTCAAAGTGGTACCATAGTTGATGCTTTATATTAAAGATTAAAACCCCTACTATGCACAGACTCGTAAACTTTGAAGAAGTGCGATTCACTACAGAAATATTTCTAACAAACGTTCCACAAAACATGACCTTTTTAGAAGCTGAATCAAAATGGTCTTACATGTGACTTTTGTTAGCACAACGATTTCCAGTTTTAGAACCATGTCTGGATAAATTTGTGCCAACATGCAAATATCCCTTCTCATTATTTTATTTGCGTGAACAGCTTTAGTCATAAGCCTCACCATATTTTTTATACGTTCACGGCATGCTTAATTATGTTTGTAAAGTTAAAGCTGAAAAATTTGCTAGAATAACGCACTTGTGGCCTTTAGGATATATTGCATAATTATACTTTAAACCGAAAGAATCAGAAAAATTCAACACTCAGTAAATCAAGTCTTTGATCATTGTGTAAATAAAACTGAGGTTTTAAAACTGTAATTAAGTTCTGGAAAAAAAGTTTAAAAAATTAGTTTTCATTGCTTAATGACAGCCTCATTTATTTTTATCGGCTTACGTAGATGAATTTACCGTAGGCTTAGTAATGGATCTCATTGTCGCTAAATGTATGATGACATTGAGGACATACTATAAATGTTAGTTAATTATCTAACTGAATTTTGTGATTTACTGCCTCATTATTATATAATACCCCCGCTTTATTCAAATTTTACCTGACACAAAATTTATTCGTCTGACGTTTCTGTATATTTTAAATTCATAACGAATGAATGAAGCTCTTAAGTAAGGCAAAGTGAGATATTGGACGTCTTTCTCACAATTTAGGTGGTTTCCTACCGGTCTGGCTTGAGGACAACTTCAGCTCCACTTGATACAGTAAATCTTGTTGAAGTTTTACAAACAGAGAAATTATTAATGAGCCCAGGATTGGGATGTAAATTATGAAATAATGTAAAAGATTAAATACGGGTCAAAACTGCATTTTATAGTTAATTTTTCTTTAGGGTAAAGTATGCGGTGATTGTTTTATCAGGTGTTTACAGAAGTAATGTAAAGCCTGTGCCTAGTGGGTCCCATCCCTAAAGCCAGTAGTCAAGATGCACACACAGGATTAGTAAAGGTGTATGTTTAATAGTTTGCTCTCACTATATTTTTGCTAACTCCTTGTTGAATACATAATCTTCGTGCGGTAATAAACGCGTGATGTGTGCTATAAAACAGAACATGAGTTATCAAGATGCTTAACATAGACTCTACTGGTAAAGGTAAACAAGAAATGTTCTAACTGAATACCACCACATACACCACGGGCTCTCACGTCTACATTTTTCGTTATTTCGAATTTATTTCACACGAAGATTATGTAGGTTGAAAGGACTACAACCTAAAATTATTCTTAAATATACAGGTGATCCAAAAAGTGTGACACCTCAAAGTTATGTTTTTTCTAATGGAACAGCCGGTATTTGACAACGTTTTTGAATTCTTTGGGAAAAGTAAGGTTCACTTACTCCAAGGATTTCTATACCTAGCTGTCAGTGTTCCTCAAATATCTTGAATTTTCGAGGAATGTGAGGTTTTCGAAAAAAATCTATCTCCATTGTCAGATGATATCGTAAAAAAACTCAGTAGCTTTTGATGGTGGATTTGGTACTTCATCACTGTATGCGGTAGTCAATATTTCGCAACACTCTACAGGACGTTTAAAATTCAAGTTTTATTATCGGCACATTCAAAGCAGATTTTTTCGTTTATTTCAAATGGAACACCATATACTTTTTTGCTGAGATTTATAGAGAATACAGTTTTCTTTCATATGATACTCCTATACCAAAGTGCAGAGGTTCTGGCGCTATTCACAAAGTCAGTCAGGAAACGGCGTTGAGCAAGCAGAGCATTGGCAGAATAATTAGAAAACACAAATTTAATCACTACCATATCCAATTAAATCAAGAATTTTCAGATGCTGACTTTAATCGACGACTTGATTTATGTATGTGGGTGAGGATGAACACTTTTTCGATTATGTGCTGTTTCCAGACGAATCGACTTTCCATAGTAACGGCTTGGTAAACAGACATAATTTTCATTACTACGCTGATGAAAATCCACATTTTTGCCGCAGTATTCACCGTCAGAATCGTTTGTCTATTAATGTGCAGGGTGGAATATTAGGGTCAAGAGTAATAGGTACTTAATTTTTCACCTAAATGAAGATATTTTCCATAGGCTTCTTCGTCAAAGTTTGCCGGAACTTTTGGAAAACGTCCCACTATCTATTATAAGGCGGATGTGGCTACAACTGGATGGTGCTACGGCACATTTTCAAATCAGAGTGCGACAAAAACTTAGACATTTTCCCAATAAATGGTTAGGACCAGGAGGTCTACAAAGCTGACCAGCCAGATCGCCAGACGTAGCAGGTCTTGATTTATATCTTGCGGGGACATGTTAAGAATATCGTATATGAAATGCCTCCGACCACACAAAATGACACGAAACAACGCATACGGAATGCTTTCAATACAATATCGCCGCAAATGTTGCTCAATGTCAAGCGGTCATTTGAAGAAAGTCTACAATTATGCATTGAACAGGATGGACGTCAGTTTGAACACTTGTTCAAAAACCCCTCATTCGTTGAAAAATCAAGATATCTGGGAAACCGTAATATCTAGGTCTGGGGATCTTTGGAGTAAGTTAACCTTATTTTTCCCATAGAACTGAAAAACGTTGTCAAATACCGAGTGTTCCATAAAAAAAACATAACTTTGATGTGTCAGGTGTCACACTTTTTTGGATCATCTTGTATATTTGAAAATAACTTTACGTTGGAGTCCTTTTCAACCTACCCAATCTCCGTTTAAAACAAATTCGAAATAACAAAAAAGGGTAGGCGTGAGAGCCCGTGGCGTATGTGATGGCCAGCCTGTATATATATATATATATATATATATATATATATATACATACATATATATATATATATATATATATATATATATACATATATATATATATATATATATATATATATATATATATATATATATATATATATGTATATGTATATATATATATATATATATATATATATATATATATATATATATATATATATATATATATATATATATATATATATACAGGGTGGCGCACTGAAAACAAAACAGACCGATTTTCGTCCAGAGAATTTTTTTTAAGAAACGCTGAAACACGTCAATTTTAATATTGAAGGGGACATGTTTTGACATAAAACTCAACTTTGTCACATCAACCCCTTAAGGGTGGTGATAACAACGCTTATATTTTAAATAGGGAATATGGGTCAGGTGTTACATCATTTGAAAGCCCTTTCTTTTCTGAATTCAGCACACTAATTGTTTCAGTTTATCGGTCGGTTTGATACTTGATAATACTACCGAAAATTAATTTCACAATTGTGTATTCTGTAGAAGAAAGAGTTGAAATAATTACTCTTTTTTTCAAAAACGATGACTGTGCCAACCGTACCGCAAATATGTTTAATGAACGACATCCGAACAGACATGTTAACAGAAAATACATTTTGGAGTTAGTTGCAGAGTTTCGACAAAGTGGTTCAGTAGCCAACAAAAAACGGGATCCTGAACGTGAATTTCCGGTTAGAAATGAGACTACTGAGATTGAAGTTTTAGGACAAATTGCTGCAGACCCAACTTTGAGCACAAGAAAATTGGCCATTGTTTTAAACATCAAAAGAAGAACTATTCAGCGAATATTGAAGCATCATAAATTTCACCCGTATAAAATTCATCTTGTACAACAACTGAATGAAGATGATTTTGATTGGCGGCTGGAGTTTTGTGAAGTTATGACTGGACGAATAGCTGATAACGGGAACTTTCTGTTCAATATCTGTTTTTCAGACGAGTGTACGTTTTTATTAAACTATACAGTCAATCGTCATAATTGTCGTTATTGGGCAGATAATAATCCAAGAAATTTTCACGAAGTTCACACCCAAACTCCACAGAAATTGAATGTCTGGACTGGCATTTTTGGAAACCGTTTAATAGGACCTATTTTTTTTATGGCAATTTGAATGGCGAAACGTATTTAGAGTTACTAGAAGATATCGTTTACCCTCCGCATTTCACAACGTGTTAGGGAGTTTTTGAACAGAGAGTTTCCAGGACAATGGATTGGGCGTAGATGTGCTATTGAGTGGCCCCCTAGCTCACCGGATTTAACTCCTTTAGACTTCTTTCTATAAGGCCATTTAAAGAGTAGAATTTTCGCAACAGACCCGGAGTCTCTGGAAGAATTACGACGACGCATTTTTAAAGATTGTCGTCTAATAACTTCACAAATGCTCCAGAATGTCAGAGCTCGTTTTGAACAAAATTTGTACTTTTGTATGGAAGCTGGTGGTCAACAATTTGAACACTTACTTAACTGAATAAACATTTTTAAACGTTTGGTTTTGTTTTTTAGTTTTTTTTAACGAAAAATGGACTAATTAGTGCATTTCTTATCACAATGAATGAAATACGTTCTTGCAACTCCAACTGTCGATAATTTTTAAACGAGTTGATAAAACTTCCAAAAAATTAGTGTGCTGAATTCAGAAAAGAAAGAGATTTTAAATGATGTAACACTCAACCGATCCTCCCTATTTAAAATATAAGGGTTGTTATCACCACTCTTAGGGGGTTGATGTGACAAAGTTGAGTTTTATGTCAAAACATGTCTCCTTCAATATTAAAATTGACAAGTTTCAGGGTTTCTTAAAAAAAATTCTCTGGACGCAAATCGGTCTGTTTCATTTTCAATGCGCCACCCTATATATATATATATATATATATATATATATATATATATATATATATATATATATATATATATATATATATATATATATATATATATATATATATATATATATATATATATATATACATGTTTACATACAGATTATTGTTGTTTATCCTCTATGCAAATCCAATCCGTTCTATATGGGGTGTAAAACTTTATGTGGAAAAACTATGTTTTTGGTTGGATGTATTTAAAACATGGCGTAAATACTTTATAATGAAAAAAACTTAATATGTGTTTCAGCATTAACCAAACTTTAGCCCGTAAGATGATAAAAGACCTCCAGCTCTAAAAGGAAAAGTATTTTTTAGTACGATTTACTCAAAAGCTTGCACGAATTTTTTTGTGTGTGGTAGCGAAGTCACTTTTTCAAGTTTCTATTTTTACTGTTAATTTTTGCAATAAATTATAAAACCATAATTTATTTGATTATAGAATGAACAGATCTTTTGAATGAGGTATCACAAGCCCCTTCTTCATTCTTAAAAATTTTAACGCTGCTACTGTTCCTCGAAAGGAGTTGAATGTAGGGGTGAGGTTTTCACGTTGCAAGATGTCATTTTTAATGTAAGATTGAAGTGTTTCGCGATTTTTTATAAGTATACAGAATAATTGCTACTAAATTTATTCCATTTGGGTGTTCCACACTGTATATTATGAAACACGAATTTCAGCTTTTTCCTAAATTTAACCACAAGAAGGTTAAAAAAAGGTTGTGTGTAACAAATATTTTTGGTTGTATTAACTGGAGTGAAACTTGACAGAAATAATCTACAGGATAAATAGCATTTTCGAAAGTTAAATCCCGAAGTATATAAATGGGTGGAATGTATGTAAAAATAAATAATTTTCATTTCATTCAAAAAACAAATGTCCGTGCGAACGAGGCCAACGGCAAAACTAGTTTCAAATACAAGCGTCAGTGGAGAAATAATTAAACAATAAAATTGGAAAATGTAATACTCACCGCTTTTTTAATAAATGAAACGAATCCATAACCTTTTGATTTTAATGTTTGCGGATCCCTCACTACTCTGCAATCGCTGTAAAAAAGAGAAAATCAATTATTAGAAGTAATTTTACAATTTTAAAACTGAATCAATTAAGGCACTCTTGGTTATTCGAACATTTAAAGATACTGAAAATATCGGTCCGAAGGTTGGTTTTAACTATTTTATTGGTGCTTGAATTAACAGCGAAACTGAATATTCACGTATGCACAGGCTGTTACACCGCAAACAATTTAGACTTTCATTTACCAACGAATAAAATAAAAATCTCTAATACTTGCAGCTGTACCTAATGACACGTTCATTATAGTTATCGGACTTAGGACAGTTAATCCATCAAGGCCTACCTTTAGTGATATTATCACATAATAATCACTACAGTATTGCTATATGGCTCATTTTTGTAATGGTCTGTTCATTGTAGAAAGCAATAAAGTACAACCAGTTATTTCAAATACGGAATATTTAGTTAATATACTGGTATCGTTTTAAATTTAAATGTATGAAAAAATATAATTGAAAAGCTTTTCAAGATGTGTCTATTACAAATAAAATAGATAAAAGTTTTGTTACGTTAAGCAATTTTATTTTTATGTAAGTCGTGCACTTAACGCTATAAAATAACTTTTATAACTATTTTACACTGAGGTTTCATATTATAAGCTGTAAAAGTCAAAATCATGGTATATTCTGTCAACCTACCAAAAAAGTGGTATAACATTGATTCATATTTTAGATTACTATTTTGATAATTTATTCTGATTATAAAGGCGTGAGCGTTTGCAATGCACAACTCAAGATGGTGACTGTATTTAGTTGGGAACTAAGACATTTGAGAATTGCATTAATTCACTTTTCAGTCATATTCGTCATTAAATTACCGTGACTACGATTCCATCTAGAGATCTAAATCTTTTTACGTATTATGCCTTTCATAATAGAGATCTACATATCAAATTCGGTTGCCATAGCTTTGCTATGTTCGGAGTTCCAAAATTGTCAAAGAAACAAACCAAAATTTACCCAAAGAAAGTGGTCCGATATTCCTGGCTTACAAATCTGTCCGAGCCACTTACAAAAGGAAGACAGTTATCAAAGCTGATCAAAATCGTCCAATTATTTTGTAAGTTATTGGTGTAATACGTATACACACACACAAAAGCACGCGCGCTTGCATTCACGCACGAACGCATACACGCACGCACCGACGCACAAATAGTATATATGTTTATCTATATATATATATATATATATATATATATATATATATATATATATATATATATATATATATATATATTTATTTATTTATTTATTAATTTATTTATTTATTATATAATATATAAACAGTCAAGGTTTTAAGTCCAGGTATGTCTTGTTTAATAAAATACATCAAATTTGGTAAAAAAACTTTTATATTTGAAAAAATATAAAGATTCTCCGAAAATAGACAAAATAGTCCCAAAAAAAACTGGTCAGATTTTCCAGGCCAATGAACCAATTCAAGCAATTTACACGAAAAGTACACTTGCCAATATATAATTATTCACAAAAAGCTTTTTGACAAAAAAATCCAAAGTACAATATGTACATGAAAATTTGGAAACAATATCTTTAACGGGAATTGGCCACTATTTTTTTACAAAATTGGCTTGAGTTATTACACAAAATTAACCATTATTTTTCAATCAAGGATCCATGAAAAGATATATTTGGTCATCTAATCTTTTTTGTCTCTTGTCGTCGCGGGTTAAAAGATCCCCAATTCGTATTTTTAATCATAACTCAATTTTTCCAAATGAAACGAATGTGGCTCAGTAGCATATTCGGAAAAAAACATTTTTTAGGAAAAATTTGTTACCGCACATATGGTATTTCGATGTAAATTGTCGCTATAAACGGCCCATTATAACTTCATATGATTACAACATTGAAATTAGCCATAAACCTAATGGTGTTTGTAATAAGTATAACTTGAAATAACAATTTGTTGATTATTGGTGATTACGTCGTTGTGAGTTAGTTGCCAAACGAGTATTTGCTCTGGGTTAAATACTTATAAAGTGGTGTAGTTTTGTTATTAATTATTAAAAAATAAAATGTAAAGATATACAAGAAATGAGAAAATTGACATGCTGTTAATTTATTGAGAAGCTGAGAAAAATTCTTGTAAAGCTGCTAGGCTTTACGCGTGAAGATTTTCAGAATGACACCACCCGTCACGCCATTATTTTCCTAAATTAGAACAGAAATTGCGCAGCGAGCCTAATAAAGGAAATTAAAGATTTATTGTAAGTGAAAATAAAGAAATTGATGTACCAGCATAGAAACAAAATTTTACCGCGTCTACGAGAGAAATCGCCACAGAATGAAGTACACAGAATACAGTGCTTTATCTGTTTGGAAAATCCTTCGAAAGTATAAGTATCGGAGCTACAAGTACCAATTACATCAAAACCTGCATGAAAATGACTTCCAGAGAAGGCTAAAATGTTGCGATTGGTTTTCAAGGAAATTTCAGGATGATCCATCTTTTCCGTCAAAAATCATTTATTCCGATGAGAGCCGATTCATAAACTTAGAGCTATTTAATAAAAACAATAAAATATACTGGTGGCAAGAAAATTTACATTTAATGGTGGAGGAGAACTTCAAGAAATATTTAGGTTGATTGGTTGAAGGTAATAGGATATATAATTATCGGGCTAGTAATTTTTGGAGGTCACTTAACTGGTAAACGGTATCTGAACTTTTTATAAAAGGAAATTGAGCAGTTTGATAATTTACTTTTAGCAAATTACGCTGATCCACATTTCACTATGAAAAAGAATTTGGAATTAAAAAGGCTTTGCTACCAGCCAATACATTTAATTTTTAACCCTACGCGTTTCGGCTCCTTTGAGTCATCTTCAGGGGTTGAAGACTAATTCCTGTTTTTTTTATTACAGTATGGAATATTGTCAAAGTTTTAGGCTTCATCTATTGCTTTCAGATTTCCAGACGACAATGACATTGAGTAGGAGAACAGGAAAATCTCCAGACTTGAAGCAGAATATAAACGACGCTTAATTTTTATTTTATTAAAGCAGCAAAACAGAGTCTGCACTTACAAAATAGAAAATCTGTACAGTTGGAAGGATGATTGGAAAAATCTTTTTTAATTCCAAATTTCTTTCAATTATGTCAAGCCCAGACGTGTTGAGGTTTAGAAATAATAAGATCTCTATTTACAACAAGATGGTGCCCACCTCATAATGCTAGAGAGGTTACGAGTTATTTAAATGAGAGATTTGCACAACAATGGATAGGAAATTCTCGACCAGTTCGATGGCCCGCAAGGTTTGTTTTATTTGTTTTATTTTTTGTAATTTGTGTTCCTCATTGTATACTTTTCACTTAAGTCGGCAGATCTAATACCATTCGATTTTTTATATGGGGCACAATGAAAAATGATGTCTTTGATACACCATCAGCGACGCAAGAAGAACTTAAGGTAAAAGTAAGAGCAGCAGTTGCAAGAATTACACCCTAACATTTGCAGAAGGCCGTAACAGCTACTGTGCAAAAAGCTAGATTGTACCAGAACATTTTGAGCATTTAGAGCCTTAACTTTTTTTAATTTAAATAGAAGTTTTTATAAAACTGTTTTCTTTTACTCAATATTTTTATATGTTTTAGTGAATTTTCGTAGAAAAAATTCACTAATGGGGAGATCCCACTTTTGAATTTTAAAAAAAATTTTGCAAATGAGCGCGAACTAGGACCCCTAGAACCCATATCCGAGGTCAGCTTAAATTTTTATATGTTTATATATATATATATATATATATATATATATATATATATATATATATATATATATATATATATATATATATATATATATATATATATATATATGAATATATACCGATAACTCCAAAAAGTAATGGGCAGATTTTGATAAAATTTGAAATGTGTCTTCCTTTTGTAAATGGCTTGGACAAGTTTGTAGGTCCGGAAAATCGTACGAGGTTTTCCAGAAAAATGTTGAGTTTTCATTTGAAAAAAAAATTATCTCATCTCTCAATCTCAAAATAAAAAAAGCTTTGATAACCAAATTTGGCAGGTAAATTTACGATATATAAAGTAAACGATGCACCAAAACTTAAATTTATATGTTACAAGAAGCGACAGTTATAATAAAATATTTTGTGCCAGATCATTTCTATGAAAATTCACTACCATAACGCACTTGCTGCGTCCAGGCATTTTAAAATTTGATTTCATATATTTATTTACATCGACAAGGAAGAAATGCTTTGTTCTCTTATAGATTCCGTAATTTTTTTTGACATGATAATACGCCAATGTCTATATTTTCACTACAATAAATGTTTCATTTGCTTCATTAGGCTTGTTACGTGTTTTCTGTTCTAATTTTGGAAAGTGCTATGATAGTAATCTCAAGACAAGAATTTGTGGTTTAGATGTTTTGTTTATTAGAATGATTTAAATGTTTTGTTTAATAAGTGCTTATTTATTTATACTTTTTCTATTTTTAAGCCTACCTGTCACGATTATGGCCAATGTGTTATTGACTGACACACTACATTGCCATATACCAACAAATTGTTATTTCTAGGCCTACTTACAAATGAAATTACGCTTATGCAAAATTCCAATGTTGTAATCATATGAAATTATAATAGGCGGTTTAGCACGAAAATTCAACTCTAAATACCATATGTGTGGTAGAAAATTATTCGTCAAAAAATGCATCTGCCAAATATGCTAATGAGCCACTTTCGTTCCATTTGAAAAAACTGAGTTATAATTAAAAATACGATTTGGGGATCTTTTAATCCGCCAGGAAAAGAGACAAAAAACATTGGATGATCAAATCTATTTTTCCATAGCTTCTAATGTTTTATTTATCTACATTTCACTATATCTTATACAACTTTTCTTGAATGATTATTATCTTCTATTATCAAATAATTTGAAGTGAAATTATTTAAATAAGTATAGTGGTGTTTCTAAAGTTACGGTGATTTCTTGTTCTGAGGCGAAGTTAAATATTTAGGAAGAACAGTGTTTTTTATTCATCACTGTTTAAATAGTGACAAGCCGGAAAGGTAAATTCAGTGTGTTCCAGTTTCACCCGTTTCTGGGGTATTCTTTTGATGATTTATGAAATATAGATTAGGTGCGTTGGACACAATTTTTTGCTTGTTTAGAATTTTAAGAAAGCTGTCTTACTTGCAAGTTTAAAAGAGAATAGGCAAAACAAATGTAAGGTCCTCATCATTATATTCTGTTTAAACATCACTTGGTTAAAACATATGCATGCCTGTTGCAAAACCAAACAATTTATAAGGGGCCAAAAAATATGTTTTCAGTTATATCATTACCTAGCTCCTATTAAACTAGGTCGTTCAGGATCAGCGAAATATAGAGCTACATGTTGTCAAGTATCGTTAGCGACGTGTAGGTGAACGGTACTTGAATGCGTTATAAAACACCTAGCCTTCACTCCTTTTTATCACTGTTTCATTTAACCTTTAGCGAGTGAAAACTCAGATTATCAGCTCTATAATAATATACAGGTACAATCCAGCTAATTTTTTTCCAAATATTTATGGAATTTAAATTACAACTCAAACACAATTTGTAGTTAATGCCTTGTCAGTAAATAAATACATTGTTGTTTATTGTATTTAATTATTTCATTATTTTCCTTTTAAATTCAAAGTATCTTCACGTTTTCCTTGGAATACGTTCAGTCTTTCTTGTGTACAGCAAGTGATACTCGCAAATCTCTTTCTATGTTTGACAAGCTGTACATCTAATTTGTTTCTAAGCAGTTTCTGGTGCATATTAAAAAATCTTGAAATACATGTATGTCTTGGTTTAATTTAGTAGGATCTAGTTGCATCTACCAATCATTAAATTACACAAGGATTTCAACCACATCGTGAGATACATGAAGTAGTGCCACATGGCCCGTAACATGGAACTATATGTTCTAAACAGCTAAGATAAACATAAAATATGCTACATAGAGAGTGTGTAAATCTAATCAACGATTTTTAAGGTTGTTAACCCTGCAATTTATTCTTCACTGATACATGGACCAATAAGCAATTCCGTAAAGCTGGATGCATTTTTCTCTCCTTAATATAAATCTTTTAGAGAGGCTTTCCAGTATGTAGCAATGTGTACCTTTTTTAGCAATGAGCTGCTACGTTAACGACTAGATCGCGACTCTTTAATTAAAACATTTTTCTTTAAACGGCCGAGAACTAGGCTCTTCAGCCTAGCTATATACGTGCTGAGTTTTAATTTTTTTATGTTTTTAGTGAACTTTGCACAGTACCATTCTTTTGCAATTAGTTAGTTCGCTACCTAAGAAAACCGGGCAAGTTTTTCTGTAGAAAATGTAAGGTTTATTCCTAAAATTTTTTGTATGTAACAAGATAAAAAAGTTATTCCACCCAGATTTGTTATGCAAGTTTCTACTATGAAATGTATCCCACGTACCAAAATTAAAATCTCTAAATAAACAAAAGAGTTATAGGCATTCAAAAAAAAATCGGTGCTACTGGCGATCAGAGAAACGCACAAGCCCTGAATATTTTGAGTGGTTAACAAAATATATTGAGTATTACAGACAAAGATTATATTTTCTTGGCGCAAAAAGGTCCACAAATATCAGCAAAATTACTTTGAAAATTTTATAGCTTTCCTTTCAAGTCGCGATTTTCAAGCTCAAAATTGGCAATTCCTAAACTAGGGTTCTGAAATAAATGCGGGTAATGAAAACGAAATGCCGTAAGGAGTATATTTTACGAAGTCTTAGGTTTCTGCTTCAGCTGTCATTGTCGTTCATTTTATTTATATATTTTCAAAAATTCATTTGAAGTAAACTGATGCTTAGGTTACAGAGTTTGTGATTTAATAGTCTTATATTTTTTTATTAACTGATAAAAATATATATGCAATATTTTGGATTTAGCGAGTGCGGTAGCGCATTTTCGTAAACAATTTTTTTTCAAATTTCAATAACTATTTTTCTATTGAATTATTATCAAAAAGAATAACTTAAATGGCGCAGGACGAGTTCCTTAATTATTTGATATCAGCCGAACGGCCGCTGGCAGCGGGGCTCCTGACTTGCATTCCAGTACTAACATTGGCTCGCCACTTCTCACAAGGATATACTTGACAAAAATAATACCCTATGTTTTCCTGGATAGATGTGTGTTTTGAAATAGTAATCGCACAAATGCGTCAACCCCAATGCTCAACCTCAATTTCGAATCAAAACACTGGCCCAATGAAGCTTGAGAAAAAGCAGTCGTTTTTAAAAATTCAGCTGTAACTTTTGGCGAAAAAACTCTATCAGCAGAACTCATGACGCCTTTGTCTGAGCAATGGACAGGTGCACGTAGATAATCATCAGACTGAAATGGCTTTTACCAATCAAAAATAGACAGTCATTTTATGTTGAAACAATACATTTTCCAAATTTCTGTTCTATGGCAAGAGTTATAGGTAAAAATTTCATCAACTCCTTTCCTTCTAGCTTCAGATGACAGGTAATTCGATGTATCGTCGAAAGAAAAGGCTGATCTATTTGGCGGCGAATTTGCTTGAGGTTCAAAGCTTGATTCGCAAGGAAACGATGCCAGCAACTAGGTATTCAAAAGTCAAAAATGAGGAAAATATTTTGCACACATCGTACTGCTGGGTACATGTTGGAAAACTTATACATTAAAAAGGCATCAGGAACTGATAGATACCAGAAATAGTTCTAAAAATGTGTGCCATTTGGCCGATTCCGACTTGATCGCCTCTTTTCGATATGCCATAAGATGGGGTTATTCTATCTTTTTGGAAACAAGCCCGAGTTCAGCCGTCTCTAAAAAGAAAGACAAATTCGACGTGAGGAACTATCGTCCAGGTAACATTCTATCGACATTGCCTAAAGCTACGTAAAAGCTATCAATATATCGCTTGTAAAATACCGCGAAAAATCAAGCATCTTAACTGATCACCAATATAGCTTTTATTAAATCCGATCTTCTGGCGACTGATATTTTGACATTCGTCATCCATTTTTAAAGTTCTGCGTTCGAAATTTTTAAGAAGAATAAGCTTTTTCATTGGATATTTTTTAAAAGCTTCTCTCAGTTTGACATGCGTTACTCCCGAATAAACTTGCATGTTGTTGTCGATGTTGTTTCATGAGATAAATTAAATTTAATGCGGGCGTTTCCCAGATTTTATTTTGGCTCCCACAGTTTTTATTTTGCATATAAATTACCTTCTTATAACAACCAACAATCTAATCCACAGCTTAGATGCCGACCAACACTTTTAAGAATTCTCATTGACTCTTCCAGTATCTGATTCTAGGTCATTATCAATGACAGTTAAAGTAACCAGCTACCTAAATGATAACCTATCTAAGATACTTCGCCTGGGCTCTGCTTAAAAACAGCGAATTGCATCTTATCTAGAAAAAGTGCCTGACAAGGCCAAACGTTTCGATGGCTGGAAAGGTATGCCAAGAAATCAACTAGCAATATTGGGTATAACGGTTGCAGAGGATATTCTCTAGCATTTACATATATTGCAAAGACTGCAGAAAAAAGCTTTCGTTTGTGATTGGAATTCACTTTTTTCGTTATAGAGCTTTTTACGCTGTATAAAGCACATATACGTCTACAGTTACAATACTGCTCTCTTGGTGCTGCCCCAGAAGACAATCTTCTTCCCCCTAGATTTTATTTAGGATTATTTTATAGGATATTTGTCGCAGTCACTTTTACTTCTTTGGACTACAGGAGAAAGATGGCGACCTCTGACTTTTCTATCGATAATATCATCAACATAACGTAATACTCAGAAACTGCTTCGCTAATATCTTACCATGTAATTTCGAATAGAAATTCCTTTTACTAAAAAACACACGATTTAAGAGCCAAAATCGGTTACTTATCGAACAGTTCGTTACGAATCCTCGTTTTCTACAAAAGTATAAGCTTTTAGTGCCCTACCAGCGGAAATATTTCCGATAAATTTTTTAGCTATTTAGGAAGCGAGTAAGAACCAATTTTGTGAGACAAAAACCAAGTTTATGCTATCTTAGAAACACATAAGTTGTGCCTTCCAAGAATTATTTCATTAAAAAATACCCATAGAGAGGTTATAGTGATGTCAAAGTGATTGGATGATTAAAGCGAGGTGTTCCAACTCTCTTTGGTTATGGCATAGCCTAGCTACAGCGGGGCACTATCGCATAACCGGCTGCTACGAGAACGCTTTGTTCTTGGCTTGGAAAATGTAAACTACGAAATTATAATTGAATCAAACAAGTTTTCATTGCCTCTATTGTCCATACAGCTCGTGACAACACTTGATATGTTTTGAGTGCAATTCTTTCTTTGGCGTGAAATTGTAAACGAGATATTTTAGGAATACATTAATGCGGCGATAAAGGGCATCCTTCTTGTACGCTATTTGCTACTTTTAAGAACTTTCAGAGACATAATTGAGAAAAAAATTAATAATACCACAATAGATATTAGCCAATAAAATTTCTAAGGAAAATAAAAACTATATTAAGGCGTATGAGTCACCATAATAAGAATATAAATAAATATTATTAAATACGAATGAGTTTATATTACATTTTTTAGAGTGTAGATTGAAAATAACATTTTCCGACTAACCCCTATGTGGAAAAGTAAAGCTGCGTTTATGCTTATAACAGGCTCTGCAATATCTGGACATCAATTAAATGCTGTAATTGTAATTGTTTTAGTGTGGTTAAAGTTCAAACTGTTCCAAAATCGCTTAGTTGATGTACCTAAAGTATCACTTTATAGAGATTTCTGCTTTATAGTGTTGTGCAGAGGCAATTTAGTTTTACGCGTGTTAAACTGCTGTAACCATTACTGGGCACCTTTGATACTTTTACTGTAACATGTTGAATGTATCATTATTACTAAAGATAAAAGTGAATTGCGATCAAATAAGTATGTGGTTAGAAACGTCTAAAGTATAACGGCACACTGCGACACTGTTTTATTTTTCTGTAAAATTTACTGCCGAGTTTTCCAGACATTTACTTTCATCTATAAAATTGTTTTTTACCTTACTTTTGTGCTCGCGGCTATTTTTACAGTGTTTCTAGCGGTATGTCAGAGGCATTAAGCATAATGTCCCGAAAAAATATTTACGTTCTAAGATTACTTATACATTGTAGTTAGCAAAATATAATTGTTTTAAAAGATATAATACCTCTTCAGTTGATGCTTAAGGTATTACTTGTTTATTGGTATGCATTTTTATACCATATGAAATAAAACTTCCAAATGATTGAACATTAAAAAAATACTCGTTGGTATCATTTTGCGAAGTGTACTATGTGCACTACATATGTAGAAACATTCATATGAGTAAAAAACGTCTGGACGCAGCAAGTGCGTTATGGCAGTGAATTTTTATAAAAACGCTTTTAATATCAAATATGTCTTTTTTAAGGAAAGCAGACATTTTTTCTACAATAACTTCCTAAACATTTTTTATTAATCACCAAAATTTCATAAAAATTTAACAAAAAATGATTTCTATGGAAAAAAAAATTTATACGCAGCCTCGATTTTTTTCACGAATAATATAGACGAAAATCTCTTTGAATGTGTCATGTTTATTGGACTCTGCTATATACTGGTAAAGACGCCGTATTAGAATTTTTGATATGTGCCAAAAAAGTGAAACAATTGAGGTAACTAGAAAATAATGAACACTATAATTTTTTTACAAACATGCATAAGTCTATGGAACATGCAAAAATGCAATAATATAAGAGGTGCTTAAAAAAAAGAAAATTTGTATCACCAACGACTTACGGGCCACCTGTGACTATCGAAATAACTTTAGACCTCCTACAATTAACGTATACAATTTTTTAAAGTATCCTGTGTAATACCGGCAACATTGAGTTTTAACGTAGAAATGCGTCACTCTGTATTTATGTATACAAACTGAAACTGACACCGCATAGAGGTTCTTGGGGTCCTAGTTCGCGCTCATTTAAAGCAATCTTTTGAAAATACACAAGTCACGGTTTCCTCAATAGCGAATTTTTTCTACGAAAATTCGATAAAAATTATAGGGTATTAAACCATAAACTCTATAACTAAAACTACTGACAAAGCATCAGGTTATATTTGAAATTAATTTTATGTTAATATTTTAGTCAAATGAAGAACAATGATGGTTCAAGCTGAAACTTAAGGGTTCGTAAAACACACTTCTTGCGACATTTTCTCTACATAATTCGTATTAGCTTGAGGTTCTTTGCCTAAAAGCTGCCGATTTTGACGTTTTAAATCGCAATTCTGACATTTTAAGAGAAAAACCATAAAATTTTTAATGTAATTTTTCTGTCATTTCTTGACCTTTTTTCGCCAAGAAAACTTAATCTATGTCTGAAATATACAATCGGTTTTGTTATCCACACAAAGTATTTTGTTTTTCTGCGTTTTCCTGATCATCAGTGGCACCCAAAGTTGTTTCCTTCAAATGCCTATACCTTTTTAATTTTAAGATACAGATCTAAATTTCGGTGCATAGTTGACTTTTTATGTTCTAAACTAGCGTGCCAAATTTGGTTGCTCTAACTTTGTTATTTCCGGAGATATAAACATTATCCAAAAGAGAACACAAAATTTTCTGGGAAAAACTGGTCCGATTTTCCTGGCTAAGAAACCCATACATATATATATATATATATATATATATATATATATATATATATATATATATATATATATATATATATATATATATATATATATATATATATATATATATATTCAAACTGACCCCGGATATTGATTCTAGTTTGAGGTCATTTGAAGAAATGTTTTCAAAATTCAAAAGTCGCGATCTCATTAGTGATTTTTTTTTAAAGAAAATTCATTAATAATAAAAATTATAAATAAATTAAGCTTTTTTGTGGATATTTTGTGTTAATAACAAAATCCATACCGACAAATATTAAATGTTTTGGCTCAAAAAGCTCAAGAAATACCAGAAAAATTACTGTAAAAATTTTATAGTTTCTTCTTTTAAAAGCGTAAAGCTCGTCATTTTAAACGTCAAAAGTAACAATTTAGAGACAAAGAACCTGAAACGAATACGGGTTATGTAGAATAAATCTTTTTGTAAGACAAAGTTTCAGCTACAACAAACATTGTTCTTTATTTTACTAAAATATTTACAGAAAATTCATTTTAAATAGACCCTTTCTAGGACGCTTAAGCAGTTTCAGTTATAGAGTTTATGGTTTAATACTGTAAGTTTAAGCAAATTTTCATAGAAAAAATTCGTTATAGAGGAGACCCCGACCTTTGAATTTTGAAAACATTTTGTCAAATCAGCGTAAACTATGCTCCCGAGAACCCATATCCCGGCTCAGTTTCAGTGTGTACCTTTTTATATATATACGGGGTGACGCATTTCCACGGTAAAGCTCAATATATCCATTATTATTATACAATATAGGAAAAAATATTATGTATATTAATTATATGGCGTCTTGAGCTGCATCTTATTAAATTATTTTGACGATCACAGGCTGACCCATAAGTCATTGGTGATACAAATTTTCATTTTATTTTCGAAAACCCCTTATATTATTGCATTTGAATTTTTCATTGAATTATAATATTGCATGCTTGTTAGGAAACAAAAATAATATCGTTGATGGTTTTCTATTGCTTTACAACTTATCATGTTGAAATATACCAAAAATTGTGATACGGCGTTTTTATTCATAGATAGCGGAGTTTCATGAAAATGACGAACTCAGAGAGGTTTTTGTTTATATTATTCGTCGATAAAATCGAGATACCATGTACAGGTTGCTTTTAAATAGCGGCTGAATTTACTCAAACTGCCGTTACACTTTTTTTTTTAATCGAACAGCCTCTATTTTGTGTTTCAGACGTGCAGTGCATGCGGTCTGTTTCAACTTTTGTATAACACTTCCTATCAGTGGCGGCTAATGAGTGTCGCGGTAGAGGAGGCAGTAATTTTTTAAATTTTCAAGGTAACACGTTTTCCTGGCACTTCAGAATTTCAGTGAAAAATCAATTTATACAAAAATATAGACGTTCACAAGAATAATTTTTGAATTTTGATACCTTTCTAAATAATTTATTCACGAATTACTGAGAATAAAAATAAACGCGAATAAACACATAAGGTTTATTAAATTGTTAAATATTGTTTATAGACCAAAAAGAAATTTCAATAGAAACCCTATATACATTATACATAGTTCAATAAATAAATAAATTTAAATGAGTGATCCAATCCAATGAGTGGTCTATGACGAGATGCAAAACGCAGAGGCATTGTTGCCAATTGCAGTAGTTTGTGAAATTTACGATGAACGATTCAACGAGTTTTGATTTACTTGCTGTATTTTGAGTTTTTTATATATATTCCGGGATTTATACGTTCAAGTCCGGGATCCGGGGCAAGACGTCTAATTCACAGTAGAGAGACAGTCAATAAGTACACGTTATTTTGCATACCTAACTCTACTTAGCCAGCGAAACGCATTGTCTAATTGTTAATTAGAAATAAAAACATAAATGTAAGCATAATAATATTGTGTATTATATTTATCTTGTCGCCACCAAGTAATGGGATCTAGCCTTACATACTTTGTCCCTATATTAGGGTAGAAATGGGCCAGGGCTGACAATTTACTAAATTGTTAGTTGGTTGTATACAGTCTCTAATATTTAACACTTTGTGTTATTTGGAGCTGCCGTGACAACATACTACCTGGTTCCGCAACTAGATGGCGTCACGTGCTTCGTGTCTTATATCTCACTTGGTGTTAGGAGACTGGCTACCATAGCCGTTTTACTTTATAGGTGTATTTTCGCTGCAATTAGTATGCCGTACTGACGCGCTCTAATTAGAGTGAAACCGGTCTACGGTTCTAATTGTGGTGATAGTGCATCTAGCCTTACGTGTCGCTGTTGCCCAGCAAGAACCAACGCGGAGGTGTAGAGTATAACTTGCCAAGGGGTGGGGCGTGGTGTCAGGAATCAGGGAAAATGGAATCGGGGATTATTTACATATTTACAAAAATAACTAAACAATAAATTTTAAGTAACAATAATGAAAATAAAAATAAATAAAGCAGAAACAAAAAATAGGTGGTGTTGAGCATCTGTTATTGAAATATTTTTGTAAATTAATGGAACTTGCCGAGAGGTGGGGCGTGGGATGTGGTGTCAGGAATCCGGGAAAATGGGATTCGAGGATTATTTACATATTTACAAAAACAACCAAAAAATAAATTCTAAATAACAATAACGAAAATAAAAATAAATAAATAAAACCGAAACAAGAAAATAGGAGGTGTTGAGCATCTGTTACTGAATTTAACTGATAAAATAATACGATTCTAAATATTTTTATAAATTAATGTAATCTGTCTATCTTTTTGCTCGGGAAAATATCGATTATCGGCTCAGGTTTTCCCGGAAAATGTTGTGTTTTCTTTCGAAAAAATTTTATATCTCCCGAATTAACAAAGTAAGGGCGACCAAATTTGGCTCGCGGGTTTATATAATTATAGGTAAGTTACCTACCAGAGCAATATAAAACTTCACTATATCAATTGATGTGCAGCTTAGTTCCAGGCACAGTGATTTTGGAATGGGTGGAGTGGAAAAGACAAAGGGCATGCACAATAAGCCAAAGGCTTGCTATGGAGATGGCAAAGGCGCGGACGAGCCCTGAGGGAGAAAAAACATTACTAAAGCCAATTTTTGTAAAAAAAATGGCGACTTTTCCTCGAAGAAAGTGTTTGCATTTTTTCATGCAAACATGATTTGTTGGAAGTTTTTAAAAAGATATTAGCGACTAATTATATACTGGCAGGTGTTTATATATGTTGAGTAGGTTCGTTGGCCAGGAAAATTGGATCTGTGTTGTCAGGAACATTTTAAGTTTATTTTTAGAAATTTTTATACTTTTCAAACAATAAAGTTATTTTGATGAAATATGGTACATTGTTTCTTATATCAAGTTTGATGCCTTTTGCTAAAAAGACACATATTTGCCATTCAAAGAACATTTTTATGAAAATACGTTACCATAGCGCATTTGCTGCGTCCAAACTTTTTGTTGTTTCGCTTTCCACAGGAACTACCGATTTGGATTTTTTTTTCGTACCTTTGCTTTTAATATACTTTTCCTAATCGCATGGCACAAGCTCTATGAAGAGACATTATTTTCTTAGCCATTTTTATGAGTTACTCTAATGGCCAATCTAGCTTACGGTTTATTTTGTTTCGAAATTGTAAGTTAAAAACTTTTATTTTTTTATGGATTGAAGATTATGTCTTAGAAGATTCTAGTGTTAAAATATTTAAAAATATTGCTAATCAATTGTTATATTAATTGTCGCGCGTTCCTACTTGTGTAAATATGTTAGACATAGTTCCCTGCTAGGGAAAGACTATTTAAATAATAAAGATGCTATGAAAGTAGATCTAAGTAGTTTCTCAGAATCAGACAAGCATAAGGTAGTAGAAGAAGACAGGACTTAAAAATAAGTGAAGGTGGCGGCCTCTGACAAGCACCAGTCGTACAAAACAAAAGAAAATAAGATCAAGAGGTGAGTGTTTATTTATAACTTAACTCCACCAAATGTCGAATGTAAATGTCAAACCATTTCTGCATAATCTCATTTAGTGCAATACTATTAAGTACCCTGTATTTCATTGGCTCCCAGAATTGAAAACAATATCTTCCGTTCATCATCTGAGAACTGGTCAGAACCTTTTTCTTTACAGGGTGGTTCAACACTTCTTCCTTTACATTTGACTTTACCTTTTGATCTGTACTTTCTATGCAATTTTTTGGAATTTTGCACGCTCTTATTTTGTTGCTGGATTGTAACTCGCTTTTATTTTTTTCCAATCTTTTCTGTATTACTGGTCTGTAACATCAAAATAAACCTTGTAAAACTTGGTAGTTCACAGTTCACCTAACAGGTTTGACTTAAATACAAAGAACCTTAATCTAAAAAATATTTCCTCATCTTCAACACTTTTTGTAGCGTTTTCACTGGGTTGAGGCTCTGATCGGAATATGAACCCTTAAATCGTTTCCCCAGAGAGCAAACTTTACCAAAATCCGACACACTTCACAAAAAATTGAAAAACATTTAGATTTTGTTAAGTACACTAGCAACATTTACCATATTCTTTTTTATTTTAGTAAACTAAAGGGCACTTAACAGAACTTGCGCTCTTTTCGGTGGGGCCATCTGTAAACAGGCAGCCAATTTAAGACAGCGAAATCTGTACAAGCGTAACCTACTAAGTTTTATGTGCTGGAAACTAAAAATCTCATCTTATGTCATGTAACAGGTTTAAAGACCAAGGTTTTTAAATGTAAAATGGTCCTCTCCATTTACCGAAATGAAAAATTGAAGTAAGTTTATCCAAACCAATTTTTATTAATCATATGCTTTTTTATTAGTTATTTCTACTGAATAACTCAATTAAAAATCTGTATGTATAAAATCTTACGGCCAGGACAGAGTGGCTGTTAGCATGTTAAATAACCATTGATAATAATCTAACCTATTTTGTTTTAAATAAAAGTTTCTATAGCTGCATTAATAATAAACTTTAGTGTATCGAGACAATTTTATGTAGGAAATGTGGAAAACGGCAAATGTTCAATATGTGGCCACGGAAACACAAATATGTCCGCATAAGCCAGACAATATGCATAAAACTTTATTTGAACATTGAACATTTCCATCCAGAAAACAGGAGAATAAATAGTGTAAGTTATATATTCGGTCTGTTCGTTTGCTTCTTTTTACACAAAGTAGAGGAAACTATCTTTGCCTTCTAAAAATAACATTATTCTTTGAAGATACTATTTTTCGCATTAGGTACACTCTATAGCTAAAGTCTGTTATCCCAGTATTTTAAGATACATAATAAGTTATCTACCATCTGTAATTAACGAGATACTTAAGGCAATTGCAAAGAATAATAACTAAATTTATTAAAATTTTGTTTCTGCCGGGTAAATTTACTCTTAATATTCTGATCTCTGTATTATACATTACACAATCTCACACAGTAGTTAATAATTTGTAACAGCTAACCTTATGCCTAGTAGATTAGATATAGAAGATGTTTGATAATTTGATTTTCAAATTGCGTCAGGCGGTTCTTCAGTTGAGATAAAGAAAACAAGTTTTTGCAAACATGGGTCGTAAATGTGTGTGAAAACATTATTCGCTTTCAAAGATCTACTTCAAAAAGTCATTACCTATAGATTTCTGAAAAATCATTTAAGATATTTTTGTAAAATTTTGCACGTTTGTATATGTTTGCTAGTGTAACAAGTAGTAAAAAAAATCTTTTTGGAGTCATGCTCAGTGCTGAGGTCCTAACTGAATTTTCTAAACAACTTTATTGTTTCCAAACTTAGGGCAAAGTTAAAAGCAGCAAGTGCTTTATGGTAGTGAATTTTCTTAAAAATGTTTTTAATGGCAAATATGTCTTATTTTTAAAAGAAAGACATTTGGTTCGCAGTATAACCCATATAGTACTGACAATGTACCATATTTCATTAAAATAGCTTCGTCGTTTCAGAAGTTCAAACATTTTCCGAAAATCAACTTAAAAAGTTCCAGAAAAAAACTGGTCCGATTTTTCTGGCGGACACACCTCTTCAAGCTATTTACGCACCTACCAAGATATAATTGGTCACAAACAGCTTTAGGACCAAATTCGAAAAAAATATATGAAAATTGGTAAAAATTGCCTTCAGTAATGTTACACTAAATTATATTTTTCACAAAAATTCGACAAATTTTTTTAACAATAACCTACTAAGCATTTATTAATAATTACCAACATAACAAAAAAAATCTCACAAAAAATTATTTCTACGAAAACACTAAAAACATTTCTGCGAAAACTTTTCAAATTCAGCCACTATTTGAGAGCGCCCTGTATACGGCATCTCGATTTTTTCGACCAGTGATACAAACAAACAGCTCTCTGAATGTTTCATTTTCATGGGGCTCCGCTATCTATTAGTAAAAACGCCCTATCACAATTTGTAATATGTGTTTGTGATATGGGCCAAAAACGTGAAAAATTGCAAAACAATTGAAGTAACTCAAAAATGATGAAAGATATGAAGTTTTTTTAATTCGATGAAAACTACAAAAATTCAATAACACAAGGTGTGTTCTATTGAAAAAGAAAGTGTATATCACCAATGACTTATGGGCCACCTGTGATTATTGTCAAAATAGGTTTATAAGATGCAGCTCGAAACACCTTATAATTAACGTATATATTTTTTCTCATAACTTGTATAAAAGCGGATATATTGAACTTACCGTAGAAATGCGTCACCCTGTATATGTGTAAACAGACAAAAATTTAAACTGACCCCGTATATGGGTTTTATGGATTCTAGTTCGTGTTCATTTGAAGAAATCTTTTTTAAATTAATAAGTCGCAGTGTTTTCAACAACGAATTTTTTCTACGCAAATTTGCTAAAATATAGACTATTAAACCATAAACTCTATAGCTGAAAATACTGCCAAACAATCAGAAAGAGGGTCTATTTGAAATGGATTTTCCGAACATATTTTAGTAAAATGAAGGACAATGATCGTTGAAGCTGAAACTTAAAGCTTTTTAAAACACACTTATTACACCACATAATTCGTATTTGTTTTAGATTCCTTGTCTGAAAATTGCAAATTTGGACACTTCAAATAGCGATTTTGCCGTTTTAAGAAAAAAAGTTACAAAATTTTCAAAAAAATGTTCTGATACTTCTTGACTTTTTTGCGTCAAGACAACTTAACCGTTGTATCTATCTATTTAATGGGTATTGTTAATCACATAGATTTTGTTCTTGTGTTTTCCTCTGATCACCAGTGACACTCATTTTTTTTTAATGTCTATCACTTTTTTTTTAACTTAAAGATTTGAATTTTGGCACGTAGGGTAAGTTTGATAGCAGAAACGCACATGCCAAATTTGGTTGTCATAGCTCTGTTACTTTCGGAGATACAAAAATTGTCCGGAAAAAAACCCAGAATTTTCCCGGAAAACCTCACCCAATTTTCCTGGATAACAAACTTATCCAATCCACTTACAAAAGGAAGGCACGCGCCAAATTTTATCAAAATCGGACTACTATTTTTTGAGTTGAGCCTGTGTGATATATATATATATATATATATATATATATATATATATATATATATATATATATATATATATATATATATATATATATATATTTATATAAACACAGTTCTCCTCATTAGGGAATTTTTCGTTTTACGAAAAATCCGCTAAAAAGCTCATCCAAAACCTTGTATTTCGCCCAAAAATGTAGTTTGGTTGTACCTAAGAGGGGTGATTTTCTGGGAAAAGGGATTCACACTGAAAATGTCAATCATAACAATAATTTTTGTTTTTCATTATTTGAATCAAACCTACTGCTTTAATTGAAAAAAAATCCAGTTAACAACATTCATCAAAAGAATTTCAGTACAAATCTCATCAACCAGTTCCCATAAATTTTTAGAATTTTGTTTATGGACCAGTAAAGTTTCTTCAATTCAATTATTTTAAAAAGTATACTTTCTAAACTAACTAGTTTTATTTACAATGAATATCACTTTTCTCAAATAAGCTGATATACATTTTATGTGCGGAAAAGCCAATGGCGGTCCACGAGAAGCTAGATGTCTATACCGTCAATCATTTTCAAATTTTCGATTACTCTGTCGCACAACTTTTGTAAACGTTGATCGCTAGTTACGTGAAAAATGTTCTTTCAAATCCAACAGAATAAACGCTGGTCGCTCAGAATTTAAACCGTTAAAAAGCAGATTTAAATCCAGTGCAAAATAACTCCAAATTAACTATTCGAGAAATTGCAAGACTTGAAAATTTTTGACACGCCACTTGAGCGATTTCTTTATGAAGCACTTCTTTATGACTGATGCTTGTAGACTTTCACGGCTGGTGTTACTTGGAATAGTTTCAATCTGGCTACTGAAGACGCTACTGGTTCTGGTTGGCGAACGTTTAGCAACCTACTAAGTGAGTTCGACAACAGCAAAACAGCCCGGAAATCATTGTGTATTCCAAACTAGTTCATCCGTATTACTTTTAGCGTGTGCAAGCAAACTATTTTTTACCAAAAAAGTTTGTGTACTTTGTTCTTGCAGCAAAGAATTTTCCACCTCCCTGCTTTGATATGATTTTGATGTGGACTGACGAAGCAGGATTTGGTGGTACCAGTTTTTTTAATTCTTACTTCAATCACATAATATGGCAAACGAAAGATCCACAAGAAATCTAACACAAGCGGCAACAAAATCAATTCTTGTTGAACCTTTGGGCACGATTTACTGGTAATTTCTTAAGCAGGCCAATTTTTATACCAACTGAATGGTTTGAATTACTCCAACTTTTAAAAATGTTTTACCGCTACACATGTAAGACGTACCTTTAAACCACTGTCACGTTATGTAATACATACGCAATGAAGCGCCAGCTCATTGCGCTCTAGTGGTGGTTTAAAATTTTATTAATCGAACGTATGAGAACAGATGGATTGATCGATGTGAAACAGTTGGTTGGCCCGCTAGAGCTGCAGTTCGAATTCATGAGTTTTAATTATGTAAGTAAGGGAGGGGTGGGGTGGGGGGTGTGGTGGTGCAATTTAAGTCGATAGTCAACTTTGATAAGATTCCACACTTAAAACACAACATAGGTTGGGATAAGGAAAATGTTTGGTGTTTTGCAAAGCATTCAACAGTCGCTTATGGGGTGTTGCCTTCTTTGCTTAACCAAAAATGATACTAAATTTTGACATTTATTATAAGCTGTTAAGCTTTCTCTGCAAATAAGAAGTTTTTGTTGTTTTTTTATTTTTGTATTTTGATTTCTTTTTTTAACAAAAAAAAGATATCTACGACCTGTGATCTTCTAATTTAAACAAGCAGGTCTTTGTAATGACGCTTGTTTAAGCAGGCATAATTAAATTTGTAATGTAAAAAAAAATTAATATTATGTATGACATGACAACTAAAGCTCCTTTTCTCGTAAACCATACATTTTTTTA
Source organism: Tillus elongatus (assembly GCA_964006375.1). Classification (NCBI taxonomy): domain Eukaryota; kingdom Metazoa; phylum Arthropoda; class Insecta; order Coleoptera; family Cleridae; genus Tillus; species Tillus elongatus. The sequence continues at coordinate 46,222,983 of OZ023269.1, forward strand.
GATATACGACAAGACTACCTTTCTTCTGCAAAAAATTAAGGTCACAAAACTTTTTCGGTGTGCTCTAGTTTCAGAAACAACACATATTATGATAATTGAATTAAGGCCTTAGTGTTTAGCATGGTTCCAAAGAGATTTTCTTACCTGAAGGCACGTTCTTATCAAACTAGTAGACAGATACAAATGTGGAAAATTCCAAAAAATATTTTAGCGATTTCTGAAAGAATTATACAAAACTATTTTCTGAATAAAGTGCGAGTGAAGATCAACAATATACAGGAAGGTCAACAATATATATTACCCCTGTAAAGAAAAATTATAAAGACACGTCATGGAAAATGCTAACAAATGTGCTAGGTGTGGAGAGAGTGATACAATAGATCATAGGATAAAAGAGTGTGGTGATGTAAAAGATGTGTGGCACTGGGTGAGACGTATTTAGGAGAAAAAGTATAAAATAAACATGAACGATAATCAAGATATGTATAGCCTATTGAACCTTAAAAATAAATCGATGAACAAAAAACCAAAAATATGTGGCTATGGTTTCTACATAAACTAAAATTTTTTAACTTAGAGATTAAAGGAAATTAAGACCAGTTCAAGGATTGTATGAGAAAGGACAGGTTTAAAAAAATCAGGAATGACGTAATAAGTTTATTTAGCAATAATATATATATATATATATATATATATATATATATATATATATATATTTAGGGAAGCTACGAATGTTTTTTTTTTCATTAATTGCATGTGAGTAGTATAAGATATAGTTGTTGGAAAGAAAAGAAGACATGTGATGATATTGTTATTTATTAATTATTTGTTGTTGCCAATATTTTACTTTTGTTATTTTTTATGTGTGTTTTTTGTGCTAGTACTTTAACAAATACAGATTTTGTAAGGAAACCACAATTCTCGAAGTGGATACATTTTTCTAAAGGCAATCTTGGACATATGTTTATAGAAACTTTATTGTTTCATTTCACTTGAAGAATAACTTGACAACGCTTCTTTATCAATATATAGATCACCTTCATGGTATAGGATTAATAACATGAATGTCATCCGTTATAGTTTGGTAAAAAAATTCCAGATTTATAAATAGTAAAAAAGCAGTAATTGAATCTAGAAAGGGCATTTTTATAAAAGTTTTGAAAATGTTTAAACTCATTTTGCCACACAGCTAGAAGCTCAATTTAGCAGATAGCAACGAATCTATAGGAACAGCATGCTCACCAAATTTGATCACAATAACTTTTGTAGTTTCGTGGATAAAAATATTTATTTTGTAAAAAACTTTTTTTCGACAAAACTGGTTGGGGTTGGGTGGAGTAGCAAACTCATCCAAGCGACCAACAAAGGCAAAAGTATAAATTTGGTAGATAGGTACTTTATTTTTATAAATGCCTTGTATATATTCGTTATTCAGCCAGATCGAACCAATTTTATATGGAAAATTTTATATCTTAAATTGCTACTGTTTACTAAGCAGTACTTGAACAGAGCGTGTGCTCTGTACATTAGGATGTTAGCAGCATGGGGATAAAAAAGCAGAGCTATCTGGTTTGCGTACTCAATACTAGAAATGGCGTGAACAGTTTTACTGTTAGTAGTAGTAATACTGGAAATCTCGTTCAGATTTATTAAAACGTAGAATTTTACTAGACAGTAGTTTAAAGTAGTAACTATTACTAAATAACTTTAAGGAATAAACCTTGTTACAAGTTAATTAATAGGATGTTTTCTTTTTTTTAACAGGCACATCGTCATCAAACATTTAAAATTAGGAGCTGAGGAAAGTAAGTCTAGTCTATGATAGTAGCTTCAAAGTGATGCAAACCATCATAACAGAACATGTGGCCACAGTGGAACCAAAAGTGGACATTCTTCTGAGTGATATTATAGAATATTTTCTCAAAAAAAAAGCGCATCCACCAGATTGAATTTTTTAACTTCTTGCGTTCGTAATTATATAACTCAATTAACTGGTTTGCTATTTTATACTTATCGTACGTTGAATATCCTGCAATTCCCAGAGTATTCTATTGATACGTGGAGAAAACAGAATACATCATTTGGTACTTTATTTCTAATTTAGTAGTATTGGAAAAGTGGGAATGGTCAGGGTGATGTGTTTGCTTTGTGTTATTGTAGTAGCGGTTCTCACGTTAAGTCAAATAAATCCAAGGTTCACACCTAAAATGCCAGGAGAGAATGAATGCTTACAGCCGGGGTTGCAGGCCATGTAGCTTATTTACCATGAAAGAGGTGGTACGTTTGAATATAAATTTACGCAGGTTTGGCGTCAATTTAAGGACAACTGACTCATCTACGTGTTTATGATGCTAAATGTCACCAACCTTAAATCATATGACCTACTTAATAGTAATTAGCGTAATAAAATCAGACAGTGTCTAAGTAACCTATGCTGCGGACGTCACTATGTATAACTAATGCCCTCAGTTAACACTATATTGACCACTACCTAATTGACAATTTACAATTTAGTGATTTACTAATACTGTATTATGCACGAGAATTGATATTGCGGTTTACAGTAGCTATTCACAGACTGACACAATATACTACTAATACTAAGTATATATAATAGTGAGGTCTCTAGCCAATGATTGTCATGTTCAAGGCCAATTAACCAAAATCAAACCAACCACCAACTACATACAATAAAAGAAAAATTGTCGAAAATAGTTTATGTTTCTTATAATATATGAGTGTGAACTGTTAGCCAGAATAAGCAGCCATATTTATTTCGTTTTGTTCAGGTTTATATAGGGTATGGCTTCTTCAAATAAATAAAACCTGGCAAATAAGTTTTTCTCTGTTCCTGAAATAATTGGCTTATAATTTTTTGGCAGTTATTAAAACCCAATTTGTTTATGCTACAAAAATTGACACATAATTTCTAAACGGCAGCACCCCTACGCAGGGTGGAACGTGCAGACATTCAACTTGCTCAAACACAATGGTACAACCATGGAAGATGTTAATTTAGAGTCTGTACTGAAAGGTAATTTGACGTCTTTACTGGGAATTGAAGCTGGGATCTTTGGGTCCAGAGGCACATGTTCTTACCACTTGACCACCGAGCCTGGGAAAGTAGGAGCTGAAATAGAATTTGTAACGTTTCTCATAAGTGGATAAATGATAATTTACTCTATAAATAATATATATTTTTAAGTAGCAGTTAAAAGACCGAAGTATCGAACTAAAGTGGTTTATTCTTAATAAAATACAGACAATAAAAAGTCTCGACGCAGCAAGTGCGTTATGGTAGTGAATTGTAAATATTTTTTTATAACTTTTTTTACCTTTAATGTAAAAACATAAATTTTGATACATACTTTCCTTTTAATATCGTAAACTTACTTACCAAATTTGCTTACCATAGCTTTTCTATTTTTTGAGATAAAACCTGGTTCGATTTTCCTGGCTAACGAACTTATCCAAGCCACATACAAAAGGAAGGTAAGCGCAAAATTTTATTAAAATCGGTTTATTATTTTTTGAGGTATATATATATATATATATATATATATATATATATATATATATATATATATATATATATATATATATATATATATATATATATCGGTGTGATACATATTAAATTCATCTGTTGCATTTACCGGTCACCTTCTGACAACAACTATGTCCAGCCCTTTAATTACCTTTCTGAAAAAACCGACCATCTCATTTCTGAATATCCTTCCTCCGAGGTCACTATTCTTGGTGACTTTAATGTCCATAATAAGGAATAGCTAGGATCTTTAAAACCCGATCCACAAGGTAGAGCAGCGGAGGCCTCCGTAGTCAGCAATTCTCTAGCCAATATGGTTTAGCAACCTACTTACTTTTCTCGCATCCCAACACACAGCTCAAATCCCTTGGATCTCCTTCTTACTACAAAACCTGAATGCTATAAGATATCAGTCACCGTCCCCCTTGGTCGCTCAGACCACGGCATGGTCACTGCTTCCTGCTCAATGCCTGTCTGATCATCTGATCCTGACTCCTCTGATATCTCACAAAACGTCACCGAAATTAGCCAAGCTGGCGTGAAATTATTTATTCCACGTACACAGAAAACCTCTTCAGCCACTCAAAAGCCCTAGTTCTCTAAATCCTGTGACAAAGCCAGACTTGAAAAGGTCAAAGCTCACAAAACGCTTCTACACAATCCCAGTCAAGAAAACCGTCAAGCATTAAACGATGCAAGAAACCGCTATGGCCGCATTCTTTCTGAGGCAAAAAACTCGTTTAGTAACCACATCAAAAACAAAGTCCTCTTAAGCTGCAAGGGCGGCAAACCCTTCTGGACTCTTGCTAAGTCTACTGGGAATAATTTCTGCAAGAGCACGTTCCCACCTCTTGTCTCCGGGGATGAAATTTTTTCTATCGCCCTGGGCAAGGCCGAACTTTTTGCCTCGTTGTTCGCCCGCAATTCTACTGTCAACCCACATACAAATGTTAAACCACCAACAGCCCCCAATGTCGCGCATAAAATGACGGATATCACTTTCAAAACTAAAAAGGTACGAAATATGCTCTCTTTTGTTAATACCAGGAAAGCCTCTGGCTTTGACGAGATCCCAGCAATTGTTCTTAAAAAATGCGCACCGGAATTTGCTCCGGTCTTGACTCGTTTGTTTCAGATATCTTACAATAGAGGCATATTCCGTACTAACTAGAAAACTGCTCGAGTACAACCTGTCCACAAGAAAGGATCCAAAGCACTTCCTAGCAATTACAGGCCTATTTCTTACCTTTCAGTCGTCTCTAAAGTGATGGAAAAGTATATAAACACCGAATTACTAAAATTTCTTGAAAAACACGACAGACAGTATGGATTTCGTCAGCGCAGATCGACTGACGACCTCCTCTCCTTTGTCACCCATTCTTGGAACAAGTCTATGGAACTACACGGTGAACCCCAGATTGTCGCTCTAGACATATTCAAAGCATTTGACCAGGTCTGGCACGCAGCGCTGCCTAATAAACTTCCGGCGTATGGCCTACCACCAAAACTCTGTACCTGGACAGCAAATTTTCTCTCCAACCGGAGCATTTCCATTGTCGTGGATGGCCATTCCTCTAAACTATATCCAATTAATGCAGGAGTTCCTCAAGGTTCAGCTTTAGCCCCTACTTTTTTTTCTTCTCCACATCAATGACCTCCTCACTAGCACATCCAACCTATTTCACAGTTACACGGACGACAGCACCCTCCACTCAAATATACAATATTCTAAGCCTGTCTCTTTAGCCCAATTAGATGAGGATCGCAGACTCATGGAGGGTTCTGTCTTTGTGGAATTCCAAAAAATATTAGACTCGGGAAGTAGAAATCTTGTACAATTCAACACCACCAAATCTCAGTCTTGCTTTCTTTCTCATAAGAGATACACCAGCCCTAGACCCATCACAATGAACAACCAAGTTATTCAAAGTAATAAGTCCTTTTCACTTGTTGGCATTTCTGTGGATCAAAATCTCAATTGGCACCAACATGTCACATCAATTGCAGAAGCGGCTGCTAAGAAATTAGGTTTCCTCCTCCGATCTCGCAAATATTTTTCAGCAGCTAATCTCTATACTTCACAAATAAGGCCAAACCTCGAATACTGATCCCACATCTGGGGTGCAGCTGCCGCTTCTACACTCGCTATCCTGGACTCCATTCAGAAGAGAGCCATACCTCTCATCGGTGACCCTACTTTAACTCAAAGGCTGCCATCCCCTGCTCACCGACGTGCCGTTGGTGACCTCTCTCTCTTTTATAGATATCTGCACGGGCACTGCTCAGAGGAGCTTTCTTCCATAGTTATTTTTTTTAAACTGGCCTAATATGTTTAAAACCAAGCTTAATATTTCCAATTTTGGTTGCAAAAGTTTCCAAGAATGTTATTGCTAGGCTAAAATAAACAAATAAGTATAACTCAAAAGTTTAATAAACATAATTATTAGTGAATTTTCTTAAGAAAAACAAAAGTTTTTGAAAGATTTTGTAAAATTCATTAAAAATAAATTTTGTCTTTTAGTTCCCATGACATCAACATTTGATAACTACCCAAAAACTAAGGAAATGGCTTTAAGATTCTGAAGATCTGAGCCTGCAATTAAACTATAAGTATTTGAAATTTACAAGTTTTTGTTTTTTTAAGCATTATAGCTTTTGGTTCTACAGGATAGAAATCTGAAAAAACAAATATGTTGGATACTTACTAGGAAAATTTGTTATTAGCTTGCTATCAAGATTTTTTATAAATATTATATCAAACACAGGTACATCATATCATAAAAGTTTTCAAACTCTGTACAGAATCTAGTTTGCAGATTTGCATAACTTACAAAATACTTATAACAAAGCTTATAATCTAAGTTATAAGAGATGTAAAGTATCTCTTACATGCATAACACCATTCTTCATTTACCTGTCAGGAGCACTTTGCTAATAGGATAACATAATCCAGTGACAGTATGGTAGTACAAAAATGATTACAGGTAGATTATGTTTAAGTGTAGAGCAGTTGACTTTGAAATGCACGCGACAGTATTATAAAAAAACAATATATATATATATATATATATATATATATATATATATATATATATATATATATATATATATATATATATATATGTATACATATATATATATATATATATATATATATATATATGTATATATATATATATATATATATATATATATATATATATATATATATATATATATATATATATATATATATATATATATATATATATATCAAGCTTCTCCTTTATAAAAGGTTCTGATAATGCTTTTGCGCCAGCTCATGAAATTTCAATTTAAAGGTTTTACCTTATTTATTTATAACAAAATTGATTTGATTACCTCGAAATTTTGATACGTAAGCCATCAATTCATCCAAACTAAAACCAACCTGTTGGTAAAGGTACGTTGACGATATTTGCGCTATCTGGCCACACAATAAAGCATCTCTGGACGATTTTTTCTTACCTTAATAGCATTAAACTCAAAATCCAGTTCACTATGAAAAGAGAAAACAAATTTTCTCTGCCTTTTTAGATGTATGCATCACCACTAACTCACTTCGAGGATTTTCTCACACTGTTTACTGATAACGAACCCACATTAATCCCCACCTTAACGCTCAATACCACCATCACTCATCGCAACGGAATTCCGTGGTTCGAACACCAGTGACATGAGTAGCTAGAGCGACACTTAGGAGGACCCATCCTAGCGTTCTGACTCTGTGACGTTAAAGGAGTGGGGGTAGGCCCTGCCCCTTTTCTGTGTGCGCATGCACGTGACAGATGTCACATGTCAGCTGACAGTTGTCAGCTGTCAGCTGACGTCATCTGTCAGATGTTTCAAGATGGCTGCCGATATGTCTGGTTTCCTGCTCGCCGAATGTTAGGTTAGGTCGCTCACATGTGGTAATTTGTGGTTATGTTCCTATATGTTATGACATATGCTGATTCCTGCTCGCCGATTCCCGCTCGCCGAATGCCCATGTGGTGATGTTTCTATATATGTTATAGCATGCGCGCAGGTTTGTCGAATGTTAGGTTAGGTCTTTATGTGCCGATTCCCGTTCGCCGCTTATTTGTTTGGTTGTTATGGCGACAGATGTGCCTCACGTACATGTTAGGATAAGTTACTCCCACATGGCGATTCCCGCTCGACAAATGTTATGTTAGGTTAAGTCTCTGTTGACATATAAGCCCCACGTATATGTTATGGGTGGGAAAGATGACAGGTGCCGGCTGCCCGCCCGCAGAATGTTTATTTGTTTGTTGTGTGTGGTTAGGTTATTTTCCAACACGTGTTGGTTGTTATGGGTTAACATATGGTATATCCATCATCTCGCCGCGAATGTTTGATATTGTTGTCATCAGGTCCTGTCTAGTAAATTAATAAATAATACCCAGACAACGCTGGGTAATCAGCCAGTAAAATATTAATGAAACACAACAAGTAAAAAAAAACCAAACGAAGCATACGATAAATATTACATAACTGTTTAAGTATCACGAACGTCTTTGCCAAATGGTTCCAAAAGATCTTAGGCAAGAGCAAAAAAGTGATCATAAAATCATCTGCTCTGACATCTTAAAACGAAGCGCAGACCAGTCGTATTTACTAAAAGTGGTCATTAAATGTGTTGGAGCTTTAATTTCTTGATACGACTCTAGATTGTAGATTGTTTAATGAGTCGTCTAGGCCGGCCCTTGGCCTCTCACCGGTCTTTTGTGCATGATTCTTTTTTCTTATAGTTTCCCAACATGTTCAGACTTTTCATATAGTTTTTTGGGGCAATTTTACGTATTTACCGTGGCGCTAAAGTCACCCCTACAAGGCGTTTGAGCCTTTTGCAGAACTTAGCCATGCAGTCGCATAGCAAATGTTCTGTTGTTTCTGCTGCTTCAGTGCAGTATCTACAATTCTTACTGTGCACTTTACCCATCTTCATAAGGTAATACCCTACTGAGGAGTGCCCTGTAAAATGCCCTGTGATTATTCTCAAGTCGTTTCCGTTCAATTCAAGAAAGAGTTGAGACTGCTATGTTAATATGGTGATGTTTTGCCAGCCTTGAGCCTGGCGTATTCCCCCACTATGAGAGCATTTGGTTCCTCGCCCAAGTATCAAGTTCATTTTTACATGGCTTTTTGTTAGTTCACAATAGGGCGCTAGTCCACAGAATGGTGCTGCTGCTGCCATTTTTGCAAGGCTATCTGCTTTATCATTTTCTTCAATGCCTTGATCCTAGAACAAAGTTAGTTTGTGGTTCGTAGCCAGTTGCTTTAGGGATTTTTTGCAATCCCATGTCATTTTAGACTCGGTTTTGAAAGATATCAGAGTTCTAGTACTACCTGACTCTCTCAGAGGATGTAGATCTCTCTGCTTCTGAGTTTTAATTGTAAGCACTGCTGTGCACCGAGATTTATAGCAAGCAATTCTGTTTGGAAGATTGGGGCAGTTTTTCCTAGAGACTTAGCGAGTCTTAGGTCCTGTTATTTCCAGTCCTGCTCGCTCCATTTGTTTAGACCCATCTGTATACCATACAGGTGAGTTGTTTGTTAGCCTTATGCTGTCTCTGTCTAATGCTTGGCGGTCACTTATGACCACGTCAAATGGAACTATGAAGTTCAGTTTAGCTGGCATTTGATGTGTTGGTTTGACCAGTGACTCCAATGGAATAATTATTAGGATGTTCAGGACTCTAAAATAAAGAGCCAATATTTGCATTTAAAAATACCATTAAGGAAAGCGCGAATTGACAGATCAAAATTTGAGGCATTATCATCTTAAAATGGGTTGCCAAAAGACAAACTGTAATTTGAAAATATTCCACAAACATCTTTATAAGGCTCAGAAAACAGTAAGGCTAAAATGTCAAATGTATATAAGAACAACCAATGAATTTTGCAGCAAGACCACGCAGCCCTCATAGTACAATTTCTCTGAAGCAGTCACCGGCCTATATTAGTACACCTTTCGTATTTGCCAGATATTACTTCATGCAACTTTTACTTATGCGTTGAGGTAAGAAATGCATTGACGCAAGCCGATTTCCAGTCGGAGAAAGAGGTATAATCGAAAACGGCACACATTGAAGAGGGTGACCAGTCAAGGTTTTCAATCCTGATTTGTTTAATGGCTTAATGGTAAGTAGATAAAGAAAGGAAGTAGGTTGAGGAAGACAAATCTTTATTTTGCAATGTTTTCAAAACTTTTTTGTTTAAATATCATTTTCAGCCACATCTCATGCGTAAAATTTACGGTACATGGTAAGTCAAATAACTTAAACAAAATTATATTTTCGTAACGCAGGAGATACATTTTATTTAAAAAAAGTTGTGCATTAAAGTGATGATTATTAAAAACTCATTTAAGATAAAATGATACAACAGATATTATAGGTAGCACTAGTTTAAATTTGCAACATATTTAGTAAGCATTTTTGAGGTGTTTGCCGGTAAGATATTTAAGCTGATTGAATTGCTCGTCAGCAGCATGGGTTGAAATTAATTTAGACGGTAATTTAATTTAGGCCCCTCGTAAAGAGCCGTTGTAAAGTTTGGCTATTAATTTATATGTTAAAGGTTAAGTTTGTTCCCCATTATGCTATCAAAGGGCTTTTAATTCGTTTGTGGTAAGATTATTAATGCGGTATCTATTTTCGCGCATGTTCTTCGCACAGAATACACTGACTGTTTAGAATAAAGCAACAATTGATAATTGTATAATGTGAGATATTAGATATACAGGGTCATTCGCAATTTTTCGTTAAAAGCTTATGTACCACTGATCCTACTAGAAATCTAAAAAGTTGCATTTAGATATATTTTGTGGCGTGCAATTTAAGCGAAATACTTTCCAGATTGGCCGACTTCCGAAGTTGGTATCAACTTCTTTCTTTTTAATATAAAGTTCTGCATGTTATTACATTTTTATATATATATATAAATCGATCTTCCATCTTTTTTGTTTTGTAGTCCCTATACCTATATTAGCTGGTTCACAATAAATTAGCATTTATTTAAAATCTTAACGAAAATAGGTATTTGATTTATACAACATATTTTTCTTGGTGGTAAAACTAAGATATTCTGGCTAACAGCATGGTTCTTTAGATCTGTTGACAAAAAGAGGCGTAAAATTACTTACATGGTGTTCGCTGCCGACGTGCCAACCTGTCTCAATTCAAATAGTAAAAACTCCCTTTTTTTAAATGGAACATTCGGTATTAAGTAACCGAATTTAGAACTGAATTCTACATGGATCTGTATTGTGTTTTCCTATACCTATCTCCGATAGTTTTATACCTACCAGTATTAAAAGCAAATAAGTTGAAAGGAACTGCCGGTTGAACCGAAACTCTGTCATTTTGAAAAATATTTTACGTAAATTGTGCATAATCTGATTGTGATTTTTAGATTTCTAGATCGATTAGAAGTATATATATATATATATATATATATATATATATATATATATATATATATATATATATATATATATATATATATATATATATATATATATATATATATATGGCTAGATGCATTCTCACCACAATTAGAACCGTAGACCGGTTTCTCTCTAATTAGAGCTCGTCAGTACGGCATACTAATTGCAGCGAAAATACACCTATAAAGTAACACGGCTATGGGAGCCAGCCTTTCAACACTAAGTGAGATGCAAGATATGAAACACGTGCCGCCACCTCGTTGCGGAACCAAGTAGTATGTTGTCACGGCAGCTCCAAATAACACAGAATGTTAAAAAATAAAGACTGTATACAACCAACTAACAATTTAGTAAATTGTCAGCCCTGGCCCATTTCTACCCTAATATAGGGACAAAGTATGTAAGGCTAGATGCATTCTCACCGCAATTAGAACCGTAGACCGGTTTCGCTCTAATTAGAAATCGTCAGTACGGCACACTAATTGCAGCGAAAATACACCTATAAAGTCATACGGCTATGTTAGCCAGCCTTCCAACTCTAAGTGAGATGTAAGACACGAGACACGTGCCGCCACTATATATATATATATATATATATATATATATATATATATATATATATATATATATATATATATATATATATATATATATATATATATAAGTTTATAAACTGCCAACAGGTTACGTGAAGCACTTTGTATCGACTTTCCGATGAATTATGTATTAAATAAATAAAACTTAAAACTTTTCATTATCAGACAAATGCATTGAATCCTGTCCTCCTTAGCCTCCTAAACGCATGTCTTACACTCATTCGGAAAATAGCTAGAGATTTGAAATTTGATGCGTGCTATAAAATAACATTTTAAATCGCACCAGAGCAACTTTGTTATTTATGTAGATACAAAGATTTGAAACTAATCCTGCATATTGATTTTAAGGGCGCTAGTTTGCGCATAGTTGAAGAATTTTCTAAAAGTCTTTTAATCATGATCTCGTAGCTACCAAAGTTTTGCGACCAAAATTAGCTAGAATAAATTGAGCAAGCAAAAAAAAATGTATAGTGGTTTAAAGTACATAAATGCCCAAATATTCTCAATGTTGGGATGACAAAAGTCAGAGAAATTACAATATGCTGGAGTTTTCTTTTACTTAAGCAAAAAAAAACGACATTTTATGTATCTCACAATCACTTAGTAATATTGCGTTGCATTTGAGAGGGGTACACATCAAAATAGTGTAAATTACTCCACCTTATTCCATGCATCCATTATTCATTAATGCAACAGTCTTTGTAATAACAAATGCCAGAAATTGTTCGTTACACTACAGACTTGTTCATGTAACAAGCTTATATATGCAAACTTTGGAGGGTTACACTTCGGTGTGGTTCGTCCAACCCAATTACTCTCAATGCTCAGCACTCAAATCTAACATTCCCCATGCAAGACTCCATGTCTAAACTTCACAGTACTTTAGAGAATATTGTTGATATATTAGTATCGATTCCAAGATGAGTCCGCTTACTCTTGTCATATCAAATCTAAGACTTGTCACTCACAAATAAGAAACTTAAGCAGTGTCATCCTGAGAATAAATTTTGGACATTATTAGAATAAAGTCAATCTAATTTGCAACATATATTCTATTCCACCTGGTACATTTAATATTATACGTCAGTTGTCGTCCGATGGCTTACCGTAATATCACAAATCAAAAGATTAATATGGAATAACTTTTCTTCAGATGAAATTTAGTCGAATCTGAAATATAAAATTGCCTTTCTAATACTCATGTTTATAATTTATTTTGTGAATTACAAGGAAATAATACTCCAACTTATAAATGTTTTGGAATTAGATAAGCATGCTTATGAAGAAATGTTGCGGTTAAGGTAGTTGCAGATCTTTGCAAATTATATCTAATAAGTATCTAAATACAAATGGTTTTTTCCAGATATTTTATATTTTCAATCAGAATATATTTTCGAAGTCTTGTATCTGTATACATATTCTCATTTTTAGTTAACAGAGCATGAAAGAGGTTGGATTATAATCCTAAGTTATTTACAATAAAGAGACCTAGTGCTTATGCTTATATATAAATATATATATATATATATATATATATATATATATATATATATATATATATATATATATATGTATATATATATATATATATATATATATATATATATATATATATCCATTTTCTTCTCTTAGCTTTTGTAGCTCTTTTATACCGATGACCAACTTTCACTACTTAAACGCAAGCTCACAATTTCTAAACAGTCACAGAGAAGTTTTTGTTTTGATATATCGGTTTTCTCTATACCTATTAGTTAATTCTTCCAGATTAAATTGCACTTTGAGGTTAGGCTATCACACATCACTTATCATATTATACTTAAAAACCCTGTTTGATTTGTCATCAATCCATTTTCAATTTTTGGACGTTGTGCTGCAGTTTTTAATTTTATGTGTTTTTGTATCCACGTTATTTAAATTACATACTTCGCGCGATTTATTTTTGGGTAATTCATCAAAACATTTTGTACCTAGTGGGGTAGGTCTGATTTATCATCTTATATGTTGCTAACCTCCAGTCTCTTGGCAAAAAGCCGTTGTCGAATATTTTTCAAATTTCGGGTAGTTTAGCTGTATAATTGCTGTTATTTGCCTTTCGTTTATAAACATGTGATACAGTTCTTTGGTCTTTGCAATCAACTTTTGTTGCAGATGAAACGCTTGAACTTTACTGATTATTTTTCTGTGCACCTATCGCATTTCATTGAAACAAACTGATAAAATAAAAATAATGTGTGTGGAGAATGTTTTTATGACGCTATACGTTAAAAACAAATAAATACACTCCATAATAAAATTTAAGTTTACTGAAATTTTAAAAGTATAATATATTCTCGTATAATAGTCACCCTGTGTTTATGCATTGATTGATTTACTCAAGAGAGATTGGGCCTATCAATTTTTTTTTAAGGAGAAATGGGGAAAATTTTAGTTTATGTTCCAATAATTTTTTTTTGGTTTTTGTTGAATTTCCAAAATATAGTGCGATTAATATAAGGACAGGTCAGGTTACAACTTATATTTTTTGGTTAGTATTAAGCAATATTTCCCACAAATAAAAATCAACCCAACAACTTTACAATTTTTCACCCAATTGATGTTAAAAAACTCTGGACGCAGCAAGTGCGTTATGATAGTGAATTTTCATAAAAATGTTTTTAATAATAAATATGTATGTTTTTTTAAGAAAGCTGGCATCAAATTTGGTTACCAGTATAACCTATATACTAGAAACAATGTGCCATGTTTCATCAAAATAACTTTATCTTGTGAAAATGTACAAAAATTTCCAAAAGTAAACTTAAAGTGTTCCCGAAAAAACACGTTTCTTGATCAACCTTATAGGTTAATAGCAAATTGAGCTGTTCAAATATGAAACATTTGATCAAAATTCGCTACCATAACGCACTTGGTGCGTCCAGAATTTCTTTTCTTACAAACATGCATTATATTTCGATGGAAAATGCAATAACATAAGGCGTGTTTGATTAAAAAAAAAGGAAATTCGTATCACCAACGACTTATGGGCCACCCTGTGATTGTAACAATAATTTTTTAAGATGTAGCTCAAGACACCCTATAATTAATATATACAAATTTTTTTCATATCTTATATAATAACGGATATATTGAGCTTTATTGATTTTTTACGAAAATTCGACAAAAATTATATACCATTAAACGATAAACTCTATAGCTAAGGCTACTGCCAATCATCAGAGAAAGGGTCTATTTGAAATGAATTTTCTGCAAATATTTTAGTAAAATGAAGGACAATGACGGTTGAAACTAAGACTTTAGGGCTTGTAAAACATCCTTCTTGAGACATTTTATTTCTAGAGCCCGTATTAGATTCAAGTTATTTGCCTAAATGTTGCCAATTTTGACATTTTAAATCGCCACTTTGACGTTTTGAGGAAAACCCCAATTTATTTTTCTTTAAATGCCTATAACTTTTTTGTCTTTTGACCTACATAATTAAAATTTGGGAGGTAACTTACATATAAGGATATAAACCTGTGTGCCAAATTTGGTTGCCCTTACTTTGTTAATTCCGGAGATATAAATTTTTTTCGAAAGAAAATACAAAATTTTCCGGGAAAACCTTGGCAGATTTTCTTGGCTAACGAACGTATCCAAGCCATTTTCAAAAGGAATTTTTTCACCAAATTTAATCAAAATCGGCTCATTATTTTTTGAGTTATCGGTGTGATACATATATATATATATATATATAAATATATATATATATATATATATATATATATATATATATATATATATATATATATATATATAAAATATATATATATATATATATATATATATATATATATATATATATATATATATAAACATATAAAAATTGAAACTGACCCCGGATATGTTTTCTGGGGGGCCTAATTAGCGCTCATTTGAAGAAATTTTTTCAAAATTCAAAAGTCGGGATCTCCTCATTAGTGAATTTTTTTAAAGAAAATTCACTAAAAAGATAATATTATATGAAATCGAAACAGGTACTATACTCGTATGTTCGTAATTAGGTTGTTCATAAAAATTACGACGACAGCAGTTGTGTGTGATACTGGAGATAATAGATCGTGTAAAAGATGTGCAGAAATGCCATCTACGGGCTTGAAGTGTGTGATCTGTGGATCCTTAAATCACCCTGGTTGTGTAAAGTATATAAAACATGTGAAATTGGGTGGTGATAACGAGATAATCTGTTGTAGAGTAATTCATGGGGATGACCTTCAGGACGACACAGCAGATGCGCTAGATACGACATTTTTTAAAAACAAATGTGACGAAAGTGTTGAAATAGACTACTTGAAATACATCATACAGTGTAAGGACATAATATTTATTAAACTTCACGACATGGTAAAGTTGCTAAATGATAAAAATTATACTTTTAGACGAGGCTATTATTATGAAGATTATTAACAAAGACAGAGATTACTGTAATATTAACGATAAGCATGAAGCAGAATTTAATTATCAAAACGTCGTGCCATCTACTCACGTGAACGATAAACAAAATTTAAGACCGAAATCAGCTATACAAATGTCAATAAAACGAAAATACTAAACTTTGGATGCACTAGTAGAGATAAGTTGACAGTTAGCATGCCAACTGGTAAACTTGCCTCTGAGGCCACCACAAGAATCTTTGGGCTAGTACTGGACGAAAAACTTAACTGGAGGGGTCACGTTGATGAAATCTGTAGCAGAATAAGTTGCTATATATATATATATATATATATATATATATATATATATATATATATATATATATATATATATATATATATATATATATATATATATATATATATGCTTTAAAAATTATATTGATTTTGAAAGCTTACATGATAAGCACTGCCATGACACACGAAACAGATTGCACCCGACAAATATTTTCACTAAACTTAGCTTAATACAAAATAATGTAAAATATCAATTAATAGAGATCTACAACAAATTCCCACATAACATTAAACAGTTATCGCAAAGGAAATTTGAAAGCACACTTAGGCAAATGCTAGTTGAAAAAGCTTAGTATACAAAAAAGGAATTTTTAAACGGTCGACATTTATTAAAGCTGTGAATTTATTCTGTGATATATAGGTATATGTACTGATATATATTTTGAGTATTTGAAATTGCATTAAACTAAACTTATATGTGATATACTGTCTTGTAAATTTTAAATAGTATAGATTGTAGTTTGAAATTTTGTGTAAAATGTTTTATACAGTTAGATTTAGGATTTTTATATTTTCAGTTGTTATATGTATATGTGAGTGTATAATGTAATTATGTATGTATTTGACGTGTTCTGTGCTCTCCTGGGGCGATTTGAATAAAAGTTGTCTATCTATCAATATGTAGTGTCATTTGTTTGCTTCACACTACGGCGGCAGGTTGGTAGGCAAATTGACAGAGAGTCAAGAAAGCAACCGAATTCGACCATGTTTCTAATAAATAACACACCAATTATAAATTCACAGACTATCTTCGCTCAGTGCAATTTTTCACTCACTTTAAAAATATAAAAACTTTAAAATATATTCAAATACTAATTTAAACAAATATTTCATCAAAATATTAGTCTTGTCTGGCGTAAAATAGCATATTAGTTTTAACAAATGTATTATTCTTTGTCTCTTGCAATTTATTAATAATAATTGATCTTTGCTTTCGTAACTGTTTTTTGTATTGTTTGATTTTTTAAAATGTAGGTTTGATAACTCAAAGATTAATTTGTTTTGACAAAAACATTTCTGAAGTATGAACTTGATACTATTAAAAATAATAAGTGAATGTTTAGTTCATAGATAACATATGCTTCCTTGTAATATTAGAGCAGCTATGACTGGCGATCTAAAAATAGATGTTTTACACGAAAAAAGCCAGGCAAACACATTTTCATGAAAATCTAATAAATTGAGCCCAGTTTTTTTTATGTCGATTCTAATCGATAATGACAAGTAAACTGCGTTCCTTCGCCTTTGCACCTTTCAGACTATCACTCTTTGTTTTATTAATAGTGACAAGTGGTGTCTACATACAAGCGAACAAGAAAAACGGAAATGGGATAAAACGTAACAATTGAGTAAGTGCGTTTCAGTGAATTAGGATTGCCGCTGTTATCGGAAACTTTGAATTTAAGAAGGAAAAATAGTTCATTCTTTTGTTTAAAGGCAGAGGGCGGAGTAGCTGTCGTAAAGCTATAAATGTACTTTTGCTTGATGCAGGAGATGATACTCCTTGTATAAAAAAGTTATGCGTTTCACCAAATTACTGAATCCATTTCAGCGGGTTGGTTTGTGATGTATAGTTGACTGCATGCTGGGAAAGAGGCAATCCAGTTATTTGAAATGCTGTCTTGGCTGTTTTCATGACAAAGTTGGAACATTAAACTGAAGTAGCAGTCATCATGAGGCCGCTTTTTGCAGTATACAAAGTGAAACAATCCTTTTTAGGGCAGTTGACATAACAAATTTAAGAAACACAGACCATTGTTGCTTAAGCATATGATATTTTTTTCAAAACGAAATTTTGGTTATAGGATGTATTCAAATATTTACAGCTTAATTAGCACAGACCATTTGCATACAAGATGTTCAGAATATGCACCAAAAAACTTAGTGATACAGTCACACCTTAACATTTCAACAAACAAATTTTAATATCAATTATTTATACCCTATAAAATATATATTTTTTATTCCTATTTATCTGTCCTTTTATTTGAAATATATTTCGCAGCTACGTCACTTTATTCAAACCAAAAATTAATGAAAAGGAATAAAAGAACTGCTTTTTAAAATCAAATTTTTAAACATATTAGGCCAGGAAACGAAGTTCGTTTTTCAACGAATAGGAGACAAAAGTCTGGACACAGCTAGTGCGTTATGGAAGTGAATTTTCATAAAAAGGTTATTAATAGGAAATATGTCTCTTTAATGCAAGCGGCCGTTAATTTGGTTACCGGGATAACCTATATAGTAGAAACAATGTACCATATTTTATCAGGATAACTTAATGTTTAAAATGTACACAATTTTTCCAAAAATAAACTTAAAATGTTACCGAGAAAACTAGTTTTCTATCCAACAAACCTTAGGGTAATAGCAAATTGTGTTATTTAAATTTGAAGCGTGTAATGAAATTCGCTACCAAAACGGACTTACTGTGTCTACATTTTTTTCTTACAACCATCATCATATTTCGATAAATAATGCAAAACTGCAATAACAATATAAGGGATGTTCAAAAAAAATTTGTAGGTATCACCAATGACTTATGGGCCCTCCTGTGATTTTCAAAATTATTTTATAAGATGCAGCTCAAGCCACCCTATAATTACGTATACAATTTTTTTCTCGTATCTTGTATAATAACAACTATATTAAGCATTATCGTAGAAATGCCTCACCCTGTATATATGTAAACAGATAAAAATTGAAACGAAGCCCAGCTGTTGATTCTAGGGGGCCTATAGTTTGCACTCATTTGAAGAAATCATTTTAAAATTCAAAAGTCGCGGTCTCCTCATTAATGATTTTTTTTGGAGAAAAATGACGGTTGAAGCTGAAACTAAATGGCTTGCAGAACACTCTTCTTCTTTATCTTCTTATATATATATATATATATATATATATATATATATATATATATATATATATATATATATATATATATATATATATATATATATATATATATATATAAACATATAAAAATCGAAACTGACCGTGGATATGGGTTATAGGGGGCCTAGTTCACGCTCATTTGAACTTTAAAAAAAAATTAAAAGTCTGGATCTCCTCATTATTGATTTTTTTTTAAAGAAAATTCACTAATAGAAAACTTGAAATTTGGCAGAGATATTTACTAGACTTTATTGCTGATTATGTAAAAAGGCCCTAAAAATTGAGCATAAGAAATCGCCGCCATCTTAAGAAAATGACGCACTTTTTGAGATTTTCATACTTTATAAAAAAATCATAATGTAATATAATATATTCGCATAATATGTATAGAAAACAAAAATGAAAAGTATCAGCCCTCTCATTGATATAAACCAGTTCTGTAAAGTTTTTTCGGTGGGCGTATTCATCAACGTTTTGGCGATAAGCGTCTTTTGTCAGAGTCCGAGTTTAGTTTCTCTACGCCACGTGTCGCGGGTAGCTGTTTTTATCCGATAGCAAATTTTACGATAGAAACTAAATAAGTTCGTGGCATGGTTTTTGGGACTATTAGGCAACACATTGATTTTTAGGAATCGCACAAAGAAGATGCACATGATGCGAAAAAACTTCCAGATTGGTTCTATAACCACTCCCTCTTTCCAATTGAAGAAAACATAAGGTCACTAGCGGAGTATTGGGAAATACTTCTATAAACTGTTACAAAGCTATTGATGTCGGGAAAAAAGCAATATAAAAAATGATCGGCAATAATTTACAAGCAGTAAAGTCGTCTCGAAAAGACAAAGCTTTTTCTTTAGCTACTGTGAATTGTTCCCTGAACGCCCATGGAGACATGGTACCGATTGATTCATTAGTTCTGTTTCAAAGAATAACAATTTCCAAGGAAACAAGTGAAGATCTTGCGAGACATCTAGTATATGAAATAGCCCCTTTTCTGTTATCTTTCTGTAATGAATTTAGCATGAGAAAAACCAAATCCTCGTTATATGACATTTTTTCAGCATCAAGTGAGAACATAGTCTTGTCGCACTGCGTAAATATTATTATTGATGGCGGATTCCTTCTGCACCGAGTTGTATAGAAATAATCCTCAACATGTTCTAAACTTTGCATGAGTTTTGTGAACTTCATTTAAAAGCATTAGGAGCAAAAATGTACAGTTATTTTTGACGAATATTTTAATACTGGTAAAAGTACGAAAAAATTCGAGCAAAATCGCCGATCGGCACTTAATAAATCTGTTGATATCAATTTTGACTCGATCATGAATGCTACAATTAGGCAGGATCAATTTCTTTCAAATGACAAGATTAAGAGTAGATTAATGAACATGCTTTCTGTCCAGTTAAAGGACCATGTAATTAAATTCCGGCAAAGCCAAGATGATGCAGACTGTCTTTTTGTTAGCATGGTGATTGAAAATTGATTCAATCACGGCAATGTAGCAATTATTGGTAAAGATGTTTATCTTTTGATCCTACTACTCGCACGAACTCCGCTGCAAACAGATATTAATTTTGTTAAACTCGACAAAGGAAAGTCAGAGAGGAAGGTGTATTTCTTGCAGCAACTGCAATCATTAGAAATTGTAAATATTATTTTATTCTTATATTCATTCGGTGGCTGCGGTACCAGATCAGCAATTTTGAATAAAGGTAAAATTTAATCTGTGAAACTCTATCAAAAAAATAAAAAAACTGCAAGACGTCGCAGAAATTTTTACCAATAGAAATTCTTCAGAAGAGAATGTTGCACGAGCTGGAGAAATAATTTTTCCTGCACCGTGTGACGCTCGCTCAACAGTTCAGTCTTTAAATATTAATCGATACCATTGTTTCACAAAATCCGTAACAAAAATTAGACAGGAGATTGCTTTACTACCACCAACAAAGGGTGCGGCTAGGCAGAATTCCTTTCGTGTATACAACCAGGTACAAAAATTGCAGGGTAACGAATTACCTCCCGAGTTTTGGGGTTGGAAAAGACTGCAAACAAATCTATCTACAGTTACAATAATGGACTTAATGGCTCCAGAAGCATTATTAAACCTTGTATTTTGCAAATGTACCACAGGCTGGGCAGGCATACGTGGATGCCGAAAAGCTGGGATTATTTGTAAAATAGTTTTTAACAATTGCCGTGGCGACTGCCAAAACAGTCCAAGCATAGTACTAGATGAAAACGATAGTAATGAGGCAGAATAAGCGATAATAGGTTCCATGTCATCATCATCACTCAAGAGCAGAGTGTTCCAGGTCATTATCACGTGCAGACAGTCGAGCCGACAATATGGATGAAGCAAGTGTATAATCTATTGAAGTATGCTTATCACTACACATGCACAAAAGATCATAGTCTATAATGATTCAATAGGTGTGTATGTATAAACACAAAACATATCCAGCCTTCACCGCATCGTCCCTCCCTTCACGACGCGTTATTATCGATTCAATTACCAACCTATAAGTTCGTAATAAGTGCAAAAAATATATAGTTGATGGTACCTAACTCGATTGCCCAAAAATCCAAGGAGTGGGGGTGGGGACGAGATAATGAAAAATCAGATGCATAATAAACAAATGTTGCTATAGAAATTATTTTTAGGATCAAAAACTACAATATGACGTAATGAGAACATGGTTGAGCTAACATCAAATTTTCCTGCAATTGAACAACTTTCGTTTTTTGTAATGTCTTTTAGAAGTAAATTATTTATTTAATCAAAAAAATTCGTATGACATTTCTGATAGAAACTTCAATGGTCTTTTTTTCTTAATGTGCATTTTTTATGTTAGTAGTTTGAGGATAATATTAAAAAATCATAAAGGTGCATACTTTTTTTAAGATGGCAGCGTTTCCTTAACTAGAATTTTTGGGGACTTTTTATACAACCAACAGTAGGCCCTAATAAACATCTGTGTAGAATTACAAAACTTATATATATATATATATATATATATATATATATATATTTATATATATATATATATATATATATATATATATATATATATATATATATATATATATATATATATATATATTTGTTATTCTTTCGTTTGCTGGCCTATATGATTAACACCGAGATTCTTAGTACATCAAAGTCCAACTTAAGCAACCAAATGAACAGATCAACTGAGCCTAAGGCTATTTGACAACTATACAAGTTCGAACACAGTAAGTGCGCTAGGAAAGCCAGTTAGAAATACGTACTTTCGAATTAAAATAATTTATTATTTCAGTAAGGTAACAGTTTTAATTTTAGTACATAATAAATTATCTATAAAAACAAAATCGGTTATTCACTTTTCAGGTTGTCGCTCGGTAACATATTACTATTGTAGGTAAAATTTTTGTTCCAGAAAAAATCTGCTCTGATTGGGCTGGCTCACGAAGTTTCATTATGAAAACTCGCTAAGACAGTGTTTGTGCCCATATCAGCACGTTTTGATGCTGATGGTCTTATCAACCTTAAGGTAAGAATATATCAGGCACCTTACGTTAGCAGAACGTATCGGTTACGGAAAATGTTGTTTTAAGTTATTTGACACGTCACTTTTCTAACTGTGATCACTAGAAAGAATATCGTTTCTCATACGATAACTGGATATGTAGACACGCATGTATATGAGCCTTTACACAAAAATGAAGTTAAAAATGAATTCAATAATAAGAGGAATCAGAGGCAAACACTCTGCGTCTATATTTTAATTGCCGGAAGTCCGTTTAAAATTCAGTTCAAACAGTATCTACTGAGTTTCGGAATAACTTTAACGTTAAAAGGTCAGTGTGAAAAGCCTACTATTAATTAGTGACTTGGACGGTTTAGGGAAATTTTTCTTTTTCTGGATTACATAAATACGGCCATAGGGATCTAATTTTACCGGTTCTATAACATTTTTGATAAGCTTTAGGTTTTATTTATCTACGTGGTGATCATTATACCAAATATGTTGAGCCACGCATGCTTCGTCTATACTACCCTATCTAAACTGATAGCAGATAACAGATGTTCCTTAAATTTGGTTTCAATGGTTCCTAACTATAATACAATAGTTCGTTGTTCACACTGCTTCTTTGATGTAAAAGATATATCAAAACTTGGTAGGCACAATTATAATGCGATTTTAAAAAAGACCTCCGCAATTAAAATCTAGACGAAGAAACACGTAATATATAAAGTGTGGTGGTTAAGTAGTTTATAATTTTTTATCCGCTGACGATGCTAAATTTGCTGGTGAAACGATCACCAGGTCTTTAAAATATGTGTTGTGGTGATTTGGGTTCTCCAAATGTAGTTATAAGTACGCACCACATGTTTCAATCTTTACTTAGTCTACTCAATAGTGTTACAGACAGTGCATCTAACCGAACCAGAACATTCTGTGCATGATCTGTTTGATTTCTGATGGTATAAGCTAACATTAAAAGCATTATAGATAACTCAAATGTAAGACCTATGCCAATAATACAACAATAGAAGACCGCAATAAATGATAAATTCAACAGCTACAGAAATTATATACACATAATATTACATTTCCCGCTACAAATACATCACGAGTAAAGCTTGGTTGTCTGTAATAAAAGGCAGACACGATTCAATCATCCTTAGTGTGCAATCATTGCCTCCTTCATGGTCTAGCAGGGGTCATGTTGTAAGCGGCTAATTAGTCTTCTCAATTGACTGTCGCGCCCGACTAAGCTTACGTACTCTAGTAAAAACTTACTAGAGTGTTATTCGCTTAGCTTAAATTGAAGTATAACACTTTTTTCGTATGAAGTGTCTTTCCACATATTAAGTAACTTCAACTATAGCAGGGTAGCTCAAAATTTATCGAACAATACTATCGACATCGCAGTGTAAACAGTCTAAAAATGCTGTCTTTTCTGCGCATTCATGATTTTCGGCCTCCAGCAGAACGTGGAAATTTTCGGAATTCTAAATTTAGGCAAATTTTTTTAGAAAGTTTTTCGTGGTCTATCTTCTTTTCTCTCTAATTATGTGTCCTCGAAATATTATGAGCAAGAAACATTTGTGTTTTAAGCTATTCACTTGCGCTTCTGCTTTCAATGTGTTTTGGTAAATACCTTGCGGCTCACCTTATTTTTTTTTTTTTGGTGTAGAACACATAACTTGGAAAGCAATCACATGTTTAACAAAAAAGTAAAGATTGGTGCTAACAAGAACATTACATTTCCTATACGCAACAAGCTGACTTATTTTATGACCTATTTTGACTCTTTAACAAATCCCATTTTCCAGATTAACCTACGCAAGCCTGTGCGTAGTACAGAAGTCAAACACAGAGAACCTTGCGAAGCCGCACAGTCAAAAACGGTGGGCTACGAATAATTTACAGTTTTCTTAATCCTCATAACATTGACACAAAAGATAAATAATACAGGATTTTCTTCAGATGAACAACAGACCTTCCACAAAAATGGATTGAGCACAGATTTCATTTATCATCTACGGTAGATTCAAGAAAAAGCCATCTACTACTGATTAAAGAAATGAACACAAGATGATCCGCCTAGGTCAGAAAAAAGAATACACTCACCTCACGTATTTCTATAAATTCAGCTATAAGGCAGGAAGACCTTATTAGTCCCATTCTGTTTAATTTCTTATAAAATCCTTATGGACGAAGTAGTAGAAAGCGCGGGGAACTTAGCAGGATACAAAATGCAAAATTGCAACTTCAACACCTGCTGTCACGCAGGTTATATGTGTTTTACGCCAACAACGAGAACATCCTGCAAATACTCCCATACCCGTTTCATTCAACAGATAAGACGTGACAAGATCGGCAGGGAAAGCGTGACTGTATCCAAAGAACCTGGAAAATATGAATTATAAATGGAAATTAATATAATTGAGCAGGTCATAGAAGTTCAACTACCTAGGCATTGGAATAACCAGCCAAAGCAATTAACAACATAAAGTTAGCATACAAACAAGTAAAAGTACTGCTGTGTCGGATACATTAAGAAATGTAATATGAAGTAATAAGTACTTAAAGACATATTGTAAGACAAGAGTATACAAAACCTGCGTACCCCCTTCCTCGCATATCTTATAGAAAGAAAATCCGCCACTAAATCAAAAAGCAAACGGGCTCTGAGAACATTGAAAATGGAGACATTTCAACAGACATTAAAAGCAATAAAAACGAACCACATGCGTAACTAACGTACAAGACAATAATGTCAAATTTCAGAAATTGTTAGACCGGACCGTCAACGAAAAATATTTTGGAACCAATCCATCTCCAGGATATCAACCAAAAGAATTATTCGAGCAGTAAGAGATTAGAAACTACTACGCAGCAGATCACCACAATGGTACGGGGCAGTTGGAAATCCAAATTTCCAAAGGGGAAAACCAAATCCAGTAAAACGCAGGCAAAATTCTAACGTACAAGACAGAATAATGAGAGAAATAAAAAGAAAAAAAAAATTGAATCACTTTTAAAATCCTCCCGCACTTGCTATTGCGCAGAATTTATTCATCGCATTAAATATTTATTTGTTTTAGATGTAGTTCGGTATTCATTAGTTGTTAAATGAAAATATAAGGACTCTTTCCCGGCTTTACAAATGCTGGTTTACTTTTCTGGAACCCGTTTTGTCGGCTGCGAAAAAGAAAACAAGCAATCGCAAAGCAATAGAAGAAGTCTCTACATATAAATTTACAAATTTGGTATATTTATGTACACATTTCATTTGAAACTCAAGCTATTGGAAGCCAAATATTATTATTAATTTCAGAAATTCAAAAGTTATTGAGCTGGTAAAATTTAAAACTCATTACAAGTATTGGCAGCGCTCTGAGTGCAGCATACGTTTTTGTGAAAAGCGTAATGAAGGAAGTTTTGGTTTTACAGTAGTCTATTTCACAAAATATTACATATATATTTTAACTCATACCAATGGCGATGAGAAATGTTTGTGAAAAGCAATTGTCCTAGAAATGAACAATAATAATTGAAGTAAGTTTGAGCTTTGCAAATACAATATCGCAAGTTATTTGGCAGTGTACTTTCTATAAATCATGAAGCTTTCAGAAGAGGCTGGACAAAAAACCCAGCTATCAATATTTGCTTACTACAATGAATTGTTTCATTTTGAAAAGAGTCAATTGGCCATAAGCAAACCAGGGTTGACAATTGCTTTAGAAGTACAGACTATAAATTCAGCGTAAAACTGTGCTCTTCCTCGAGGTATGACAACAGTTTTATTACTGAAATATGAATTATAAAGGCTTACTGCTTTAACAAACTTTGTGCATGAAACAGAACTGGAGTCGCGCCCCAGTCAGATTGCCAAATATTTCTGCTTTACAATGGTTCGAATCAGCGTAATAATTTGCTGAAAATAAAACAAGCACATAAATCCGCATCGTATCAGTAAAATTACAAATAAATTTTACAATAAATCTCACCAGCTAGGTTGGTTACCTTAAAAGTTGTGATATTTTCATTTATATATATATATATATATATATATATATATATATATATATATATATATATATATATATATATATATATATATATATATATACTAATATAGATCCGTCAAACAGAGAATCTTTACCTTAACACTGAACTGTAATGTTAATGGCGTTTAAAAAAGGTAAGTTTCATTTACCTAAAATTAGATACAAAAACAAGTGCACTTTCACCTGGCTATAAAGGATAAGATTCTAAATACAAATAAAAACTTAATCGCAATTATTATAGAATATCAAAATGCTCGTAACTAACCCAATTATTGTAGTCATGCTTTTAGTTACCTCAGCCAAAAGCATTTTCAGACGACAGTTTGAATGAGTCTTCTTTGGAAACAAACCATTTGTAATTAAGTCTTTTTAACTACAATTTTAGACCCATGCAGACGAAAAACAATTTTAACTGCCCAGAATTAATGTTTTTTTCAGAAGAAATTTGATTCCAGTCAGTTCTGCTGTAAAACTACATTTTTAAAACGATTAGGATTTGGATCACATTTGATGCCGCGCTGTATATAGATCATTTAGTCTGCGTGTATCATGTTAACTGAGCATTCCTGCCTAAGGCTTTCCCTTCAACATGAGTCCTGAGTCCTCTATCACGAAAATCGGTTGATGAAAGAAAAGTATATCCCAAAACAGAAAAAGCTTTTTTTGTGATCGTTCTGTAAAAAAAAAACGGAAAACTCAAACACCATCATATAGCTTAAGTCATATTTAAACATGTTTTAAGTTGAAATTCAAGAATTTTTATTTTCAAACGAGAGCTACTTTAATTCTTCTTGATTTTTTATATTATTTGCGACTTAAAATGGCCACTTTCCTGCACCTGCTAACACAGATAAAAAAGGGTGCATTTTCAATCCACCTCACTGTACAGCTTTTTCCAACATCGTCAGGCAGTTGAACGAAATCTTTCAAATGCTTACCCATGGCAACTATAAATATAAATTCGTTGCTGTGCCAGTGTATTTATCAATAACAAATGAATAATATTCTTTAACTAAAATTATTACGTCCCTAAAATTTCAATTTATATATGTCAATATTACACATAAAAATAAACAACTAATTATAGGAACCATTACAATGAACAAAATCACTACATAACAATCACAGCAATAGGAACAGGTTCTTCATAAAGAAAATATAGACATATATCAACTTATAACTACAACTATTTTAGTTACTGTTTGACGTATTTTGTTTGATATATAATAAACTAATCAAAAAGTACATTTTTCAAAAAGACGAATTCATCAAATCAGTTTTATTTTTTAAAATAAAGTAGTTTTGCAAATGTGCTTTTTTAACTTTGAGCCTTCTAAAAAGTCAAGGTTGCGGTTGTAAGTACAAAAATATGTTATGCATTTATTTTCTGTGGGTGTATGATTAGTATTGATAATATGTATTAAAAATATAGATTTCTTAGCGTGGTTATTTCTAAATGCAAAAATACACTCTTTGGAGTGGGTGTCAAAACTACTAGAAGTTTGCCAAATGTATACTGTGTTACAACATGTAAAAGTTAAATTATAAATTCTGGATTTTGTTAAGTGACGTGATTTTCTTTTGCCTTAAACAATGCGGTGACATCGTCTTGAACGTAAGTCAACAAAATATAATTGCTATGTTTCTTCTCACCTAATTTGAATGAGCAGAATTTAATGTTAATTGGTGTTATGTTTTTCCTAACATATTATCTATTACTTTAATATAGCTACACGTGCTAAAAATGTGATTTGCTTGATTATTGAAACTTCTGATCCAAAATTAATTTCAGACATAGATACTAAAAATACGCGGTGTATTATTTAATGGTCGGGTCAGTTTTCGTTAAACAGTGTGTTGTGAATGGTATGGTATATTTGTGTCCGCGTAAGCAGATTGCCTGTATATTGTTGTAGCATTTGAAATGCTACAAATGCTTAGTTTGCAGATATTGAGGTGCAGGCAAGCATAAACGGGGCAGTAGCGCAGTGACACAAAACCACTGATTAGTATGCCGATGCAGTAAAACACTTTTAGAACTAAATCACAATAACTAGCTTTTGAAACATCCCAAAGGCACTAAGTCATCTGTTTTAGATTTACTAAAAGTAATGATTAGGGAAGCAAAACTAAATATCAAACGTTTTAACTTTTTGTTAAAATTTTGCAACATTTCCCTTTAAAACGTTCACTGCCTCTTGTCGTTCGTCATCAGTATCGTTTGGTAAATTTATTAAAAATCACTAAAATTCCTACATAAGCTGGTGAGTGAAAACAATTTTTCTAATATAGGGCACTTCCTGCTAGCTTCTTCAAGAATTGATCGAGTTGATTAGCTAAAAGTTTGATAGAAATCCACAACCATCAACTCATAATAGTGAATTTTTTAGGGGTTCCGTTTGAAATTTTCACATGATTATTTGCCTGGGAACACTATCGGTAACCCTTTCCTTAGGGAAGTTAAGCTAATTATCCATTAATGTATGTACAGTGTGTCTCAGATTGCTGCTGCATATAGTGCTATCTCAGTTATTAAAAGAGCTACAAAGTCGGTAAAATGGGGATTTTTTCTCAGGATTCTATTACCATTTCAGACCTGCAATCAAATTTTAACAGTTGTTTTTTTTTGTTTTTGAAATAAACGCGAAAAACAAAATTGGTGCGTTTTTGACAAACACTGTATATCGATTATCTTACAACATACGGTATTTTGGTTTTGACATTTTATTGGCACTTTTTTAAGGTGTTTGTAATAAAAAATAAAACAGAAGAATATCTTTTACCGTTTCGGATTATAACTTTGTTTCTTCTTATAGATGCCATATTGAATTTTTATTGCATTAAATATTTTTTAATCTCCTTTTCAAGAATGTATCACAACATGGTATTTTCTTTTGAAAAAATACTGAAATAAACAAAGCTAAAAATTTCCCAATTAATTTTGCCGATGTGCTCGATACGGTGTAGTAGGCGAGCCAACAATTTGTTTATCTCATAGTTGTCAAGTTAGATCTTATTTGAAGTGTTCTCTGTATTGTTTTCATTGCATTTCATTCATTTAATTTGAATTCGTTCATGGCCTTTATTTGGTTTCATTTATATATATATATATATATATATATATATATATATATATATATATATATATATATATATATATATATATATATATATATATATACATAAATAGCCAACCATTGAACATGTCTCTTAATTATACCAATGAAGAAAAATTAGACTTAGAAACCTATTTAGTAGCACACAGAAAATCTACAGCGGCTGCTGAAATGTACGAAAATAAATTTCCGGAACAGCACCAAACAAACGCAAGACATTTAGGGATCTGGTACAGAATTTGCTTAATTATGGAAGTTTTGCAAAATCCATAAACGGTAAATATGCTGTGGAAAATCAGGAGAGAATTGACGCTCTGTTACAATACACTGATAATAACCCCATACTATTGGGTAGAAAAATTGGTAATGAAACGGATACTCCCAAGTCATCTGACCATCAAATACTCGACATTGATAAATACAATCCATACAAGTCTAGAATACTACAAGGTATATCGGAAAATTATTTTTCCCGAAGAGTACGATTTTCTGAATGGTACATTCACAAATATGCAAGAAAATCCCAACTTTTCCATGAAAAAATCATGGACTGGCGAAACTCGATTTACCAATTGCGCTGTTTTCACCAGGCATAATACCTATCACTGAGCTATAGAAAACTCACAGCTGACCTCACCAAGACGATTTCAAACAAAATTTGAATTAAACGTTTGGTGCGGTATAATAGGTAACTATAAAATACGATCTGCAGCATCAAATATATTAAAATTATTACTTTCGAAAAATCAGTTAATTGGAGCATTCATTTTTAATTTTAATTTGAATGCAGCACGATATAGTCAGCTCTTGCAAGAAGTAATGCCAGCTGTAAGGGCAGCGGTGGAGAACTTAGATTAAACTTCGTTTATGCACATGATTGTCCAGCTCATAAAGCCGTCGTCCCAAATAATTATCTAGAAGAAAACTTTTCCAATAGATGAATTGCAAATAATGGCGATATTTTGTGGCCTGCTAGAAGCCCTGATATAAATCCCCTATACTTATTTTTATCGGGACACATTAAGAACGAAACTTACAAACTTGAAGTTTTCGAAAATGTTGCAATTTTGGAGGAAACAACCCGAAACGCTATGCGTGCACTTAATAGATACACATTAATTATGTCTATAAACGCTCTGCAAAATTGTTGTCAAATGTGTATTGATCAAGGTGGTGACCACATAGAACTTACTTTATATTCAACAGTTATTTTCTAAACTTTGTTTGTATAAGCTTGTATTGAAGAGCTTCAAATGTTCAGTGGTAAGAACGTGTACTTCTGAACCGAAGGGTACTGGGTTCTGTACCAGGGTTCTCCTTTCACTTTTCAGTATATACTGTAACATTAAAATCAACCGAGGTTGTGACATTGTATTTGCACAAGTTTAATGCCTGCAGGTTACGCCTTTCGGAGGGGGTGTAAAGCCGTCGGTCCAGTGTCCACGCGATGTTGAGCACGTTAAATATCTCTATACCCCTTACATAAAGGCAGGGGTTCGGCAAAATTTCCAGGATAGAGAGGATAGTTGTGGATAGTTGCAAAAATAGACCGACGTTAAAGAAACAAAACACACACATACATACAAGCGTGTATTGTAAATCAGTCAAAAATTACCGCAAAATGCCTGTTTTTTCATTCGTTCAATAAATTTAATCGATATAAATGCAAGAACAATTTCCTAATTATCTAGCTAGTGTAGAGTGAAGCATTCAATCGCCTACTAAAGTGAGTAAACGAATGAAAAAGTGGACGTTATATTGAACCAGAGCCTAACTAGATTACCAATTTCTTTGAGAATTACAGGCGACAAATATTTTTTAAAATTTCTCCAATAGAAAATACCACGTTGTGGTACATTTTTAGAAAGGGGATAAAAATGCTATTTAATGTAATGATATTCCAATATGGCGTCCGTAATAGAAAATTCTAATCATCATCTCTAAAACAGTAAAAGACATTCTTTTGCTATATTTTTTATTGCAACGACCTTAAAAAAGTGCCTAAAATGTTTGAACAAAAATAACCGAGTTACGGGGTTTGACAAAAACGCAGCATTTTGGTTTCTCGCGATTATTTTAAAAACAAAAAACAAATGATAACATATTATGGCCGTTGTGAAATGGTAATAGAGTCATCAGAAACATTACCTGTTTAATCGACTTTGCAGCTCTTATAATAACCGAGATAACAATACATCAGCACTAATCTGGGACACAGTGTGTATACTTCTACAAGGTTTTTATTATTTATTATTTCGACCTAGAACACATTTTGGACCCTTTTATATTTGATTACATTACTACCACATACATATTCCCAAAAATTTGTACACTGCAAAATACCTGTTGGTGTTTGATTGAATATGCTGGTTCCCGATGAAATGATTATTAATTATTAATTAATAAGTACCATTTGACTGCTTTTTAATGTGCAGTGATAGTTTTTTGACCCTTATGCTGGTGGTTAAGTTTTTGAGCCTCATGCTGGTGATCAATAGTCGATTTTATATTTTGTATATTTTAAGCAATCTACCCTAGGGATTAATATAGCACTGTCCCTGGCATTTTTTTTTTCTCACTACAACAAAATTACATATTTGGGATCAATAAACTATGTATATTTCTTTGCAAGCTTTGCGTGCGTGCACGTTAAGTAAATCAATTCATGTATTTGTTTCACAATATTGTTTTTAATGACTGACTTGTTAAGAAATCAAATAACCAGCAACCTGTGAAAAGCATTATGTTCCGTTAAACATATTAATAATTTGTAATTTTATTTATAAATATTTTACAATATTGACACTTTTATATTTACCTAATATTTACTAAGAAATTGAAATTGCATGAAAAATATGTTTTGTATGTGTGGATACCAAAATTAGCATTTTATTTGTGCTGTAGAGTCATTTCATTAATGTGAATGTTAGTAACAACCTTTAACTGTCAGTGAATTTAACCCAACGGTAAGGTCTACTCGATTAATTAATTTGAAAATTACTTACTCTATTATCATAGATACCGTGGTCGGTTTGTGATACAGCAAAGGAACGAATAACTTGATTGCCAACTAATTTAGTGACGCGGTTAGATCACATCCCAGTTATATCCACTTTGATGTTATTGTTTATTTGAATTCCGTAATAGTTTTTAAATTAGATTAAGCCAAATTTTAGTTATCTAATTTATTCTGGTTTAATAGACATCCATTTAAAGATTCAATAATATATGCCTTCTTTTCTTTGCCAAGACGCACTCTTCTTTCAATAAGAGACATTATTGCACTTGTCATTAACTGAGTAATTGCTACAATACCTAAGAAGCGATCACATAGGTTGCTGTAGCTTAGCCTGCACTCTCAGCTTTAGTTTTGTTTCAGACGTGCCATCATAAAGGCGGCAAACTGTAAAGTCAACTACATAATTTTGAAACTTTCTAGTGGTTGAGTCTTACGTAATTTGTTATACTGTTGGCTTTTTCTTCGTAAGTAAATTTTATATTTGTGTGAATGTTGTTCGTGCAATTTGGAAACTAATTTAATTATGTGGAACTAACTCGAAAACATGTTAAAACATAATCTGTATCTGTACCAAAAGAAAATAAGGTTAAAATACTGAAGCTTAGCATAGTATTATATATTGACATTAGAGAATTAAATACATTTGTAAATATTGTTAACAAAATTAAAAACACACATACTAGATTTTTTTAGAAGAAGCTAGCCATGGTGTACATTCCTCAGATTCAAATTAGGAAGCCATAAAATAATTTACATGGCTTCTTAATATCGTTTAGAACACCTACTTATGTCAGCATACTTAACCATGTCCGAAAAATCATTTTGGAAAATAAATTTCAGTTATTAAGCAGATAACATTTAACAATTTTTATTATGTTAAGATAACCGATAAGATAAGAGACAAAAAGGAAAAAAATGATCACCAAATTTAATTCGTCCAAATCTTAAAGCAACAGAATAAACAATTATGTTGCAATAGCTTAATCTGAAAACATTTCAAAAAAAAATCAAAAATGTTAAGTGTCAATGCATGCACAATGGTAGTACACTGATATTACAACGCGATGCATGGTTAAAAGGTAAGGCAGAGGTAAAAAAACGTTAATGTGAGTTGAACTTATTTTTAATTCAAGTTATACCCTATAGAGTACTCCCAAATTTTTTAGAACACACTGTATAGTATTGCATATTAAGATGATATTAATAACGGTATCTAAGATGTCTCGGTAACAAAAAAACAATGGTAATTTAGGGACGCCTCTGTGTCAATTATAACTCATTTTTAAAGTGAATAAGAAAGCACCAGACAGACATTCTTCAAGTTATTTGACGTTAGTTTTATACATTTTACGTCTTTCGAGAAGTTTCTAATAAGGATATGATTCTTGAAATAATACAATTAATTTAAAACAATAACATAATGGATTCTATTCAATCCTCGTTGAATGGTTATTTACACAAATAGTCACAGAAATAAAAAAAGAATAAATGTATCATACTAAATTAAATGAGAAAAAAATACTATAAACTTTCACATAACTTAGATATGATGCCGCATAATTATAATTAGTTCTCAAACCAAATAAAGTGCTATGGGTCTAAATTTCTAACTTAGAGTCTTTGTGGCCACAACGTAATACTAGTTTAATGTCTTATAATTTTTCCCTTCTCACTATGTAGTAATTTACTCAAAAGGTAATTGCAAAAATTGTGGATTCACCAACATAAACAGGATAAGTTTATTATCTTACAAACAAAAATATAATTAGCATTTTGTCTTACATTAAAAAAAATCAAAATTAGTGAATGATATGATGTACTCATTAGCTCGGAAGTTTGACTGTCGTGGCGACGATACATTTGCAAAGTGTTCACGCTAACGACGAATCTCTTATTAAGATTTTTGCTGCAAGTGGCGCAATAATTATTTTTCTTCTCTACCCAGGAAGGTCAATTAACCACTGTAATGACTTTGAGATAATTTTACAAAGCTCTTTGGTTGTCTTCCTTAACCAGGAAGTTAAATGGCCCATGGCAAGGACTTTCAGATAATTTCGGAAAACCCTATTGAAATAATTACTTAGTTGATTATGCTATAAGGATTACTTAATATCCAATTACCGAGTTATTTAATTGCGGCTTGGACTACGATAACACCGGTAGCTTGTATCTGCACCTGCATTATAGGTGAAAATTTCACCAGCGGTTGACGGCCGAATGCTTGTCTTGAACCCGCTTCTCTCTCTTCCCGCTAGATTGACAACATTCGTGCTGTACCGGACATTGTCTCTCTTTCGTGTAAAGATTTCTAATTAGTTAGAGAGAGTGAGATATATGAGACTAGATATTAGACTTTTTAATATATATATATATATATATATATATATATATATATATATATATATATATATATATATATATATATATAATATTTTATATTTCACTAAAGAATTTAAATTTAGGTAGTGATTAACGTAATTAGATCAAATGTTAATATAATTTTGACATAAATTTAAATTAATTCAGCTGTAAAAGTAAAGCGTTAAAATCGGACACATTGTGACTCAGTAGACAGTATCCAAACTTCTAGAGGTTATATCACCCAATAAAAAGAATATATCTCTACATTTTATAAATAACTATCTCGACAAATCTACATGTGTAAAACATATTTTTCATATATACCTACAGTAAATAATAACATTTTTCTGCGGACTAGCGGAAACTTAACTTAAAATAAAAAACCACATTTATGATAACAATTGCCTTGTTTTAGATGGTCCTTAGTTACTAGATTCTCATTCTTTATAAACCCTATTATTTACTTGTATCTGTTATCAAACTAATGTCTAACTTAAAAAAAATTGTAATAATTGTACATAATTAATGCATGTCGATATTTTGATTATGTTGGACCAGTTTTTATTCCTCTAGTTATTTTATCTTTATGATTTTCTTATGACTATTCTTGTCATGATTTAGAACCTCGGTGGTTCAGGGGTAAGAACGTGTGCCTCTGAACCGAAGGGTACTGGGTTCGATCCCAGGGTACTCCTTTCACTTTTTCAGTACAAACTGTAAAATTAACATCAACCCAGGTTCTGGCATTGTATTTGAGCAAGTTGAATGTCTGCACGTTCCGCCCTTCGGAGGGGGCGTAAAGCCGTCGGTCCCGTGTCCCTGCGACGTTGGGAACGTTAAATATCCCTACCCTCCTTACAGAAAGGCAGGGGTTTGGCAAAATTTCCAGGATAGTGAGGTGAAACTGCTCCCTGGCGTCGGTGATTGGCCATAGTCGCGGAAATAGGCCGACGTTAAAGAAATAAAACACACACACTTGTTATGATTTGCTAATTTCATTATCTTACATGCATTGTGATGAAATATTTTTTTATATTGGTCTATTGTACAAAACGCGTAATTGCTATTTAAATAATTAATTAAATAGAGAATATAAAATACAAACCATATAAATATTTGGTAAAATATTTTCACCATAAAATATTTTAGAGTGATTTATATTTATATAAATGTGTATTTCGTATGTATTATATTATCCAGCCGTGATTAGGTGATAAAATTCCAAGCATCGCGGAGATTTTTGCCGTCTGTGAATTTCATACAAAAGGCGACGCAACACGGAGTAGAGACAGTATTGGTACCGATTCCGATTCCGCTTTCCATACGAGCGCACCTGGTTTGGCTTATTTCGGTATAAAAAATATTGTCATGGGTGAGAATTATCCATTTTAGTTAATTCATATTTTGCAGCGAATTTTCATATTTTTTAATTATTAAGATTCTTAGTCCAAATCTCCGCAAGCAAGTTATTTATGATTTTCCTAATCTGCCGCCATCCCTTTAGACATTTCCTGTATGTTAGATTGTCTTGCAATGTTTTTGTGAGGATACTGAGGATTCACAGCTCACTTAAATAATCGAGATATATTCATCTTGGATTGATCCCGATAGGGACGCTGAGGATTCACAGCCTATCTAGGTCACTCTGAGTGACACGTTTCTTTCCAAATAACCCTGTACACTTCGCCTGGCTCCAGGCTTTCCGCCCCATACAGTATACGCTCTTGTGTTATTGTAGTGAGGACGCTGAGGATTAACAGCTCGCTAAAGTAATCAAGATGTTTGTGTCCTGGTTTGGCCCTAGCGAAGATGCTGAGGATTTACAGTCTGCATAGGCCTCCCGGGAACTGTCATCCTGTCTCTTCATTCAGCACTTTTTCGTCTCCGGTGTCCCCTGCGTTGACTGAGAGTTTATGGTTATTATTTTGATCCTGTCTATAGATATGTGTCGCCCGCCTGCCGTATTCTTGCTTGAGTAAAAGACCGCACGTATCGTATATACCTGGCTGAATGCATACGCTTCATCATACACTAAACCTGACCGCTTTAGAGAAAGCTACGTTCTGCTCAATGTTATTAGGCGCATAAAAGACCTCAAGTCATTCATATCCAACGTCTTAACCTATACTTACAAAATATGCTACAGCTTTCGATAAGACAGATGTGGTCGGATCACGCCGAGTCAGCGATTAAAGCCTGCTCACTCGGGGGTCACTAAATTTAGCCTGAATCACCTAAAGGCCACCGAACCCTTCTCCACAGGGTTACCCCGGTACTCTGATCATTGGATCGGTCAAAGTTTCATGCAGAGGTCGCAGACACCCTCAACAGAGAGTAAACACCCTTTAGAATCTGTCCCCCGAGATCCCTCTATGGCAACCGTCTGTCGGGGTCACCGAAAAAACGGTCTGCAAGCCAAGGCCTCGTCACAACATGTATCACAAAGTCACTTTATGGGGGTTATATGTCATACCCATTTATTTAAGGGAATGCTTGTTTGTATGAAAGTACCCCAACTAAGCAACAGACTTTTATTTGCAACTTTCACGAAAGCGCATACATATTTCTAATTTTATTTTCCACGACGATGCTATACCAGTTAAAGCTGGTTTAGGAGCAGAAAACAAGCCTTTGTGGAGCACACAGTCTTTGCGTCTGCATTTGTAACGCTTTCACAAAACTACAGCAAAAAATAAGTTAATACGATAGATGGTTAATCAAAAAGGATTTCTATTGATAATTGTAGAAAAAAAAAAAGATAAAGCCGTAAAAGTTGACATATAAGGAATATACTGATAAAATGATTGCAATATATTGAAACTTTAGCCACTAAAAAATGTAACTAATGTCATTAAAGAAATGTTGGACAACTCCAATTGCAAAAATATGACATGCTTAAGATAACTGTAGGGGTAACCTGGAACTGGCATTAGATTGCTCAGAATAGGGTAGCGTGGAAACTATAAAGGCAGCTTCGTCGGGTTAATCAAAAATTACTCAAGTCATTTTAGCTACGCTTGATACATTTTTATAACATTCTGTAACTTTTTAATGAATTCACATATATAAGGGTGCAGTTGCTTCATTCTCTAAAATCAAATGTGGATTGGGAATACAGTTAGTAGTCTTTTATAGATCTTCGTAGGCGACATTAAGAGTTATCGAATAAAAGTTAAGATAAGAAAAAATGCAAGGTATGAACTCACATTACTTCCTTATTCATTTGAATTATTCATAAGAAGTCCATCAGTAGAAGGCACCGAAAGTTCCAGCGCGCTTTGATTAGTAACTAGAAACAATCCCCTACATTTACGGTGAAAAACGTCAACATACACATGTGTAATACATGAGGTCTTATGGGAGCTTATGAGAGTTAGGCACAGTTATTTGTGCAAAAACCTGAAGATATTTAATGCAATTCTAAGGTGTCGGGAATTGAAGAAATCCTATAAACTGAGAACCCATCAGAGTTGAGTGATGAGAGAAAGACGGCACCCGTCAGCCAATCAGAGTGCGTAACGAGAGAGAGCTGCAGCGGTAGCAATTAATCTCAATATGGATGTGAAGGGGTTAGACGCAGTTACGAAAAATTTTAAGTTTGCGACAAGTCTGAGGAGCATAAGAAGTGATATTTATAGAACGGGAGAGAGACCTTACATATTAAAGTGCAAGCACTGGCATTGCAGCACGAATGGTGGTAATGGCTTATGTTTACGATATTTGAAGTGACATACGACCTGTGATGTGTGGTTATATATGTTATTATAAGCAGTAGCTTACCTTTTAAAATATGTGCCGTGTTAAAATATGCACATACACATACACACACAATAAGCGTTAACTTTAAGGGAAAACGGTACAAAAAGCTGGTTAGTAGGCAAAATACACATGATCTAATGCGAAATAGAAACGGAATAGAGTAAACGTGGGGTCTTTCTGAAGACCCCCTCAAAATCTACCACTGCAGACCGGACATGAGATTTTATAAGCGAGCAAACCATCTTGCAGCCAGCATCCTAGCGACCTACACACAGCATGTCGCGTCCTGGTTCCCAGCATCCGGCATACGGATCGCGTCGGCACTTTCACCGCGGACCTGTCGTGGGCAAGACCACGATTCACTTCGGCTACCATCGTGCACGAATCGAGCAATTAAACTCTATTCATCAAGGCGAGTAGGCGATACCCCACACGTAGAGTCTAACTTAAAAACTAACGATTTTGATCTGCGCATGCGCTAATCGCCATTGTTAGTGAAATCAAAATGTCAAATACTCTTATTTTGATATATCAACCCAAATGTCATTTAAAATGTCTCTATTTTTTATTTTCATGCCAACAGCCGCCATTTTGGAATACGTCATCTTTGGTCCGACCACTTGTCGCACGTCACACGCGTGCGCAGTAGCGGAAAGGTTAGAAAAGTGTTCCAGAAGCCCCTATCTACACTTACTCACGCCATTGTCAAAGTATTTTGGTTTAACCAAGTATTGTTTTCTTAACAATTAAGTTATAACGAAAATCTTTTGAAGATTATTCACGACCAACAAAAAATCATTTTGGTTTATCTGCAAAGGCTACTAGATAAGGTGAATTTTATGAATTTGATGGCAGGGGCTTTTGCATTTGCGCTCCAACCAGATTGTACTTTAATAATCTACTTTTGACAATATAATATATAGGAAACCCTATTTGAGAAAAAAAATCAAGATAATTTTACGTCGAAACACATTTTAAATATGGTTTTTAGTATAAAAAAAATAACTCCCTATTTCTTCTTACTGCCAGAAAATCGTAAATATAATATAATAGGCACTGGTTCCCTTAGTGACATTACTTCATTATAATAAAACATATGTTAACGAAGTGTGTAAATTGCAGCTGGGGGTTAATCGGGTTTTGTAGAGGTGTACTTATTAGTACTCGTCCAATGTTTCCAAAATGCCACATTGTTCAAATTCCGTTCCGCATTCTTCTGGTTACAAAATTAAATTATATTTATCTCCTAAGTTTACAAGTCTTGCAGGTTAATTAGCTTACCAGAGCGATCAAACTCAATGTTAGCGTAGTGGCATGGATTTGGCTACATTTCTGGAAGTAACAGCATAGTTTATAACGGTGCGTGGGCCGAGAAAGGGTCTCCAGAATAGGACGGGTAATATCATTGATGTGAACCCCTCTAACCATTATATTGGTTGACGTCACACATCATCAATGATGGCATATTTTTATAATGGCTGTGACGTATTTAAAGAGTGAAATAGCGACATTATTACTTCCTGATATTTTAAGGGGCAGAAAGTCTGAGCTTTAGTTATAGTGAATTTTCCTAAAAAAAAAATCAGTAATGAGGAGATCCCGACTTTTGACCAAATTTTGTCAAATGAGCGCGAACTCGGCCCCCTAGAACCCATACCCAGGGTCAGTTTCAATGTTTTTATATATATATATATATATATATATATATATATATATATATATATATATATATATATATATATATATATATATTTGTGTGTGTGTGTGTGTGTGTGGGTGTGTGTGTGTTTTTTGTTATCGTAATAGCGAACACAGAAATAATAATTTAAAGTATTGACGCAACAAGTGCGTTATGGAAATGAATTGTCATAAAAGTGTTTGTAGTTTTTAATAGCAAATATGTAAATCTGTCTTATCCAAGCAGGAAGCAGTCTGGGTATCGGTATAACCTATATAGTGAAAACAATGTATACCATATTTTATCAAAATAATTTATCGTATATATACATACATATATATATATATATATATATATATATATATATATATATATATATATATATATATACATATATATGTATATGTATATGTATGTGTGTGTGTGTGTAAGTGTATAGGTATCACACCGATAACAAAAAAAAATTGAGTTATTTTGATTATTTGATTTTGATCAAATTTTCTGAGTACCTTCCTTCTGCAACTGGTTTGGATAAGTTCATTAGCCAGGAAAATGGGCTCAGGTTTTCACAGGAAATTTTGTGTTTTCTTCCGGAAAAAAATTATATCTACGGAAATAACAAAGTAAGGGCAACCTAATGTTACACGCTTGTTTGCATCATAAAGAGCGAACCATGCACCAAAATATTGGTCTATAAGTTTAAAGACAAAGAAGTTATGGGCCTTTACAGAACAAAAATGGGTTTTCCGCAAAACGTGAAAGTCGCGACTTGAAACGTCAAAATTGGCAACATTTAGGCAAAGAACCTGAAACAAATACAGTTTATGTAAAGAAAATTTCGCAAGAAGAGTGTTCTGCAAACCCTCAAGTGCCAGCCTCAACAGTCATTGTCCTTCATTTTACTAAAATATTCCCAGAAATTTCATTTCAAATAGACCCTTTCTCTGATGGTTTGGCAGGAGTGTTAGTTAAATTTATGGTTTAACGGTCTATAATTTTTAGCTAATTTTCGCAGAAAAAAATCTTTAATGAGACCGCGACTTTTGAATCTTAAAGATTTTTTCAAATAAGCGCAAACTGGGTCTCCTAGAATCCATATCCGGGTTTAGTTTCAGTTTTTATCTGTTTACATATGTACAGGGTGACGCATTTCTACGGTAAAGCTCAGCATAATTGTTATTATACAAGATAGAAAAAGTTGTATACGTTTATTATAGGGTGTCTTGAGCTGCATCTTATAAAATTATTTTGAGAACCACAGGCTGGCCCTTATATTATTGCATTTTTGCATTTTTTATCGAAATATGGTGCATGTTTCTAAGAAAAAACGAGACGCAGTAAGTGTGTTTTGGTAGCGAATTTTTATTAAATGCTTCAAATTTCAATGACTCAATTTATTGTCTAGGAAACTAGTTTTCTAGGAAATATTTTAGGTTTATTTTCAGAAATGTTTCTACTTTTTCGAACAAAAAGTTTTTTTGATAAAATATGGTACATTGTTTTTACTATATAGGTTATACCGGTAACCAGATTGATGCCTGGTTGCATACGACATATTTGCTATTAAATTTTTTTTATGAAAATTCACTTTCATAACGCACTTGCTGCGTCCAGACTTATTGTTTTTGTGTTCTTTATTAGGATAACAAAACATGTCAACAATAACGCAATAAAATACCATTTATGATAGAGGGATTCTCAATAGAAAGCGTAACGAAAAACGTCTAACAATATCGTCCGATTATCATATTTATTATGAGTTATAAAATGTGATATAATCGGATACAATAATAAATCTCGCTAATGCCATATTTAAAATAGCTATAGCTTGATACAGCCTCCTGAAACGTTACCAAACGTATAACTTTATAGGTTTTACTATAAACATAAAATTTTGGCTAAGTTATATTAGAAAATTATAGGTTATTATGTTAGTGTTCAACTAGGAATTACGATATCAGGAAAACTAAACTTTAATTTAATTTAAATGGCAGACGCAATATCGTAAATTACATGCGCTAAAGGAACCTAAAATCGTATCTCAATTTCAAAACTTTTCAGTATGTTTATCTTTACGCCATATCTCATCACCCCAGTCTAATGGCGTGGTCGTTGTAACTATGACTGTCTATCACCCGCAGCTTTTTCAGTGGATTTTCTTTAAAAAAACGAATAAGAAGATCTCGACTTTTGGAATTTGGAAATTTTTCCAATGAGCGCGAACTGGCCCTCCTCGAACCCATATCCAGGGTCAGTTTCAATATATATATATATATATATATATATATATATATATATATATATATATATATATATATATATATATATATATATATAT
This sequence comes from Tillus elongatus, assembly GCA_964006375.1. NCBI lineage: Eukaryota > Metazoa > Arthropoda > Insecta > Coleoptera > Cleridae > Tillus > Tillus elongatus. The sequence goes on from OZ023269.1 coordinate 46,266,090, forward strand.
AAGGAGAATGGTCAAGGGCAAAGCCGCAAGGAGACAACCGCATACACGTGTTTCAAGCTTATTAGTCATCATCAGTACGGCATAGCCAGGAGTCACAACAGACAACCAGTGCACAATTGCAGCAACATTTGGAAGACCCTCGATCCGAGGGAAATAACCAAAAAAGCCACGGTTGTCTCCCTGCGGCTTTGCCCTTAACCCTTCTCCTTGTATAGTACAGAAATGCCGTGTTATAAATCCTGTTATATATATATATATATATATATATATATATATATATATATATATATATATATATATATATATATATATATATATATATATATATATATATATATATATATATATACATGTGTGTGTGTATGTATCACATCGATAACTCAAAAAATAATGGGCTAATTTTGATAAAATTTGGTACGAATCTTCCTTTTGCAAGTGGCTTCGACAGGTTTGATAGCCAGGAAAATCGGCCCAGGTTTTCCTAGAAAATATTGTGTTTTCTTTCGGAAATAACAAAATAAGGGCAGCCAAATTTGGAGAGCGTGTTTGCATTATTGTGTTATAAAGACTGAGTCATGCACCAAAATTTTGGTCTTTAAATTTAAAGACAAAACCGTTATAGGCATTTAAAGGAAAAAAATTGGGGTTTTTCCCAAAACACCAAAGTAGAGATTTGAAGCGTCAAAATTGGCGACATCTAAACAAATAACCTGAAACCAATACGGGTTATATAAAGAAAATATCGCAAGAAAAATGCTTTGCAAACCCTTAAATTTCAGCTTAACCGCCATTGCCCTTCATTTCACTAAAATATTTCCAGAAAATTACTTTCAGATAGACCATTTCTCTGATGCTTCGACAGGAGTTTTAGTTAAGTGTATGGCTTAACGGTCTATAATTTTTAGCTAATTTTTAGCTAAGGAGGCGACGACATTCGAATTTTAAAAAGATTTCTTCAAATGAGTGCAAACTAGGCCCTCTAGAATCCATATCCGGGTTTAGTTTCAACTCTTTTCCGTTAACATATATACAGGGTGACGCATTTCTATGGGAAAGCTAAATATAATTGTTATTATACAATATACAAGAAAAAATCGTATACGTTAATTATAGGGTGTCTTGAGCTGCATCTTATAAAATTATTTTGACAATCATAGGGTGGCCCATAAGCATTTGTGCATTTCTTATCGAAATATGATGCTCGTTTGTAATAAAAAAATCTAGACGCAGTAAGTGCGTTTTGGTAACGAATTTTAATTAGATGCTTCAAATTTGATTACCTCAATTTGCTAATAACCTAAGGTTCGTTGGCTACGAAACCAGTTTTCTCGGAAACATTTAAAGTTTATTTTGGGAAAATTTCTATACTTTTTCAAACAATGAGTTATCTTGATAAAATATGGTACATTTTTTCTACTATATAGGTTACACCGGTAACCAAATTGATGCCGGTTTGCATTAAAGGGACATATTTGCTATTAAAAATAGTTTTCACTTTCATAACGCACTTGCTGCGTTCAGACTTTTCATTTCATTAATAGCCTCCGCACTTCATTAACTGGACAATGTTTTCCAGAAGCTGACTTCTTGGTATGTCTCTCCAATTTCTTCCTAGGTTGTAAAACGTACGATAATATTGTTAGAAACTTATTCTGTTTTAGAAGATACACCAAAAAAAGTTGCCTGCCTCCTCTTAATTTCTTTCAGCAACCATCTTTCTTCTTTCAACACTTCTAACACACTATAATTTGTCATCTCATCGCTGCACCTTATATTTAATATTTTTCTACATGTCCACTTCCAAAAGCTTCTATTTCTCTATCCTGCTTACTTAAACCAGAGCGTTCCGCCTCACACCTTTAACACTTCATACGTATGATTTGTTTAACCTCTTGTTTAGGTCGACGCTAAAATACTTATTAGTTACAAGAGTATTTTGTTCACAAGGCTTGCTTTACTATCGCGAATCTTTTCAGTTCTTTGCGACGTTTACCATCATCCACAATAATATTTTCTGGGTAAATGGACAATTCCACATTTCGCTATTCTTACTTACCTAGGTTATTTTTATTTTCGTAATTGATTTTTAGTTTGATTCTTCTTAAAAACACACTCAGCACACTAACCATACTCAACAATTATTTTTCAGTCTCTGTTTCTAACGCTATGTCATCTGCCTATCTTATGTAATGTAATCGCTCCCCTTATATCTGATTACTACTACTTTTTATTTTAGATTATTTGTGTCAATCTATTGCATATTTCCTAATGAAATTATATAAATATAGTGATCATGAGCATCCTTGTCGTACAACGTTTCTTAGTTTTGCTTTACTTTCATATTCTTTATATTAATTATAAGACTTTGATTTTTGTATAGGTTGAAAATAGTTCACCTATATCTCCAATCTAATCCAATCCAATCCAACTCTAAATATTTTCCAAACCACACTTTTGAATGCCCCCTTCCACTGTACTGAAGCTTCAATTCTCCTGTTGTTTTAAGAATCGGCACTGCCTCCCTAGTACTTTGGCCTGGTCTAAATCTGAAATGGCGTTCATCCGAGTAACTCTAAATTTTGTTTCTTATTTTTTACTATAATTAGCCCCACGTGTCTATGTAGTCTTGTTGTGCTAGCTGGTTACATTTTCGCGTATTCAGCGTTTTTAAACTAGTACCACTTTTAGTCTTCATAACCCTACAGAGCAGTTTCCCCGATTTATAATATTTCGCTTTCATTTGAAAAAAGTTTCGCTTTTATTTTTATCACCAGAACTTTTTATAAGTTACGCATTTGTTTCCTCTACACCAAAAGCGTTTCTTGCCTAAGTTCTTTAAGGGATCTTTTAATTACATATGATTTTATCTTCCCTTTGCCCTATATAATATTTTTTTAAATTAGTTGCTTTTCTAAATAAGATGTCTGGTGTTTAGTGATTTCTTGTTGAATTTCCATCGTTCTATTTATAAAATATTATTTGGTTTATAGTATATAGTGCAGCCTTATCACCTGCGTGTAAGTTTTTTTATGTAATTTTTCATTTTTTCTCTATTCCTTTGCAACCATATTTCTTCTGTGGCTTTGTATCATATTCTTGGTTTGTTTATATTTAGTGTATCGCTTCCAATAATAATAATAGTAATTTTGATAATAATAATGATAAATACATTGTTTTCTTCCTTAATCTTTGCCAGCTGTTACCTTCCTGTACTAGCTTTAATCTCTATATCTTATTCTACGGTTTCCTTGGTTCTAATTCATTTTCAAGTACTTTTTATACTGGTGCCTTTCAACTGATTTTAATGTATGCCTATATATAAAAAAATACACGCCGAGTTTGAATTATTATAAACGTAAACAAGATTGTGTTCTTTTTTACAACTGATAACTCCATGACGATGTCATGGTTTGCAGTGAACATGGTCTCAAACCTAAGATGGCAAACTTTTAGTTTTTAAATAGTTCTAGTTATTGGTACATGTCTTAGAAAAAGTTTCCATATCCCACTCTTAATGCAAACAAATATAGATAGAATACCCATAAAAGAAAAAAAAGGTTAGTCGAAAAGTTGGTTTCGGCAAAATGGGAAAAAAACTGATTATTCAACTACAATAGTAAAACATGTGTTCTAATCTCTTACCAAGCAGTGTACGTAAGTAGCTTGACGCTTTCTAATATACAGCCTGTGGGAATTTTAGAAAGCCTTAGAAAGTGATGTAAGGAATACAGACACAGTCTAACTGAATTGAATTTACATATCAGCAGCGTAAATTATGAATTTGTTAATATTGCTGTGAACATGTGCTAATTTTCTTAAACAGGTAGGTTATATACAAAAGGCGAAACTGATTCCATATAAGTTCTGGGTAACCAATAATGAATCTAGTGATTTGCGTAACGATCTCGCAAAAATCTAACTTATACCGCGGCAAGATGTTTTATATCTATCACAATGTGGCCAAAGTAAAGAAATTATCTTGGTTCATATTCAGAAAGTTCAACAATAGGTACATTTTACAAAATATACGCAAGATACTTCACTAAGCTTCAATTGGTACGACATATTTGTTTCCTAATTGTGACCTAATATATTTAGAAAATATTTCAATTTAGGGGAACTGACCATACAGTCTTCGTCACAGCGACTTTGTCAGCGATACTTCTTTGCTTATTGAGTCGCCAGAGTCCCCTCAATAGACCTATTATTTTCTAAATAGTATTTATCTTCATTTTTAGTTGACTTTTTGTAAATGTAGCAGTTACCTTGCGTTTCGGACTTGCCCCTTTTATGCAAGAGGGGCATACGTTACTGAAGGCCTCGTCTCTTTACATTATATATTCGATGTTTTTCTATCTCTGGAGTGTGTTTGGACTGTGGTGTTCACTATCACCCCTGGCCTGCATGTCAGATAAGCTACCACTTAGGGGGACTTTATGCGTGCTGTTGACATCTGCCCCAAGCTTTCCGTCGGCCTTTTAGGGCCATCTACTGAGTTACAGATTTTGGAGAGTTTCACGAATAACAGGCAAAAAATTTTCACTCTAACAGAGGTCTGCATTTTCAAGTAAGGAGCTATTAAAAGAGGGTATGCCTAGCGCCTTTGTGAGACGTTTACGACCGTGTAAAGCCCGGCCACCATATAGCACTTGGCATGTTATCTTTCATCAATGTTTGGATTTTTGATCAAGCATAAGACACACCAGTATCACACAGGTAAAGGCGTGGCCTGATAGAAAGATAAAAGTAAAAGGCATACTTCAAAACTACTTAAACTAAAGACATGTTTGGAAGCTGTTCCAGGTTTGGAATTAGCACCAAGGATGCGGTGACTCTTTCTAAGGAGCGGAACCCCCCTCAGAGCAGTAGTAAGAACAATATCTTTAGACCTTAGCATAGCCAAGAGCAATCAGTCGTGTTCTGAAAAAACGTGGAATTTTATTTTTAAGCAAAAAGGTTTTTTAAGTTTACTGCCGTTGATATAGAGACCCTAGGTTATAAATGAGTGTCTTCAAATGAAACACTGCTTATTGAAAACAGGTAAACGTAAATCACATTTCTCCTCCTTCTGAGTTTGCCTTTCGTCAATTTTGGCGAAGGTTCCTTTACAAACTCTTTTTTGACTGCTTCTGTAATGGGTAGTTTTTTTACTGTTCCTGTGTTACGGTTCGGGTTAGTTCATTAATTGTTCTCCGCAAGCTTGTCAAATAGTTCAGCGCTTATTAGTAGCAGTTTGTGTGCTTTGTTGTACACTTATTGTCTTTATAGCTTTATTATCGTGGTCATATTACCACCGAATTTATCTACTTCCAATCTATACTGTATTAAGCCCCGATTGCTTAACAAAGTATATGGCAGTGTATTGTTTTGTTGTTTTTTGCTTAATATTCTTTTTGCAGAAACGTTATGTGGCAATTTAGTACAGTAGGTTTACTAAAATTTTGGCCTTTTGTCTTACCATATAAATTCTCAATTCACCACTTTCTTCGGCATTGAGTGGCAACTGAGTTGATTGCAGTATCTCGGAACAAGTTTATTTTAATTTATAGTGTTAATATTAAAACAACTATTATTTTACTTCGTTGTGAACAAGTCAGGTACATTATAATGCTAACTAGGTAAGCGTAACTTTGTGTGTGATGAATTTAATAACCAGCTACGCGACTATCTTACAGTGCACATGTGATAAAAATACGACTTCAAAAATAGGTGGCAATTAGTTGGGACGCCCAGATAAATGGATAGCCTTAAATGCAAGTATTTGAAAAACATAACATTGTGGATAAAAACAAAACAAAATAAGTTTTTGTAAATGTATGACATAACTGTCATCACCCACTGTATTACTAACCCACTGTTTGTAGAATTGTTTTTCAAAAGTAACCGACGGGCAAGTTTTAGACTACAAAGACAATGGTATGATTCCAGGAGCAGATTGAGTCCGATTAGGTCAGTCAGAGAGAGTTTTATGTAGTATGAGAGCTTAACTCGGTCCCCATGTAGCACATACAAAATACAAGTAATACCCATGCAATACAAGAAACGAAAATAACTCATGAAATGGAGCTAGAATCCATGCGGGAATCATTGCACATATTAAACTTCATCTACGCCAGATATAACTAGAAACTTGCCTTATTAGAGAAAACACAAGAAAGCAACCTGGCGACGTAACTGCTATTAAATAATTGCATCGTTTCGAAAACAAAACTGAAAAACTTATTATATGGTGAATCAGTGATGAATGTCTGCAAACTGTATACCGATGGGTGAAGGGGAGTCCCTTATAGTGACGCATATGTAATGTTATAATAACCCAGCGGCTACCACGAAGATGTGAACGCGGCTTGCTTCAAACAGTGGTTTAAGTCTGCTGCATCATGTTAAGGAAAATCTGTTGTAATGGTCAGCACCACACTCGCCCAAGTTAACGCATTCTCCCTACAAGAAGCCGAAGGACTCAAGTGAAATAATGGCTACACACAAAGGGTATTGCATACCACGATAATGCAGCTTAGTGAAGTTTGTGTCTCTAAATTAACTACCGCCGAACAAATACATACAGTATGTTGTATAAAAAGTGGTCTGCAAATGTTGTGTTAACGTTTTACGACTGCCACGATATTACAGCCAGCTAAGTGTACAAAGGTTACGTTGCATGACAAAATGTTACTTTTTAAATAGCCGATGTGGAGACTTTAATGCACTCAGTTTTAAAAGAGGTAGATTTTATATTTAGGATAAAAATGCCATTCAGCATGCTGTCCAGCATATATATATTTTATTAGAGTCCACAGAATATACAGAGCCTCTTTCGTGTAGCTTTAATTATTTCATTTCTCCGACGTATAGCTTTGGTTCATTCTTTCTCAAATCTCCGACACACTATGGCCCAAATAGCAACAGAAAGTTAAAGACAGTGACTTTCCTTAATATGGAATAATACTTTCGGGGCTAATTTTCCAATCGCATTACATCATCTCAAGTTGAAGACACGTTTGAAGGAACTTCATATTTTTGTTTGATGAGGATAATTTTACTTGATTTTTTAGTGGTGCCGTTCAGCTCCATAGGAGTTATTTCGCCTTTGAACTATGGGCCTATTTAACGGACTTGCCCTTCTTATGGTACAGGAGCCTATGTCACTGACGGCCTCTGCTCCCCCTATTATACAGGGTGAATTCGACCGCCTATATCAGTCGTTTAGCGGTCTACTGGATGCCCCCCCCCCCCAAATAAGACATGTTTGTATACCCAAATTGAGTACGCACTGTCGCTTGGTCATAGAGTCAGCTTCCGATACAAACCGAAAATGGGTTGTTCTGACCAAATATTGGATTTTAAATAGAACATTGTGTTTTTTTATTACAGATTTAGGTTACATGAAAAAAAGAGAAAGTTTTCTCCGAACCACTCTCCCGATAGATGTCACTATTAACCTTAAATAAAGTTTAACTGCTCTTAACATAAACCAAACCTAACGACAAGGACGTGGCTGTTATATTTAGGGGGAATGGATAACAGAAAATGTAATCGTTCATAAATGATATTCAAAGTGTCTGCCACCTTGACTTACACATTCTTGGTTTTCAAAAACCGAAAGCAGGTAGCTAGAAAACAAATATCAGATGTAAACATGGAAATGTCAGCAATAGACATTAGTCATTTCTTTCAAAAGACATGTACTCCAAAGAGGAAGGTTTCGATATGATCATGGTGTTAGGCGAATCTCTTCAAAAATACAGACAAGCCGAACGAATGTATGCAGATAGTTACCCTGACTCTGCTCCACAATCTCACAACGTTTTCATGTGGCTCGCGCATCGAGTTTGAACAACTGGTCAAATTCAACCCTAAAACAACAAAAAGTAACGTCAATGATAACCTGTACCCTGGACGGTGAATTGAATGAGAAGCGCCTGTAGCGTAACCTCCTCGATCTCCAGACTTGACACCCCTGGATTTTAGTGAATTTGTATTTAAAAAAATCACTTATAGAGAGGTATCGATGGTGAGACTTTGCAATTTTTTTTTTCAAATGAGCGATAACTAGAACCCATATCCGGGGTCAGTCTCAATTTATATATATATATATATATATATATATATATATATATATATATATATATATATATATATATATATATATATATGTATGTATGTATGTATGTATCCAACCGATAACTCAAGGCCGAGGTTTTCCGGTAAAATTTTGAGTTTTCGAAAAAAAATTTTCTCCGAAGATTACAAAGCTATTTTAATGAAATATCACGGCCGTGTTGCCTTAGGAAAGACCTTACTAAGTACTAAAGTTCAACTTTCTAAGTTTATAAAAAATTGAGTTATTAAAATTTTAAGTTTTCTTTCGAAAAAAAAAATTTTCTCTGAAAATTACAAACATATTTTAATGAAATTCGGTGAGTATGTTGCCTTGGGAAAGACCTTACTACACACCAAAATTCAACTTTCTAAGTTTCTGGAAAATTGAGTTATTCAAATTTGAAGAATTTAATAAAAATTCACTACCATAACGCACTTGCTGCGTCTCGAACTTTTATTTTCTTTGGGGCGGGTCAAAGACATGATTCGCGGACATCAACCCACAAAAAATGATGATATAAAGGTGCGAATCCGGGAAGCCTCCCGGATATTGACACTTTGAACATTTATGAACGCTTACATTATCTGTCATCCATTTCCCCCACACACAAAAGTCATATCCTTGTCGTTGGGTCTGGTTTATGGTAAGAGCAGTTAAAATTTATTTTCAAGGTTAATGGTGACATCTATCGAGTAGGTGCTTCGGATAAAAGTTTCTTTTTTTACATGTCACCTAAATCTGTAATAAAAAAAACTATGTTCTACTTAAAAAACCACTATTTGGTTCAGAACGACCCATTTTTGGCGTGTACCGGAAGTTGACTCTATCATCAATCGATAGAGCGTACCAGAGTTAGACAAACAAACATATCTTATGGTTTTCTTTGGAGCATCCTGTAGGCTTATAAACGACTGGTACGAATGGTCAGAGTCACCTGTAGATATATCTGATTCTATTTCCCTTTCTGGGATCCAGTGCTTATCTAGTGTGTTTGGACTGTGGCGTGACTATTACCCTAAGCCTGCATGTCAGATAAGCGACCACTTGGACGGCGGCGCCTGAGAGCGCTATTGATATCTGCACCAGGAGTGCCGTCAGATTTTTAGGTCTTTCTACTGAGTTACGGATCTTGCAGTATTCCACGCATAACGCGGGCGAAAATTTTCACAGAGCTTTGCATCGTCAAGTAAGGCACTAATACAAGAGACTGTGCCTAGCATTCCTGGGAGATGTTTACGACCGTTGATAGTACGGCGACCATTTAGCCCTTGGCTGGTTGTCTTACATCAAAGCTTTGATTTTTTATAAAGCGAAATGCACGATATTATCGAAACAAGACGAACACGGAGTTGACCAATAGTACTGGGGTAGAAACAGTGACCTGAAAAAAAAATACGAGGAAAATGTCCTATCCTGAAACTAGTTAAAACAAAGACATGCTCAGAAGTGTTTCCCGTCTTGAAATTGCACCAGGGACGCCGCCATCCCTCCTTAAGAGCGGCAACCATCGGCAAGGCAGTGTAGCATTTAGTACATACAGTGCTTTTATTTCAAAACTACTCACCCTTAATAATTTCTTTATCAAGGAAAACTGGTTCAAAAAAATCAGGTCAATTAGGATTTCGAGGGGCACGTTCAAAAACAGTATTTTCGGAATTTTACTTTTCACCCCCTAAGCCCCAGTCACCCCAACTTTATAATTTTAAATGACACCCCTTAGCTTGAGATACATCATCTTAAAGGTATTTAAAATCCTAATCCAACGGCGTTCGCGAAATTTAAATCCACCGCCGACTTTTGAATTTAGAAGAAAAACATCATCAAATTCGGAATATTAAAAAATATATATATTTAATAGTTTAAGACAAAAACCTACTTTATTAAGTGCTCAAAGTGCCGTCCGTTGTTAGCTAAATAATAAAGTAGTCGACTGTCGAATTTTTTTCTAACATTTGAATTGTTTTTATCAGTAATTTTTCGGAGCGTAATTCTGTTGTAAATTTAGCTCCCCGGTGCAATTTGCGGATATCAATTTTCCTGTTACGAGGTGATATGGGAGCGATAACGCCCTTGTCTAATTTAACGATAAATGTGAGATAAAATGAGCCAGTTTTACTTTCTTGATAACTTTGTTACTTATTCGTATTAAGTGTTCGATTTCTTGACGACTGCAACGAGTTTAAACCGAGTCTGTTGTGATTAAATTTTAAAATTTTGAAAACTTCAAACTCATTTAAATCATTTCAATTTAAAATATTAAATTTAAATAAAACTAACAATCATGGTTTACACTACACAAGAAAGAGTTGAAATAATTTACTTGTATGGTGCTCAGAATAGGCGTGCTCGTAAGACCGCCCGAGTTTTCAACGAAAGGCATCCTGAAAAACATGTAGGACACCAATATGTGCTAAGTCTTGCACGAAAATTTGAAGAAACTGGCTCAGTATGAAACAAAGCAAATAAGCAGCCATGAGTTCTTAACGAATCTGCACAAATTGAGGTTTTAGGATGTTTTGCCGCGGAACCTACGACTTCAATTCCAAAAGTCGCTGCATTAAGGAATATTTCCGTCGGTTCCATACATATAGTTATAAAACTTTACAGGTTCTTTCCTTATAAATTTACCATTCTCCATGAACTCAGCGAGGATGATTATGATAGAAGGATTCAATTCTGTTAATTAATGACTGCCAGAATTCAAGACGATAGGAATTTGGTAAAGAATATTTGCTTTAGTGATGAATCAACGTTCTTTCTGAACGGTTTTGTTAATAAACACAACTGTAGATATTGGGATAACCAAAATACACGAGTGTTCGTAGATGGTCATACAGTTTCCACAAAAAAATAATGTCTGAGCGGGAATTCTTGGAAATGAAATAAAAGGCCCTTTGTTTATAGAAAAAAAATGTACTGGTGATTTGTATTTAAATTTTTTGAAAAATTATATTGACCCACTCAAAACAGAGTCCTTAGAAAACCAACTTAATAAAGAAGGCAACCCACTGCTGAATGAACAAAATTTGCACTATCAACAGGACGGTGCACCACCACAGTATGCCTTACGTGTTTGCGAGTGGCTTAATCAAAGTTTTCCCAACAAATGGATTGGCAGACGAGGCGCCCTGGAATGGCCCGCCAGATCTCCGGACTTAACACCACTGGACTTCTTCCTTTGGGGTTTTTTGAAATCAGTTGTGTAGCATAATCCTCCACCAGAGAATATTCAGGTTCTAAAAGATAGGATCACCCAAGCTTGCCGACAAATTACTATAGAAACATTTCAAGACGTTAGACGAGAATTCGTTAATCGACTATTTTATTGTTTAGCTAACAACAGAGGGCACTTTGAACACTTAATAAAGTAGGTTTTTGTCTTAAACCATTAAATAAATTTTTAAAAATATTCCGAATTTGATGACGTTTTCTTCTTCTAAATTCAAAAGTTGGCGGTGGATTTAAATTTCGTAAAAGCCCTTGGATTAGAATTTTAAATACCTTTAAAATGATGTATCTTAAGCCAGCAAGTGTCATTTAGAATTATAAAGTTGTTGTGACTGGGGCTTAGGAAGTGAAAACTAAATTTCAAAAATACTGTTTTTGAACGTGCCCGTCGAAATCCCAATTGACCTCATTTTTTTTTTAACCAGTTTTCCTTGATAAAGAAATTATTAAGGGTGACTAGTTTTGAAATGAAAGCACTGTATATTTGTAATATTCAAAGAATATAAAACGGAATAGCTTTTTTAAGCGCTCTAAATTTTTATGTTAATCCTTACAGTGCGAACGTAGGATTTAAGACTACTTACCTTAGTTTCTGCAAAACAGTGTTCAGGTGAACTAACTTTCTAGTAGAAGTTATGATATCAACTCGAGGCTCGGTGCGTGGTTTAGGCCTCTGTTTTTTGTGGAGGTGGGGTTAAAATTAATGAAGTGATTCATCTGTAGCCAACTACTAATGATGCGTTACAGATTTAGTTAACCACTAAACATAACTAAACTTCTTAGCCATAATCCATATTCAACCGTCAGCGATTTCGTCCACAAATTAAGGAACATTAATGAGAGGCGGTGAAATTAAACGTTTTATAGTTCGATTCCGGCATTGAGTACACAATTATATTGTGGTCAATATCTCATTTGTGTGACCCACCTAAATCTAGGAAATGTGTTAGTTTGATAACGCATAGTAGTTATCAGTTTTTAATTTTGTTGATAATCTTTAATTTTACGATTCTTACACCAACAGATAAGGAAGAGGAGCTACTGGTATTGCTAATACCTATCTAATTTTAACAATGTCAAGTAGGAGCGTTGATGTGAGGTTGCTTGTACGGTGGAAATTATAACTTTAATTATAAAAATTTCTTGTTAGATAGGCGGTGAAATCTGGGTAATACAGTTATTGATAAGTACATAAAATTAAGCAGATATTTGTGAAACTTATAGAAACTGAACAAGTTAAGTAATACAATTACTAAATTAAAATACCTAAAACAATATGAGATCTGAGAGAATGTCAATGAATTTTCAAATTTAATATTAAAGGCTACAGTACACTGCCCTAAACAGCATAAATATCTGGAAGTAAGCCCGCAACTGCATAATGGTTTTACTTTCAAGCTGGTTTTGATTGGACTACAGAAACTAATTAGCTAAGGTTACATTTCATCTTAGGTCCATTTTAATTAATAAAATTTCACTTATATAGACGTAACGGATCTACGATTTATAAAATACATCATTTAATGTCCTCGAATGAAAAAAACTGAGTCCCATATTCGAGACGTATATATATATATATATATATATATATATATATATATATATATATATATATATATATATATATATATATATATATATATATATATATATAAAAGGGTTTCTATAAACATGCAATGTGTCCAGTTTAAAATGCAGTACATAGAGATACTGGAAACTACCTACCAAATTTGGTTATCATATCTCTTTTAGTTTTTGAGATAAAAATTTTTATTGAATGAAAACTCACAATTTTCGCAGAAAACCTCGTCCGATTTTCCTGACTAACGAACTTATCCAAGCCATTTACAAAACGAAGGTACATACCAAATTTTATCAAAATCGGTCCATTATTTTTTGAGTTATCGAAGTGATACACACACACACACACACACACACACACACACACATATATATATATATATATATATATATATATATATATATATATATATATATATATATATATATATATATATATATATATATATATAAACATATAAAAATTGAAACTGATCCCGGATATGGATTCTAGAGGTCCTAGTTTGCCCTCATTTGCAAACATTTTTTCAAAATTCAGAAGTCGGGATCTCCTCATTAATGATTTTTTTCTACGAAAATTCACTAATAGACGATGAAAAATTGAATGCATGATACAAGCGATGTCAGACATGTAAATCGTTATTATTAAACGATACCAGCAAGAGTTATAATAAAAGACGTCAAATATTATTTGTCACGCAATCATCGTAGCCAGTAAGAAAATTTTATCAGAAACGTAAAAACTCCTTACACAATTTTTTTTTTAATTATGTAGTATCGTCTTACAGCATCGTAAACTGAAAGCATATGAATTTTGTTAACGCTAGTGAATATAATAAGCTTTCATAGCTTTATATTTGCTGGCATAAGAAGTTGCATATTTTCAGGTGCATTCAAATTGACTGTGTGTACTTTACTTAGTATTATATGCTTTTCTCTTAAATTGTAAAGCTTCAAACTTACATAAGGTTATGTGTTACAATTTGACTAAAATTTAACTATGTACAACTTAAGTTACGAGGGAGATTTAAAATAATTTAGAGAAAGAAAAATATTATATGTTTTAACATATGAACGGTTACACACTTAGTACAACGCTTCTCAAACAACGTGATACCATCCGAATTTTTTTCAGTAGCTCCTGAAATGGCCGTTTTTACTTTTTCATCTGGAGAATATTGGCATCCTTGTAAGTCACCGATTCTCAAACTGTGCGCCGCGCTGAATGGGGGGCGCGAGGATATTGAGGAAAAAATTAGAAAAATATATTATTTAATAATATAATTAACTTACTGAGACAAACGCAATAGAACACACCTATATAGGTTTTTTTTTAAAGTAAAATGAGAACCCTAGGATCAAACCCAGTACCCTTCGCTCAAGAGGCACACGTTTTCAAATTCAAATTCAACAAGCTTTATTATGTAATATAGTTTAAATACAAAATATGTACAAGTTTAAATAACATATATTATAATGCTCCAGCTATAAAGCTTATACACTGTCGTCTAACTTAATATAGTAAAATTTCCTTATGAGGTAGTTTCCTAATTACTTAAGGTCTAATATTATCTATGTTTATTTTAATTATTATAATATTATAATACAGGGAAAAAGCTATTGTAAAAAAACCCTTGTTTTCGTTCGTTTTTTTTTATCATTTTCATCTACACAAAGATGTTTAGTTTTACTATAATATATCTGGGACTTATATTAACAATAATTCTGTTATATTAAGACTAAATATAGCAACCTATGTATTTCTACTTTAATCTATTAATTGCTGTATTTACAAAGTGCGGTTATAATATGGTAAGTGCTAGAATTTATTATTAATATTATCTGCGTTTTTTAGAACTAATTCAGAAAGAACGATAATCCTTGAAATGGAAGTTTATATTTTAGGCGAAAATCTATGGTGTTTTGCTTGTATTTTCCAATGTCTTGCAGAACAATGTTATTATCTAGTTGTGTGGAGTGAAAGTTTTCTGCTTGTTCTTTGAGTTTATCAATGATAAGTGGCATGTTCGTAATTTTATGTAATTCGCTAATTCGTGTACATCTAGTTTTGTTTAGGATCAATCTCAGGCATTTATTTTGATGTATTTGTAATTTTTTGGTGTGAGTTTTTGCCGCGCCGCACCATATGGGTGCTGCATAAATAAGCGTGGGTCGCAGTATGGATTTGTATATAATCATTTTATTACTAACAGACACCTTACTTTTTTTTTTGTTAATTAGGGGATATAGTGTTTTCAGGACACCATAAGCTTTTGGGATTGTTTTGTCAATATGATTTTTAAATGTTAGCTTTTCGTCGAGAGAAACACCTAAATATTTAACTGTCTTACTAATTTTAATTGCTTCGGAGTTTAGGTTGATAGGCTGAAATATATTGTTGTTTTTATATTTTTTTGCTAAATATTATGGCCTCGCATTTATTAGAATTTACTTTAATTTTCCAGTCTTTAAAGTACTTAGCCAGAATATTTAGGTGGATTTGCATTTGCTTTGATGCAACAATTGGACTAAAGGAATGTGCGTATATGGCCGTGTCATCAGCAAAAAGTGCCATTTGTGTTTTTTCAAAATGTGGAATATCGTTAATATATATATATATATATATATATATATATATATATATATATATATATATATATATATATATATATATATAAATAATTTTGGGCCGATTATGGAGCCTTGTGGTACTCCTGCATTTATAATTCTAGCACTTGATAAAGTAGTATTGAGAGGTATCAGGAGTATTAAATGTTTTGGGTAGTTAGCCTTGATAAGTTTGTAAATTAGGCTATCATGCCATACTGTGTCAAACGCTTTTTTAATGTCCAGTGTTGTCATGACTGTAGATTTGTCTTTATTCAAATTTACGCATATGTCGTTGACAATGGGTGCTATTTGTTGTGTTGTACTATGCTTTCTTCTAAAATCAAACTGGGTGTTTATTGTCGGATAGATGGAATTTTCAATTTTATCTAGCCTAGCTGCTATTTTACCTAAGGTATTTAAGAGGTTTATCAATCTATAGCTTTCCGGGCTATGTGGTTTTTTACCTGGTTTGTTCTTTTCTTGCCCCTGAACCACCGATAGTCTATAAATAACTCTATTAGGCCGAAGTAGTTATGTTATTAATTTATAAGGTAATGTGGGAAATATTTGCTAGAATTTACTTTTTTTTTTCAGGGTTTGCTGTTTGGTTCACTGTTTTGACTATTCTCTCATGTGGCATGTAGAGGCAGGAAAATATATCTCGCTATAAAGATATTGCAACTCTCTCCTATCTTTGCTGTATATTTTGCCAGCTTATTTACTTCTTCGTTACCCTAAATATGAGCATGTGCTTATATATGCATATATTATAGTTGTTTTACCACACCTTGCTAAATATATGCCCTCAGATATAATACTGAGTCTTCAACTAAATTTGATGGAACCTTTAGAGCTAAGAGTAACGATTTGCTGTCGGTTAGGATTATAAATTTGAAGTAGGCAGGTTGCTGTCTCCATGGCCATTTTAAGATCTTTAGCAACTCTTGCGGTTTCTGCTGTATATATTTCTTTGTGTAAGGCTAATTGACAAGATATATGAGTTAATTGAAATTAGCAAAATAAAATCTAAATTTGAAAATTTGCAGCGTTATTTTTTCATGAAAAGTCATTAAATCATTCTTGTTTTTGAAAGCCAGCCAATTCATTTACAAAAATTTGCATTTTTTTAGAATGTTTTCTACGAAAATGTACAGAACAAAAAATCTACAAACATTGGACCCCAAGAACATCACAAATCGGTTACCCATCCAAGAACTGACCATGCTCAGCATTACTTACTCCCGTTAAGGAACGTGGACGCATATATAATACGCCGCTAAGGTAGCCACCCATATTTGCATTTCGTAAGTTGTCAGAAACCTCTAGGTTACCAAGTGTAATTCAGAGTTTTATCTGGCATTTGCAAAACAATTTGTCAGTTATATATAAAAACAGTTTATTAAAATGCGTTATCATAACATACCTACTTGTTTCTTCTTCAAACTAATTTTGGTAAATAAACAATATAAAACAGGTTTAATTGTATCGTTAAACACATTCTTGCAATATTGTTTGTCCATAACTTACATTTATTTAGAAATCATTGTTTTATAAAGATTCTTAATTTTGACGCCGCAAATTGACACTGACATTTTTAGAATAAAAAACACGAAATTTTCGAAAAACTTTTTTTGGCTCCCTGAACTATTAAAATTGCAATAGTTAATAGATTTTGTTAACCACAAGTAATATTTTGCTCTTGTACCCTTTTTGACCACCAGTGTGACCCAAATTTACTTTAGGTCCTTTTGATTTTGCCCTAAGAATCTGAATCTTGCACCATACGCTATATAGAAGCAGCTTGCGTAACAAATGTGGTTACAACAGCTTTGTTATTTCTGGAGATACAAAATGTTCTTCAAAGAAACCTGAAATTTACTTTGAAAACCGATTTAGATTTCCCTGGATAATGACCGTATTTAACTGAGCTACTAAGATAATAGACGTGTCAAATTTCATAAAAAGGGTTCCATTAGTTTTTGATTTATCATGGTGATGTGCATGTAAGAATGTACTCGCGTTCATTCAATATATTTTTTTAAATTTACAAGTTGCGATTTCTTCAATAACGAATTTTTTTGCGAAAATTGGCTAACAATTGGAAGTAGACTAACAACAATGTAAATAAATTTAAAAAGCCAATGCTCATCACAGGTTCCAACCTTCACTTAGTGAACCCAGTACTTTTGAATTGTATCGACCGTTCCTATATTTGTTGAGGTTAGAGCGCCTATATGCGATAATAATTTTTGCTTTAATTTTGAGTAATTTTTAGTGAATTTAAAAAAAAAATCACTAATGAGGAGATCCCGACTTTTCGATTTTGATACGGGTTATATAGGGGAAATGTCACACGAAACGTGTTTTACAAAGCCTTATGTTTCAGCTTCAACCGTCATTGTCCTTCATTTTACTAAAATATTTGTGGAAAAATCATTTCAAATAGACCCTTTATCTGATCCCTTAGAAGTAGTTTTGGTTATAGAGTTTACGGTTTCAACCTTTTATACTTTTGCGAGTTTTCGCAGAATAAATTCGCTATTGAGGAGACAGCGACTTTTCAATTTTGAAAATATTTCTTCACATGAGCGCGAACTAGGAATTACAAAACCCACATACCGAGTTGCTTACAGTTTTTATCTATTTACATATACACAGGATGACACATTTCTATGGTTAAGCTCAATATATGCGTTACTATACAAGATACGAAATTTTTTTTCTTTTTAGTGAATTTTCATAGAACATTTTTCTGAGGACTTCTGAATTTTGAAAATATTCCTGTAAATAAGCGCGAACTAACCCTCTGGAACACATATCCAGGTTTGTTTTTGGAAGTTCCGTCCAAAAGCTTTTTGTGAATAATTATATTGTGGCAGGTGGGTAAATACCTTGAAGAGGTTTGTTGGTCAGGAAAACCAGACCTGTTTTTTCATGAACATTTTATGCTTATTTTCGGATTTTTTTTTTATTTTCGTAAAGAGTAAAGTCATTTTGTTGAAATATTTTACCTACATTATTTCTACTATATAGTTTATACTGGTAACCAAATTTGATGCCCGCTTTCATTTAAAAGACACGTTTGCTATTAAAAATATTTTTTTGTGTTTCAGAAGTGATATACCTATACACTCTAGTTTCGGAAATATTTACAATTACAATCGCATACCATGATTCGGTTAGATTATAAGATTATTTGGAGAATTTTGAAGAAAAACTTTAAAATATTTCAATTAACTTTGGTACAAAAAGACAAGAAATAATTAATTTGTTTGGATTATCTACATTTACATTTTCATAATATATAAGCAGTTGATACATTGTTTTCACAAATTATGTCAAATGAAATTTTAAAGTGACAGTCTTAAGTAATGTTCTTATTTCTGACAGCTTGTGGCATGAAAATATGAATATTTTTCAGCTTGTATTTTTCTTTACTTCCACTGGTTCAAATTTCCGTGAAAAGTGAATTTTTTAAAATGTTTTGCCGAAAAGTTTTTTGTAAATAGTGATATGTTGGTTAGTATGTAAATTGCTTGATGGGTTCGTTGGCCATGAAAATCGGACCAGTGTGTTGGGAATACTTTAAGTATATTTTCGGATTTTTTTTATTTTTTCAAATAATATTATTTTGATAAATTATGGTACATTAATTCTACTATATATGTTATACTAGTACCAAATTTGATGCCTGATTTCATTAGACAAGACATATTTGCTATTAAAAACATTTTTATGAAAATTTACTAGCATAATAAATCACGTGATTTTATAGAAATAATAAGATGGTTCTCAAGTGTATAACAAAGGAATATTTTTGATAATTTTGTAAACCAAAATTAGCTCGTTCAATTATATGTCAGCTATTTATAAATGCTACTATTTACTTAAAGAAATACTACTACGTAAAAAACTATAAAAGTCTTTTAATTGCAGACAACGTATGCAACTGGTTTTACTAAGCTAATTGAAACAAACTGTACAAACGTGGGAGTAATTATCCCCTGGTTTGTAAGATTTTTTATCCCACTTTCGCAATACTTACGTTAATTTTGTGATGCTATAGCAGTTTTTACATCCTACATCCTTTACAATCTACGTCATGCATTCCAATCTCAGTTCAGCTCTCCTGGTATTTTTCCCTTATACTCCTGATTACATTATACCTAGTTTCCGTTCAACCCTCTTTTGTCTTACATTACTCTCTATGATTTGGACCCTCCGTAAAAGTTGCCTTAGCATCCAATGTTATATTTCGCTAAACTGGTAAGGTATAGAAAAGTTTAGATATAAGCTTTCAGGTGATTTTGTAGGAAAGAATTTACATAACATAAAGAGGTGATCCATTTAGCATATGACTTTTTCTCTAAACATAAAAGATGAATGGAGGTCTAGTTGTAATTGTGCATATAAATGTTTCAGAATTTACAATAGTCTAATACAAATAGTTTAACCTAGTACAATACATTAAACATTCTGGCTGCTACAGTATGTTCTATAAACACACACACTTATGACTTTGGTGTCAAAATTATGTATCTCAAACACGGTTGTGTGCTGCAGCAATTTGACCCGAAAATAGTAACTAACCAGAGTTTGGTAACAGTTTTCCTGAAGCACCCTGCAACTAATAGGTTAAACTATTTGTTTTGGGTGTTGTCATTAAGTTGTTGTTAGTTAAACGGTTGTATGTTGCAACATCTTGGCATGAAAAAAAACAACAAGTAACGAGAGTCTGGTAACAGTTCTCTTGAATCGTTTCGGATTTGTCAAATAAGATAATTGTTATAGCATTAACTGGACTTAAAGAACTCTAGTCAGTGCATGCTTGATTTTGATTAAAATTTAAAATCGGAAGGAGAAACATGCTCAGACATAAATAATTGACCTCAGTAGTTGTTATTTTTCATAAGGTACTCAATTATTATTTGTTAATAATTATTAAGTATCAGCTGGTGTGTGATGCGAATCTGAAACATCAGCAAAGCAAACCAACATTCCACCTGATGAGCTACTGATACCATCACACTTTTATTTTAGTTTATAATCAATATTTACTGCTTATTCATGGAGTTTGGATATCACTTTAGGCTACAATAATAGTTTTGTTTTAGGTTAGTTTTCAGAACATTTAAAATTTTTAACATCCAAATTTTTAGTGTCACTTTGACAAATTGTTAACAAAAATGTCTAATATGTGGAAGAAAGAAGTTAAAGGGGTAAAATTGTATGCCAATCAAGCGCTTTAGAACACCTCTCTTGCTAAATGGTTTAGAATGATTTGTTTTGTCATCTAAAAATAAAATAAAAATATCATCCTAATAACTTTCTATTATATCAACATAGAACAATAAAAGAGCAAATTTCTAGAAATTGTTAGATAGTTTGTTAAATAAACGTGTAAAACAGATTTGTTTAAAACGATCGGTTTGTGTCATCAACGGCATACACCATCTGAATTGTACAATTTTATTATATTTCTAGATGAAAATTATAGATCCCTTATTACGTTCTATTTGGAAAGTGGGTTTTCTGTAAAATCTCCTGTTTAATATCCTCTGTAATTGAGCGCCAGCCAATGCAAGTTTAATGTAGAACAAAATAAATGAATCAATTCAATACGCCAGTGGCAGTGATAAAATTTAGAATTACGGTCGCTACAAAATCTGCGCTACAATGGAATGTTGAAGGACAATCATTTTCATTTTATACGATGGCATGAAAACGGAAACGTACAAATAAAACAACTGGGTGAAAATTCCACCTTCTACCTAGTCATAAACCTTAAAAAATACCGTCGTTACCAAATATGGAGTATATAGAATAGGTATTTTATTTTGTTGCATTTATATGCCAGAAATATATAGGAAATAAAAGCTGTAAAAGCCCGAAATGCAACGTAATGGCATCAACGTTAAACGAAAGCCGGCTTCTGCGGTGTACCGCGTTAGATGTTTCAATATCAAGTTGACGCTAGGTTTTGCTGTTACTGTCGTTGCCATTCACAGCACGTGTATACTCTTATTTTCGGCTCTTCGTATTCATTGCTATTCGAAGTACACTCGAAACTTCATACAACCACGCCACTACGCCGAAAACCCGCTTAATAAAATTCTACAAAAACAATCTTTCTGTTTACTTACAAATATTTAACCATCTACAACTACTCCAAACTCAAAACAGAGTATTTCCGAACTGTTCGCCTCTAAAAATACCCACGGCAAGTTACTTTATGTTTGTTTGTATTTCGTTTCTCGTTTGTTATATTTATCATAAGTTGGTTTTCGATTAGCCACATGTTGTTGTAGTTAAAACTGTTTGTTTTTGTTGATACCGAAACATCGACTTTAACAAACAATTATATATATATATATATATATATATATATATATATATATATATATATATATATATATATATATATATATATATATATATGCTTATCACGCGCTTTACAACATCGTTGTTACTAAACGCTAGAGTGATTGGTTATGTCATGTAAAAGTAAAAAAAAATAGCTAATAACTTCTTATTGTATCAAAATAAAGCAATTAAAAGAGAAATCTTCTGTAAATTGGTAAACAGTTTGTTTAATAAACTTGTAAAACAGAGTATACTAACTGTGTACATCAAGATTATTTGAATATATATATATATATATATATATATATATATATATATATATATATATATATATATATATATATATATATATATATATACATACATGGTGTATCTTTGTTATTTGCTCATATTGTCGTTAATCATCGGTAGTCGGTGCTGCCCGACGGCTGTCTGTTGTATCTGACAGTTGTCTGTCCTGTCTGTTTTGGTTGCTTGACTGGTTGTTTGTCCGATCCCGATGCCGATTTTTCACGATAATATGCGAAAATAATAATACTCATTTATTTTCTACTCAGCTTACTGGTATCATAAGAGGTTTCAAATAAAATTAATTTAATAGAAACATATAGGTATCATACAATACAAAGTTATAGGTGGGCTCTGTTTTAATTTTGTTTCACAGGTAATTATATAATTTGTTTATATTATATGGGACACAATATATCTTCACTGTATACATTAAATTATATTAAATTACCCGGAAAGAAGTAAATGGAATGTACACAAACTGAAAGATGCAAACAGAACAACCAAAGTTTAAAGAAGAAATCAATAAGATAAATCCCAACAAACGAATATCTGCGTAGACAGACATAGAAAACAGCTTGACTCAGCTACGGAAACAGTATCGACAGGGAAAAAGCGTGATACCTCAATCTTCTTCCTACATAGTAAGTTTTTAGATAACATTCCTTTAGGCAAAGTTAGACATTTATGGTGACAGTAGGATGGTGAAAAAAAAACGGTGTAACTCATCAGAAATATTATAGTGGATACAGGAACGTAACAGGTGGAAAAAGGGTAATAAAGAAAAAGCATACGGTAAATATAAAAATTGAAAATATGATTAGACAAAGATGTCCAAAATTAAAATAAATGGGTGAGTTAGAAACTATTCGGAACAGATGTATAAGAATCTGCTCGGAGGGCATTAAAAAGTACCTTTGCAGGTAATTTAGGAAAGAAAGTGGCGTGACGCGCCCACGTCATAGGAGACTGATGCTGGCAGATAAATTCATCATAAAATATATGAAAAAAAGAGTGAAGTTACTTCAAAACTTCATACACTTTTTACCTACCACCTGACAAAAAACAATTTTGGGTTTAAAAAAAAACGGTATCTCTAGCGGAATCACATTAACAATATCTTGGGTTTAATGCAACATGTTTAACAACATGAAGTTAATCCGAACTTTACATACAAAAAAGAAATTAAATTTCACACGTCATATATGAGGAACTTATACAATTATCCACAAAATCTTGGAAATCACATATTAAAGTCTCACGTAGAAAATGTAATGTCCAATGCATACCATATATTCACCGATGGATAAAAAAACAGAGACTCCAGAGGTACGCAATTTATGACTCACAAGACGTATGGAACAAAAAAGTTAGCACAAATAAAATTATAAGCATATACACCGTTGAGATGCTGGCTATATGGGAAGCTCTTAGATACATAAGAACTATTAACCACAAAAGTTTTATTATATTGTCTGATAGTAGGGGCTGCATAGATAATAGAACACGTACATGTTTCAAACAATTGCGAAAATCTGATTTCTCTGAAGAGTAAAACTTTATGCGAGCTTGAAATGAATGGGAAGCAGATAAAGTTTTGTTAGATAAAATGACAATGTGGAATATGAGGAAATGAACAAATAGATACTTTGGCAAAATGAGCCTTACAAAATGATGAAATAGCAATGGAAATGTTATGCCCAGGAAATGATATTTTAAATGAAATAAAGAACCAGCATTGGGATAATTCGGCAAAACTATACAAAATGGCAATAAAGGGCAATATTACTAAGAGCTACAGGTGAGTCCTCAGAAAAAAATCTTGGTTTCTATACATGAGTTATAGAAGAACGCTGCAAAAACAATTTGCAGACTACGTTTTTATCATGCCTTAGTTCTCGCCTATTTATTTAAGATAAACATCAGAGAAAGTCCTTTTTGTAAAGGTGGCGAGTTAGGGGACGCGGAGCACTCACTGTTGGGTTGTGTAAATAAAAATATTGTTATTAACAAGTATTAAAATGTGTTATATAATGTGCAAGTACTTGTGCCTCCCTTTAACATAAAACATATTTTACAAGAACAAATGAAGATTAAGGTATAAGACTATTTGCACTGTTATTAATATAAAATAGATATAGTGTCAGTACATTGTAAGTAGATTGTAAATAGTAACATTAGGTGGAAACCTAAATGTCTTTCCAAATGTGATCCTATACTATCCGTCGTTCTCTTATTTGTGTAAAAGTAGTCATTAAACCCCCATGGTCCAATGTCTTCCCGTTTTCCTCAAATAATTGATTGAAAAAATTAGAGAAAAATACATATACAAAGAAATATATACAAAAAATAGATAACATAAAAAAACCAAAGCAAAATAAAATAATAATAAAAAAACAGAGAAAAAAGAAAAACAACTAACAAAACAAAATTAAGTTTGAGTAAAGTTAAAGTAGATGTATAGTAAAGAATGTAAAGTAGTAATCTTTTGGCTTAAAAAAAAGAAAATTAGTATGATGTAAACTGACTTCTCACTTGGAGTTTAAGGTAAAACAATAATTATTATAATATTTCTGAACGTCAATAGTTTTTGGTGTGACATGATTAAAGTTAATAATAAAAATGGTGATGATAAAGACAAAAACATGGTCACTTGAGCGAATGGCATTTTGACGGAGCCAACCCCTCCAAACAAAAGAAACCAAAAAATGCAAAGAAACTGTAATGAAATCGAAAATTACATGAAGAAGGAAGGGCAGGGTCGATATCAACAAGGCGTAGGTAAGATAACAATATAAACCACGAACAAGGAGTCTCAAAAGACAATTTATTACTAGACAATATAGACTAAACATTGAAAAGTCTTATCTCGACGAGTGATGCCACGAAGAGAAGTGCTAATTGTAAAAAAGACGTTATAAAGGAAATATGCGGGTAAACAGATGATTTGGGCCCGTCCCTTTTAAGGACATTAATTTGATAAAGTAATGAAATAACTTTATGTAGGGGAAATTCTGAATGTCTAAACAGCAACGTTTTCAAAAGCTTCAGTAAAAAATGAAGGAAGAACTGATTGCTAAATGTTATTAATCGGAAGAGTAAAAGTATTATTAGTACTGGTACTCTAAATACAACGAACGAGCGAAAATGCAACCATCGTTGGACAGTAAATGTACAGATGCATCTGGTGAGAGTTCTGCCAATCAATGTAAAAAATATAATAAGCAGCAAAAACGGGTGTTGCTTGAACATAAATCAGTTGAAACTTAGACTTGGTCGAGAAACTAGATAAACAGTTTAAACAATAGGATACAAGAGGTTTAAGAAAAATTGAGGTAAATTCATTGCTTTTGTATAGGCTTGGAAAGTTAATTTAATAAGGTGTACTGAAAAATATAGTTTTATAAAATAAAAAAAGCTGTTTGGATTGGAGGAAAATGTACATTATACAAATATCAAAGTACCAAAGCAGATATTGTAGGGTATGAAATGAAAGCTAAACTGAGAAAAAATACAGCCCAATGCTACCAATCACCGCCATATTTGTTCAATCTATTTACAGAAAATACAATAATAATCCTGGAGTAAAAGACAGCAGAAATAAAAATAAATGGACAACGGTTGCATTGCGTAAGGTAAGCGATGGCGTAGTGCCGAAAGGAGAAACGGAAAAGAATTAAAAGTTTGCCATGTGTACTAAATAATTTATTCAAATGAATTAAACTAATAGTCCATGAAAAGAAAAGAAAACTAACCATAAAGATAAATATTCGTAAGGGTAGCATTGCGAAAATGGATATAAATCTAGACAGCCAACAGCTCTAAGTAGCGGAAATGTTCATGTAACTTGGAAGTATTAGTACATGTGTTTGAAAAAGTAGCAAGGGGCTGAGATAAAGAATTCGATGGAAAATCAAGCATTTAATGATGAAAGTAATTTATTTCTTATTAAACTTTCTAACTTAGATCCGCGGAAGAGCTTTATCAAATCATAGGTATAGAGTTTTGAAAGTGTCGAGAAGACGTGGGTTAAAGGACTCCAGGGGACAAGCTGACGAAGTGGAAACAACATGAGCTTTCGATGGAGCTTTACCCAAGACCGTCATGCGCGGTGAAGAGCCGCATCCTGCACGAGGTGACCCTGCTGATAACTAAACATGCCGGATCTAGACGTGGAGGTCGAAAAAAACTCCCCAATCCACGGTGTCGCGTGAATCGTGCCTATGGATGGATGGAACCAGGGTGATGGTCTCCTGAATGGAACTTCTGGAGTACCGGGCAATCCTCCAGAGTAACCCGCCTTGCACCACACATGAGGTTCTGACGGTGTGGACAGTATTTCCCCCATTCTCGTGGGAACAACATGCAGAACATAAATATAAATAAAACCAAAACCAATGACGCTCGAGGAGTAACTCCGGCTACAGACTCGTGCCTTGAGTCTATTCCGGAAACGGAGACGAGCCAAGGGGCGGCTGCGTCCGCGGACTCTGGAGGTCTCACGACCGACGTATATACGGGGGATCGTGGGATAGTTTGGCTCACAGACTTGTCCCTGACACTCAAGCTGGAGGCTGGGTCTCACCGGAGGGCGGTGAGGTTCGCGGACTCTGGGGGCCCCTCCACTAGTGAGGACCCTACTGTAGGGATAGAGGGACTGCCCCGGTAGTCCAAGCGTCTCTCCGGGGCGCAAAGAAAGAAGCTCCGGAGGGCGCAGATAATGGCGACCGGGACGGGGACGGTCGAGAAACCTGTAAAGGCGCAAGAGAAGAGTGCGAGTCAGAAGAGGCCGCAATCGGACTCTAGCACGCCTACTAGAGACAAACGCCCTAAAAAGGCAAGGGCACCTGTAAAGGCGCAAGAGGAGAGTGCAGCACGCCTACTAAAGACATACGTCCAAAAAGGACAAGGGACAGAAAACCGGCGCAGACTGGCTCGTATAGGGAGGCTGCGGAGGGCCTCGGGATAGCGGTGATTGACAGACGCCATCTTGATGTCACTCTAGACCTGATCCAGGCTGCGGTAGTAGTTGCGGTGGACCCTCTTCAGGAAGAGGAGAGCCTGACTCAGTTCCACCGGACGCGCCTGGCGGGATTCATCCTCTGAATAATCTGTGCCGGCCCGCAGTCGCGAGACTGGCTGCGGAAAACGATCAGGGGCGTCGGTCAGATTTGGAAGGGGGCGGACTTGACAGCCGTCGAGCCCAAGGAACTCCCAAAGAGACGCAAGGTCCTCGTACGGATCCCTGACACCGTCCCGTAGGAGACGATGATCAGTAGACGGAAGATCCAGAACCCTGAACTGGGCACACAACACTGGTCTGTTCTAAGCAGAGGAGAAAGGACAGACTCTCGCCTTCTCGATCCACCAGGCGTCTTACAGAGCCCTCGAAGGAACCTCCTTAAAGGCATTCTAGGGCCTGGGAAGGGTTAGCTTCCGCCCACTTGGGAAGCAACCAGGGGTTGATGGGACTTAGTGTCCTTCACGTCAACCTCTAACACAGTAGAGCAGCCACGGCCGGAATACTCATGGCTCTGAAGAACACGAATGTGGCCCTCATCCAGGAACCGTACTCATATAAAGGAGAGATCAAGGACTCGGCGGAGCTGCTGGAAAGCTTGTTTACAGCAGATCCAGCAAGAATTCGAGGGCCTGCATTTTAGTTAGGAAAGGAATAGAGTTTCTGCCTTTAATGAATTTCTGTTCCAGGGACCTGGCAACGATCAAAATCCGACGTGGAGGAAAGGATAGGCTGACGGACATTACTGTCGGATTAGCCTATCTGCCAGGAGACAGCGCGGACCCTCCTCCACCCAAGGAATTGGAGCAGATGATGGTGGGTGGCAGAGCAGGTGGATGGCAGACCATCATCGGCATGGATGCGAATGCGCACCATGAGTTGTGGGGAAGCTCGGACACAAACTCTAGGGGTGACTCACTTTTACAATTCTTTATTAAATTTAATTTAAACATATTAAATAGACGTAATAAACCGGCTTTCGTTACAACACGGCGTGAGGAAGTTTTAGATCTAACAGTTTCCACCCAGTTTCTGGGTAACTTTTTTGAGAACTGATAGAACCGGTTTGAAATCGACAAAGTCGAAAGACAAACGGTATGGTACTGACACCCTCGCAAGGCGGACTGGGAAGCCTACAGGGCAGACCCAGAAGTGGAACTTCGGGGGGTTAAGAGTACCATAGAAAATTCAATAGCCCTAGAGATTGCGGCAGCCCAAGTGCGAGACGCAATCTCCTCGGCCTATAACGCCAGGAATGTCCCGTGGTGAAACGAGGAACTCAGGCGAAGGAGGACGCATGTTTGTAAGCTGTTTAACGCGGCCAAAAGGTCGGGAGAATGGGAATAATATAGACATGCCCTAACGACCTATAACAAAAGACTGAGGGACGCCAGACGCTAAAGAGGTGGTTACTTGGAGCAAAATAATGGGCCATTAACAGCTGCAAGCCATACAAATCCCCGGGATTTGATGAAATAATGCCCATTATGCTCCAACAGGGCATATATATATATATATATATATATATATATATATATATATATATATATATATATATATATATATATATATATATATATATATATATATATATATATATATATATATATATATATATATATATATATATATATATATATATATATATATATATATATATATATATATATATATATATATATATGTATGTGTGTATATAATGGCGCCGGCGCATACCCTCATTATGAGGGCCAGCCTGGCTGTGGGGTACATTTCGAGCGCAAAGAACTGGCCGGGGTTGTATTCATTCCTAAACCTGGGCGTGCAACAGACCAGGCAAAGTCCCTGATGCCAATAAGTTTCATGTCCTTGCTAAAAACAATGGAAAACTGCTCGAATGGCTCATTAGGGGTGGTGTACTGGAAGCATATCCCCTACACTGCGGACAATATGCATACGGAGCAGGAGTCTCGACAGAAACAGCACTGCGCCAACTGGTGCTGAAACTGGAGAATACGCTGGAGAACAGGGAAGCGGCGCTCGGGCCTTCCTAGACACAGAAGGGGCCTTCAGCAACGCCTCATTCGGATCGGTTCTGGCAGCTGTCAGGGAGCGTGGAATAGAGGAGACTTGTTGAAGGTGAATCGGTTCCATGCTCAGGGACAGGGCGGTGTTCACCTCAGTCGCGGGAGGGACCCTGTTGGCGGGGGTCGCGGCGGGGTGTCCACAGGGGAGCGTTCTGTCTCACTTGCTCTGGTGCCTAGTCGTGGACGGCCTCGGGAGGGGGTATGAGGTGCAGGGCTATGCGGAAGACATTGTCATCATAGCCCGAGAAAAGGTTACACAATCAGTGTGGGACCGCATGCAGACAGCACTGAAAGTGGTGGAAAGGTGGACGGTTGGTCAAGGACTCGGGGTGAGCCCCGAGAAAGCAACCGTCATACCGTTTACGAGGAGGAGGAAGTGGGAGAGTCACAGAACTCCCACTCTATACGGTAGGAACATTTCAATGGCCAGGGAGGTAAAATGTCTTGGGGTCGGATTGGACTCTAAGCCACCCTGGAATGGTCACGTTGAAAAAATACTGCGTAAGGCAGTCATGAACCTAGCCGTCACTAGGCGGCTATATGGAAAAACGTGAGGACTAAGACCTAATATGGCCCACTGACTGTACACAAGGATGGTCAGACCATCGTTGACATACGCGGCATTGGTCTGGTGGCCTAAGGTGACACAATCCAGTGCCAAACAAAAACTAGGCAAGATCCAAAGGATGGCTAGCCTAGGCATGACAGGGGCCATGTCTTTAACCCCAACACAATTTTACAGTGGAATTCCTAGACCGCGAGGCATGGCGGGAGGAGACGCCAGGCATACCACGGAACGCGCTCGTCTGCTTTACGGACGGATCCGGCGGGGAGCGTGGGACGGGGGAGGTGTTTATTCCGAAGGACCGAGGGTAAGTCATTGTATTTCCCTCTGAGCCCAATGTACGCCATCCTGCACTATGTGCGGAAGAACAAGAGGAGGGGCTACACCAACAAGCGGATGCTCATAGCCACAGACAGTCGGGCAGCCCTTAAGGCCCTAAGTAGCCCACGGGTAAATTACTGGCGGGTGAGTGAGTGCCGAGACGAGACGAGCGACCTGGCTGGGCAGAATGAGGTTACCCTCGTCTGGGGGCCGGTCACTCGGGTGTCAAAGGCAATGAAGAAGCTGACAGACTTGCGAAGAGAGGGTCAACAGAACCATTTATGGGACCAGAACCGGTTCTGGGGGTGACGAAGAGCACGGCCGGGGGAGCAATTAAGTTATGGGTTAGAAACGAACACAAGGTGTACTGGTCAGACTGCCCAGGGCTCAGGCATGGGAAGTCAGTAATTGAGGAACCCAGTTCAAAGAGAGCTATCGAGCTGCTAAATCTTAGCAGAAGGCAGCTCAGAAACTTAACAGGTCCCTTGACAAAATGACGCGGTTCAAGGGGGACCTCGCATGCTGACTCTGCGGCGAGGGGGAGGAATCATCTTGTGCGAGTGTAAAGCTCTGGACTGCAAAAGACAACTAATCTACTGTCCGTCTAGACCGGAGACAGAGCAATATAAAACTTCTCCCTACCAATCGCTGTGCAGACTAGTTCAAGGCGCAGTGATTTTGGAATGAGTGGAGCAAGAAGGCTAAGGGCATGCACAATAAGCGAAAAGCTGGAGTGCTTTCGGTGCGGCGGAGTCGCGGACGAGTCCTGAGGGAGAAAAAAATTGAGTTTTGAAAAGTATGGCTAAAAAGGCTAAAAATAACAAATAGAAAGTTTTGAAAGACAGACATATGTCCGCCTATATACAAAGATGACAAATAACAGTACGATTAATTGTCCTAGAAGAGGTGAGAGAAGAAAGATGCTTGCTGTAATAAAATTAGAGGAAGATGGCAAAATTTATTGGACATTTTTTGAGGCATAGTAATTTTTGATAATATTATTTGAAGGATACACACACCTACACACACACACACACACACACACACATATATATATATATATATATATATATATATATATATATATATATATATATATATATATATATATATATATATATATATATATATGTATATATATGAATAAAAAGGAAACAAGTAGACCAAAAGAAAAACTTATAACTACTAACCAAACTTACCTACCTAACCAACTACTAACAAAATTTGGTACGTAAGTTTCCGATATTGAAAGGAAACTACATACCAAAATTTATATTCCTATGTTACAAGAAAAAAAGTTATGAAAAAATATTTGGTGCCAGATCATTTCTAAGAAAATTCACTACCATAACGCACGTGCTGGGTCCAGGCTTTTTATCACTGCCGCACTGTAACATTGAGTTGTGCTTCAATTAACCTGCAATCACTTTTTGGAACGTTAAAGTGCCTCTTTGAATGTTTAATCATGAATATGTTAACATGTTCCTACTTTGCTAATGGATTTTGTGACGAAAACACGACAGAAGCATTTCAACACGATCATAATGTGTTTGTAAATGTGCAAAATCAAAATGTTACTTAAGGGTTGTAGCCTATGTCTGTAAATTATAATCCCATTAGACGAAAAAATCAACAATTGTATATTGTACAAATTTAACAGATATCTCAATAAAAGTCAAAGAAGATTATCCCAAACACCCGAAACATTACAAAATAGCAGCTTTCGAGTTTTTAAACGTGATTATAGACGCGTTATCATATGTTGCCGTTCCTAGGTTCATAATCAAAAGATAATATACGTAAAGCGGTATTTTACTAGTTACATATATCTTTTGTTGATAAAAATTTATCAGAAAATATTTTACAAAAAGACGAATCAAGTTTCATTGGACGAGAGGCTGTGGATATTGACAACTAGCATATGTGTGTGTTTGTGTGCGTGTGTGTGTGTTTGTGTGCGTGTGTGTGTGTGTGTGTGTGTGTGTGTGTTGCATAACGGGTTGGTTTTAAAATTTTTGATTTATCAACCACAGACTTTTATCTTAAAATTTCGTTTAGTTTCATAACCACACCCAGTAAGGCAAACCTATAACCCGATTTTCTCATGTGAACAGGTAATTACTATATTCACAGCTTCTTCAAATTATAACTGACAACATAATGGATACATATAACCACAATTTCAAGTAAACACAATCATTACATTACTGTTATCGATACGCACCTACATAATATCATACATACATACATACCTTCTTTTCTTCTTTAACGTCGGCCTATTTTTGTGACTATGGCCAATCACCAACGCCAGGGAGCAGTTTCACCTCACTATCCTAGAAATGTTGCCGAACTCCTGCCTTTATGTGAGGAGGGTAGGGATCTTTAACGTGCCCAACATAACATGGACACGGGACCGACGGCTTTACGCCCACTCCGAAGGGCGGAACGTGCAGACATTCAACTTGCTCAAATACAATGCCACAACCTCGGTTGATGTTAATTGTACAGTATGAACTGAAAAAGTGACAGAGGTACCCTGGGATCGAACCCAGTACCCTTCGGTGCAGAGGCACACGTTCTTACCCCTTAACCACCGAGGCTCTTACATACATACCTGCTTTCACAACTAGAATATGTGAACGCATGTAAACTGTGACGAAATCAGTGAAAAAATGTTTACCAAAGATTTTCCGTTTACAATTGAATAGAGATTTACCTTGTGAATCTTTGATTCTAACGTTTTTCCGCAGACACTGAATTCTGAAAACTGGCTGCAATTTGTAAATACTGACCACTTCACTATGTGTGAGAAAATACCTTTGCTCCTGCTCGTCGGTTGTCTGGATCATTTTGGATGAAATACGCATGCGGCTAAGTACAAATTTTAAAGAACGATCAACAGATGGTGGTCTCCCAGTAGCTGCACCAAACCTTCTAACAGAAGATTTTTATTTCTTATACTGCCAAGAGTTATCAACCGGATTACCTACCAGATTATATAACACACTGAGTTATATATAAACTAAAAGGTAATATACAGTAAACTAATCTTATTTATAAAGGCAACGGGAATGGGATGCCATTATCGGCTAAGTATTTATTTATGTTGTGTGTATAAAGAATATCAGATAATATAGTAGTTAATAAGAAAGAAGGTACTTTGAAATTTTGTTTATTGTTATTTGAGAGCAATAGGTAAATGAATTTAAAATTAAAAGCAGAGATAAAATAAAAATGCTTTAATTAAACATGCAAATTTGCAGGTTATAAATTTCATGGTAATTAATTATGTTAATCTCAGATTTGATCTATATACATTATTACCCAATGAAAATAATGAGAGGAGTTTAAATGATTATATAAAAAAATAACACCATGTTTTGTTTTGAAAAGGCTACTTGAAATTTAAATACGATATTCGGTAATCACATAAATATCAGCAGTTTAATTTAAAAGAAAAGCTTGTACAGAAGAATCTCATTATTTAAGTAAATAACTAAATAAATAAAAATGCTAAATGTGTCCTAGTTAATTATTGAGTGAAAAAAGATCGATACGCTAACAATTATTAACGCAACAGTGACGACGGCAAAATGTTGTCCCTAGGAGAGTGTCTATCACCTATGCTGTGGTAGCTCGTTATTGATATATTTAGGACTACATTGAGCGGAGTAGGATTTATAGTCCAAGAATACATATATGATATTGTCATACTAGTAAATAGTATGTTGCTGTCAGTTCTGGTCACATTCAAGAACAAAGGAAAAGTAAATTTAAAAGCTCCCATCTTAATGGACCACAGAAACAATTTTCCGATGTGGTGAAACATTTAGGAATCTTCATCTACAAGAAACTGAACTGGAACACACACTTGGAAAATACTCTTCTTAATGGCACAGTGGTAACCTGGACTTACCGTAGCTTCGAAAAAACATGCGGAGTAAATCCCACAATGGTATAGTGGAAACACCAAACTGTGGTTAAACCAATGGTCACATTTGCAACTATAGTATGGTGGCCAGAAACGGAACAAGCCTCAACACAAATGAAACCGTTAATCTATCTGAATGTGACTCTATACTTAGTTGCGATAATTCGATTAAAATGATTCATCTCAAGATCGGAAGTATTAGTAAAAACTTCGATGAATTGATAGCATGTTTGGAATATTTAAAAACAGATTTTGAGGTCATAATACTTTCTGAAACGTGGACTGTGTTTGATATTAAGGATTCTTGTACCAATCAATAGTGAAATTTCATAGTGAAGGTTGCATTAACAAATCTGACGGATGTATAGTTTACGCTAAGAGTGTTTTGAACCCAATCTGCTCAATAATCTTCTCTGGTAAAACTAGATGTGTTCGTGTGGTTTTACATAAACACAATACTTCAGTAGGAATTACTGCCACTTACAGACTACCATCGGTTAACGAATATGATTTTCTCAGTGATTTGAATCATATATTCACAAATTTCTATACCAACTAGAACAAAATCGAAGTATCTAGCGGAGATTGGAATAATGATATTTTAAAATCCTACGAAGTTTTAAGCTTATATTTAAACATACAAAATGCATTTGGTTAATGTCTTTAGTAAAATAGCTGAGAAATGCATCAAAGAGAGACTGACAAACTTTCTTGATAAATGCAATCTAATTAACAATTGCCAATTTGGTTTTCGTAAAAATCTTTCTACCGAAGATGCTATCGTTAGTGTAACGGAATAAATCCACCAACAAAAATAAAAAATGTTTGAGTATTTTCCTTGACTTAGCCAAGGCTTTTGATACTGTGTCACACAGTATTTTGCTGCTGAAATTAGAGAAAAAAAAAGGTGTCAGAGCACTGTTCTAAATCTGTTCAAGTCATATCTCTGTGTTCGAAAACAAAGAGTCCGTGTGGGTGCAGCACTTAGTCAATATAAAGGAGTAACTTGCGGAGTTCCACAGGGAACAGTACTCGGTTCAATTTTGTTCTTGATTTACATAAATGGTATACACAATAACTATATCAACAACAAGACAGTTTGCTACGCAGATGATACCGCTCTTATTTTCACCTCAGGCACTTGGGACGATGTCATTGCCTCTTCTTCTGAAGGGTTATCGAAAACTTGCTTTTATAAACATAAACTGAGTCTTAACGTCTCCAAAACTAAATTCATAACCTTCAGTTCTACTATTACGAAATTAACAAATTTGTCTCATTTGATAATTCGTGATTATGACTGCCCTAAGAATGATATTTGTAATTCTAGTTCTACTATATCTAGTGCAAATAATGTAAGTTCAAAAATTATAGAGCCTGACTTTTCTTGGAATAACGGGTGGTATGACATCATGCTTTACAGTTGCAATTCACTAAACTAAACACTAAAAGTGCTTATTGTTTATCACTAATTTTCAAATAGCTGCTCACCAACATTTTAATTTATGAAGAAAGTCCCACCCTAGCCTGTCTTTTATAACACCCCGACACTGCTTGTTTGCGACTGGCCACGAAAAACTCGTCTTCAGAATTTAAAATGCGTCTGCTAACTAGATTAAATCGTTCAATCAAAAGAAGTTTCATCCAGCAAAACCGTCTTTATTTGGAACAACTGTCACATTTAATGATTCATGTGTTATTATCATATTTGTTATTGAATTATTTGCTATATGCACCTGCTGTTGATTGGGTTTAAAGCTATGTATTTAAAAACTCAGCATTTAAACTCATGGCATATTTTATTGCATTTAAAGTACATTTACTTAAAAACGGTGCACTTACCTTAACATCCAAAACCACAACAAAGTTTCTAAATTAAATGAAAAATATCCTGGAGATCAATTTGGTAAAAAAAGGACTGATATTTTTCAAAAATAGAATACTTTGTAAGTAGCCCGAACATACACTGTAATGTTTGCAAAAAATAGACATTCACGACTCGATTAAAAAATATAAAAAAACCTCTAGATATCAAATTTAGTGTTATATTTTTTAACACGAGTTATATCCAAATTTTCCATTCTTTGTCACCTTTCTTCAACGCTTTCTAGATTACCAATTAAAGCAAAAGTGACAATAGTTTATAACACAAAACTTATTTTTTAATAAATTGTGATAGTGAAATGGTGTAGTCACAAGGTGACCCTATTACGTACACCGACTGTTACCTTAATATTGAAAAAAATTTAAGGGAGTTTTCTGGTTAAAAAACATTATAATCGTAGTTCCCTCAAAGGTAGCTCCAAATTCAGCTTTCATTATATTTTGCAAATTTAAGGGAACATATAACGATATTTACTCGTAAAGATGACTTCACGTTGATTAACGGTTTTCCTATATCAGTATTTTCACTCATCTGCTACCCAGTTGAAATTACAATAACGATTTCTCATCGTAACTTTTTATAGAGTCAAAAATTTGTAATTTAAACAATGCCGTTTTAAAGCATAGCTCACTAAGAAACACTTTCCT
Organism: Tillus elongatus; assembly: GCA_964006375.1. NCBI lineage: Eukaryota > Metazoa > Arthropoda > Insecta > Coleoptera > Cleridae > Tillus > Tillus elongatus. Next base: position 46,302,696 of record OZ023269.1, read on the forward strand.
GTCTACCGCATTAAAAAAAAAAGTACTGTCCTTGAGAAAAGGGGATTGTAAAAATACTAAATACATTTACCCAAACTGTTGGAAATACCTACTTTAAACTTCAATAAAAGCTTCGATCCTACGACGCAGTGATTGGTGAACAAGTTTTATCAAAATTTTCAATCGGAGTCGATAATGCAATTTTGTATTTCATCCGCATTTTAAATTACATTTTTTGAAATCGATGGTTTACAGATACCCCCAAATAAAAAAATGAAATGGATTACATTTTGGGGACCGTGAAGGCTACGACTGTTTTCCCCCCACACCTATCCAACGATCTAATATGCAAAAACCAAGCAACTAAGCCAAAACTTGCCGGAACACCGTCGTGCATACACAACATTTGTCATAACCGAATAGGAAGATCTTCAAGCAGTCTTCGCTATATATCTTTAACATATCTGTAATAAACTAGTTGATGACGGCTTTTTGACACCTGACATGTGTTTTCATAACTTCAAATATGATAGTTATGGAAATTCATAATGGTATCCCTAGAGAAATTAGCCATATCGGTAAAAAGTATTCCTGTCAAAAATAAAGGATTGTATCTTATGCTTTTATTGCATCTTATAACGCTAAGTCACTCTTATTGTAAAATATTGAGGTACAGGTGTCTGTACACGTTCAATATGACAAGAGTGAAAGACATACTTTTCAAGGATCCTCCAAACTGTTGAAATGATAATAAGTAGGTAATCTTCCTAGTGCTCGTTGTATCTTCAACTTCGTGCGAGGAGTAACTGTTCAAGGATCATCATTTCAGTAAGAGTCTGATGTAAACAACTAAACATCATATGATGCGGAATAGCGCGATCTAGATAACGTTCCTCTTAAATGCGCCTGGCTGCTACTGCATCGCGAAATATATTTAACTTTCTGTGTAGTTACATGTGTCGAAATCACCTGTATTAAATGGCCTAATGTGTGTGGAATGACAACTGATGACAACACTGTATTATTTTTGCTCATGTTTGATAAATGATTAAGAGAGATAAAATAATTTGATATAAAACTAGAGTGAAGTATGCAGTTTTCGTCACTTTTAAGTATAACCGAAACTGCACACTGACCATTTTTATGTTTTTTTGTATTGCATGGTATATACTTTATCTTCTACAAAAAATGGTTGATGTTGTTTAAAAATAAGTTTACGTAGAAAACCCCCTCAATTTTTGACAACGAATCGCCCTCAAAGTTATTCGTAATATAAAAGTACACACACAATTACACACACCCACAATTTTATATATATATATATATATATATATATATATATATATATATATATATATATATATATATATATATATATATATATATATATATATATATATATATCGAGAGAGAGAGAGAGAGAGAGGGAGAGAGAGAGAGAAAGAGGGAATTCCTAATAAGGCATTCGTCAGCAGTCTCAGTGGTCCAGTACTAAGAACGTGTGACTTTGAAGCCATGGGTCTTTGGTACTTTTCCCACTATAAGCATCATATTGGTATCTTATCCCATATTATCTTGTGAATGTTAAAGATTCTTACCCTACATGGCCGTAGAAAGAAGTTCGACGAGGTTTCCAGGATGGTGAGGTAAAAAGGCTTCCTGGTATCAGAGATCGGTCATATTCGCAGAAATAGGCTGACGTTGAAAACAAAATACAACACAATAAAAGTAAAAATATGTGATTTCCCACGTCATGCGAAATCGTTTATACAATGTATGTCAAACAGCCTTAGTCTCCTTTAAATTGCGCTGGGTAGACATATACTATATAACAGATTTCTGTGAGAGAAATTGTACTATTTCATTTTGTTAGGCAGATTTCGTAAAAACAAGCCGAAATTATTGACGACAGCGGAGATTACATTGCGACTAACACATTCGATATGTAGTAATTGAACAAATTAATTAATAGTAATTACATGTAAAATTATAGATAAACCCATCTGACGGATATTGGTTCTGTTGTTCATTCCCAACTTTGCTGCTTATATTTTGATTACATTTTACAGTTAACTGAATATATTTATTGTGTCTACATTGCATGATAAACGATATGTTTGAGCTGTCGGCATTGTTTAGCAACATATTTATTAGTTTGATATTAAAAGCTTTTTCCCTTAAAATTTTAATGAATTATGCCATATAATATATATATATATATATATATATATATATATATATATATATATATATATATATATATATATATATATATATATATATATATGTGAAAACTGGAACCTGTGATGAGCACTAATAAGTACACTTGGAGAAAATTCTGAATTTTCTTCCTCTGAAGATGTTGACTTTGTCAACGAAACGATCGTAAGGTCTCTGAAATATGTGTTGTGGTGATTTGGGTGTTCTCCTATCTGGCACAATAAAGTTTTAAAACAGGGGCGCTAGTTTTAAACGAAAATACAACACTTTTTTAAAGATTAGTTCTTAGTTTTAGAGCAAGGTTCTAGAAAACTTGTTTAGTATTTGCAAGGAGTTTTATTTTTAATTAGTTTTTTATTATGTCTTGCATACGAACGGCAAATTAATAACTTTAGCGTAGTCTGCACTAATATTTCCAGCAAGGCAAAAAAAAACTGATAAATAATCTAAGTTACTACATTTCAGCTTGTTGTTTTGTGGAAATATTACTGTAAGGTGGTCTCAAAGTGTAAAAAAACTTAGACGAGTACGAGCAAAACGTTTGGCAAAATATTTCTAATAGTATCATCACTAAAGATTTTGATTACCTGATTCATAGAAAACTGTTTCGAAAGAAGATTAGGCTTGTATGCCTTTTCAAATACTGTATAGCATCTTAAAAGATAAAAAGGTAAGATGCTTACTGGAAATTAGGCCCTTGCTGACCCTTTTTGCTCATCTAAACTAACCTACACTCCACCTTGAGCTGGATCTCAACGACGACAGTGGTTTGAAAAACCATCCGCCGCCGGTGAGTCTCGAACCGTCGACCCCCGAGTCCGTATTGGAAAGTCATGGACTTTCTCGCACGGCCACGGAGGCGCTTGTATAGCATCTTAACTGTTTAATGAGTCATGATTTATTGAAGAGGTTTTTTGTAATGTTTGTAAATATGCGCAAAACTTCATTTGGTAATAACTTAAACGAAAAGCGGAAACACCCAAAAAAAAACACAAAAATAAAAACAGAGAAGTATGCGCTAGAGAAATATTTCGACAACGAAATTGCCTTTATCAGCAACTGTCACTAAAATGTATAAGCGAAATGACCCTATTTTATACCTAAACGATAATTGATTCAATACCGTGTGATTCAATACAGGATGATATAATACCGGATCACGCAATCCAACGGCTATTTTGAAGCAGTAAACACGATCGGTCGTTTGTTGTAACGATGTTAAAAGAAACCGTTAATTGTTTTGCGCTTTATTAAAAAAGTGTTTATTCAACTGGACGTATATCTGAATTAATTAAAGTTTGTGGTTTAACTTTGCGGATTTCTGAACTTTCCGAAGCATCTAACTTGAGATAATGATTACTTTCAATAACTTAAGATTACTTACTATTGCCTATCTCATGTCTTTAGTCAATCATATGTTTATCAACTCTAGGTTTTCCTGCTCTATTGAATCTAAATGAGGCATGTCATCTTTGACTCTTCTGTGTGTTTCCCGTTTGCCCAATATATATTTTTTCGTAATTATTAAAAGATAGTTGATAAACGCCCGTTTTTTGTTGGAAACCAATAGCGAATAATTCTTCTGCCCGACCATGTTAAAAATAATGAAACAACTTGCAGAAAAGAAAACAGGCACTTGTGAAGCTAGAAACAAGTTTCTGTATCTGTATTGTGTCTAACTATTTTAAAGTGACTTATTTATTTTCCTGAGTCTGTCTTAATGTTGTTTTTTTTGTATGTGGTTTAATCGTGCGGTTAATCGCCGTTGGGATCTTTAATCAATAAGTAAATAAAATAAATAATAATGTAATAATGTATATATTAACAATGAAACAGGCCAATGTCACCTAAATGACACAGGGATGTTCATGTACGTCACAGGTTAACAATAAAAATAACACAACACATACAATCACACAAAAGTTAATAAAGTGTTTCCTTAAATAAAATATATAAGCAAAACAAAAACAATTATTAAACACTCAAGAACGTTCAAAAGAAAAGTTGCAGAATACAGATGTAAATCCAATATTGTTTTTTTTAGAAACACCAGGTGCACAAAGTTTCTACCATTTTTTTTTCTCCCTCAAGGCTCGTCCGCGATTTCGCCCCGAAAGCACTGCAGCCTTTCACTTATTGTGCATGCCCTTAGTTTTTGTACTCCACTCATTCCAAAATTACTGCGCCTTGAACTAGTCTGCACAGCGATTGGTAGGGTAAAGTTTTATATTGCTTTGTCTCCGGTCTAAACTGACCGTAGATCAGTTGTCTTTTGCGGTCCAGGGCTTTACACTGCACAAGATGTGCTGGGATGATTCCTCCCACTCGCCGCAAAGTCTGCATGCGAGGTCCCCCTTGAACCGCCCTATTTTATGCAGGTGTTTCTTGACGGCCATGTGTCCCGTCAAGACACCTGTTATGTTTTGAGCTGTCCTCTGCTAAGATTTAGCAGTTCTACAGCTCTCTTTGAACTGGGTTTGTCAATTACTGACTTCCCATGTCTGAGCCCTGGACAGTCTGCCCAGTACACCTTGTGTCCGTTTCTGACTCAGAACTTAATGGCTCCCCTGGCCGTGCTCTTTGCCACGCCCAGACCGGTTCTGGTCCCATAAATGGTTCAGCTAACCCTCTCTTCGCGAGTCTGTCAGCTTCTTAATTGCCTTTGACCTCCGAATGGCCCGGCACCTAGATGAGGGTGACCTCATTCTGCCCAGCCAGGTCGCTTGTCTCGTCTCGGCACTTACTCACCAGCCAGGAATTTACCTGTGGGCTACTTATGGCCTTAAGGGCTGCCTGGCTGTGTGTAGCTATGACGATCCGCTTGTTGGTGTAGCCCATCCTCTGGTTCTCCCGCACACAGTGCAATATGGCGTACATTTCGGCCTGAAAGACCGTTAAAAGGGCTTCGAGGGAAATACTATGACTTACCCTAGGCCCTTCCGAATAAACACCTGCCCCCGTCCTACGCTCCCCGCCGGATCTCTCTGTGAACCAGACGAGTGCGTCCCGTGGTATACATGGCGTCTCCTCCCGCCACGCCTCGCGGTCGGGGATTTCCACTGTAAAGTTGTTTTCCCTGAAGATTCGGGAGTTCGCGGCCTCTGACCTCATTTCAAGCATGGCCTCCTTCACGATCTCCTGAATTTTGCAGTGGCCCCTCAAGCCTGGGTTGATCTTCAGTCTACCATTGCAGGCTAGTTTGTATAGTCCTAGTCTGGCCTCCCCCATAATAACTAAGTGTAGGGGGGAGATCCAGCAACACCTTCATGGCGGCTGTTGGGGTTGAAGACATGGCCCCAGGTTTCTACCATGGTAACAATATTATTAATAAAAATTCCTATTGCTAAAAAAATTGAAAATAAAAAATAGTTTAGTAGTAGTTTACATGTGAAAATTGTCCACAGAGTAGCACGTCTTGTTTATGAGAATTGTTTTATCTCTCTTCTTGAAAGCTGGTAAAGTGTCTGCATTCCGTATATCTTCTGGCAATGCATTTAACAACTTGCACCCACTGTAGAACAGTGACTTTTGGTACAGAGCTGTGTGATGTTTGTCAGCTTGCAGTGTAAACATGGCATAACTCTGTACCAAAAGTCACTGTTCTAGAGTGGATGCAAGTTGTTAAATGCATTGCCAGAAGATGTGCGGAATGTAGACACTTTACTGACGTTCAAGAAGAGAGAGAAATTGCAGGTCATTTTTACCTCTTATGATATAGCCATGTTCTACTGTATTGCGTGTGTATTTGGTCTCGTTTTGAAAAACATAAGTTAGCACTTCCAGGATGTAGATGCTGGGGAGTGTACGGATACCCTGTTCCTTAAAAGTGTTTCTGCAAGTATGCTTATACGGGATATTAAATATGATTCTCATTACTTGTTTTTGTAGTTTTGATTTGCTCCACTTGCTAATCCCCAGTGTAGAATAGCAAACCTTAGTTGTGTAGTAATTTCGTCTGCAGAGTTACGGTTTGGCCATTAACTTCTACATCTTGTCCAATATATTTTTTGATTTTGAGGACTTAAAAACCACACATGCTGTCTTATCTTTATTAAGTGCAAGCTTGTTTTTATCGACCCAGTTGGTAAGCCTTTTTAACGTTTTGTAGGTATCAGCCACAATGTTCTGAACATTATGTCTACCCCATCAGAATGTTGTGACCTCTAATAAACACAAAATATTCCCACATAATGACTGTATATAACTAACTAGCGATCCTTGAGTCGTCAGCACTGTCACATTTGTTCCCTGATATATGTAAAACATTTAAGGCCAAATGCGTTTTGAGTGTCATTAGAAATGCTGACTGGTTTAGGTTCCTGAGGAAGTATTTAAACACGAGGGAAATGAAGATGTTTTATTATCCACTGGTACAGTCCCAGCGGTGCAAAAATGGGTACTCGAGATAATTTACCGCAAACCTTTAACCTACCCTAGTGAAGATCTTTTTAGGGAAGCTGGCGTTCTAGACTGTGGAAAACTGTACTTCCAGGCAGCACTGGCGGAGCGTTATAAACACGCAGAAGAGCTGACTTTTTCAGACCACCGATATGAGACCAGACAAATAAATCAGTGTAGAAAGGATAGGTGTAGGAAAGGAATTGGTCAGTGAAGCCATATTTACATAGGACAAAAGTTATATAACTTGATCCCTCAGTCACTGAGAGAATTTGTCCTGCTAAGAAGATTCAAAAACCACTTGAGGGTATGGCTCACGACAATGTCCAGAAACGAAGCGAAGCATATTGTCGATTTTGATTTGTAATAATTCTGGTCCGGGAAATCAGTCTCGTTTGTGTCTGCTTGGTGTTTTTGGAGCAGTTTTTGCCGATTTTTATATGCATTTGTCTGCGCATACATTTTTATCTATGCACACGCTGTTTCTTCGCAGTGATGAACTTTTTTTTTAAATTAATTTTTGTTGTATATAATATAATTTTATCTATATGACCATTTTTCTTTTAATTAGTAGTAATTATTTATTCTGTGACTGGTGTGCCCTTTGTCTGTGTGTGTCTGTGTATGTGTGTGTGCGTGTGAATGAGCAAGTAATTACATTGGTGGTAGCATATAGGCACTTAAATAACTGTCCATTCTTGTGTACACGAGGCGGTGGCTGCAGTTACGGGAAGCGCAGTGGATTTTAAAACACTAACATTCTTAATTAGAGCACGAAGATATCTTTTAAAAGATGTGTCATAAGCTCATACTTGCGATTTAAAGATTCAAAGGTTGTAACTGTCACCTGAACCGGGTTGGTTGTACGAGTGAAGTTTTCACGTTCTAGGGTGGCTTCTTAAATTCTAAAATTTGCGTGTTTCAGGATTTTTTATAAACATGCACAGCTGTGTTGATCCTTTCAATGAAAATTGAAATAAATTGATCATAACGTCATTGCTGCGGCCAGACGTTTGTAATCTGATGCAGACCAATGTCATTACAGATGGGCTGCGAAACATTATTTGTAGTAACAAAAGGTATTTTAATAATACATGATTTATTGTATTTGATGTAATGAGTCAAAGTTTTTCAGTCACTATATAATAAAAATATATAACGTGATGCACTGGTTGGCTAAACGCCTTAGAAATTGGACTCGCGAAAGTGTCAATGATAATAAAAATTAATTGTTATAATAAAACCTCAGCTAAGCAGATTATTTCTAAGATCAACAAATTCTTTAGCAGTGTTGAGGGACTCAGTTGTCTGGAACGGATTTGGTATAGGAAAGCAAACAACTGAACAAGAATCAGAAAGCTCGTTTACAATTATAAGAAGCTTTATTGCATTTTAAACGTCGAGCTTCTCTCGAACGTGAAATAAAACTATCCGTGCTTGTATTACTGCCGCTGTAAATTGGAGTTTGTTAGCGCTGTACACTTCCAATAATTTCTCTTTTCCTTGCTAACACTAAGAAGATTTAAAATCACTGCTCTTAAAAGCGCGCACCTGTTATGTGCCTCCTGTTTATTTTCCTAGGGAGTTACTATAAATCCAGAAATAATACGAGTACCATACCTTTTAAATTGAATTAAAAAACTGTAAAACGTAAGATTTGATTTGTGCCGTGTTTCCATGAATAACTAAGTTTGTAGTAAAAGAAACTAAAATTGAACCTGCACAACCTTGTCCCACAGTATTAGTTTGTAAGAAGTTTACGTGCCTGTAGACAAATACGTTTTTAGTGACTTTTTATTTTAAAAAATTCACTAATAGAGAGGTATCGATGGTGAGACTTTGCAAAAATTTTTTCAAATGAGCGCGATTTAGAACCCCTAGAACCCATATCGGGGGTCAGTTTCAATTTTTATATGTTTATATATATATATATATATATATATATATATATATATATATATATATATATATATATATATATATATATATATATATATATATATATATATATCCGTTTGATAACTCAAAAAATAATTAAGCGATTTCAATGAAACTCGGCAAGTGCCTTTATTTTAATTATGGCTTGGATGAGTTCGTTAGGCAGGAAAATCGGAAGGGTTTTCCGGAAAAATAGAGTTTTCTTTCAAAAAAAAAATTTTTCTCCGAAAATAACAAAGCTGTTTTAATGAAATTTACTATATATTTTGCCTTGGGAGAGGACTTACTAAGTACCAAAATTCAACTTTCTCAGTTTATAGCAAATTGAGTTATTCAAATTTTAAATTTTCTTTTGAAACAATTTTTTTTCTCCAAAAATTACAAAGCTATTTTAATTAACTTTGGTGGATATCTTGTCCAAGGAAATACCTTACTACCTACCAAAATTAAACTTTCTAAGATTATAGAAAACTGAGTTAATCAAATTTTTATAGCTCACTGCAGTGTTAAAATCAATGGTATTTTCCTCACTATTTTAAACACGTGGGTGGGGGACTGACCGAATTCATTCGCAGTTGCTACTGATCTACTCATATTCTCTGAATATGTTAGAAGACGTACTATCTACTTCATTCCAAGTCACTATTAACCGACTATTTATGAAATCAAATAAGTAAATTAAATCGATTGTCTAAAATGTGTAGTGTATTAATACTAAGGGAAAAAGAAATAAAACATATATAACTGTGCACATTTTGATTATATTTTAGGGTGTGCGGCGCACACTTAGCTCACTAGGAGAAATCGCGACTGCTTGAGAGAGGTATTGTCACAGCATAATATCTTATTAAAGTTCATTTGTAAATAGGTTTAATTTATATATATATATATATATATATATATATATATATATATATATATATATATATATATATATATATATATATATATATATATGTTTCCGTCTGATAACTCAAAAAATAATTAACCGATTTCGATGAAACTTGGCAAGTGCCTTTCTTTTATTAATGGCTTGGACGAGTTCGTTATCCAGAAAAATCGGACGGGGTTTTCCGGAAAAATTTTGAGTTTTCTTTCGAAAAATTTTTTTTTCTCCGAAAGTAACAAAGCTGTTTTAATGAAATTTACTACATATGTCGCCTCAGGAGAGATCTTACTATTTACCAAAATTCAACTTTCTAAGTTTAGAGGAAATTGAGTTATTCAGATTTTAAATTTTCTTTTGAAAAAAATTTTTTTTCTCCGAAAATTACAAAGTTATTTTAATGAAATTTTGTGGATATCTTGCCTTATTTTATATGAGCATTCTCATAATCGTCTCTGTTTTTTTTAATATAAAAACGTTTTCAGTATGAAAACTTTGTGTTTTAAAGCAGTGTTCTAAAATTACGATATCTCCCAAGATTTAAGAAGTGTTTATTTAGGGATCACAGGGTGTAAATATGTGTAATATGTAAGGTAAACTAAAAACTAAATCTATCAAAACAGGAAAGCAAATACTTGAAGAACATTACAAAGTTTTTCACTTAGATATATTAGTAATGTTTTTGTTATCTGGCTCCAAAGTAAAGAGTCGCTAGATACATTTTTTATCATACTCCTTATTAGAACTCTTTTAAAGTTTTCTCAAGCTTTCCCTTTTTGTTCAGAATTATGAGAGTTGAAAATATGACAAATCTTAGTATAACGTCTGCACCTCAAGCCGTTAAATTAAATAAAAATAAATAAAAATAAGTAACATAAAAAATACAAAAAACAAACACCCAGCACAAAGCGATAAAAACTGTCTCTGCCGGAAGTCGATCCCGGACACACCCTGGCGTAGTAGCGTAACATAAATAACACTACACTATGATGTACAAGTATTATTATATTACTTCTGATAATTCTTAATAAAAATACATTTTATTTTATTTGCTTGAACAAACTTAGATCATTCGTATTAATGTTTAGGACTTTATGATCGATTTCGCCACATAAGATACTCATTAGGCACACCCTAGTTTGTGTGTGAATACAGTTAGTGTTATCAGAAGAGAACTTGCAGCTACGGTTGTTAATTTACAAAAAAATTGCAATATGCACTCGATCGCTGCCTTTGAGTTATTATAATAAAAATAGTTTGGATGCAGCAAGTGCACAATGGTATTAAATTTTTATAGAAATGATCCACAATTTTTTTACGAAGATTATATATGTGCCGAGGAAAACTAAAATTTATCTGTAATAGTTAATAGATTTTGCTAACCACACAAAATTGTTTGGTCTTGTACAGTGCACTGACTTCCAGGGGAAACCAAAATTTTGTTGATATCGCCTACACATTTATTTGCTTTCAACATAGAGTTCTAAATTTTGGCACGTAATAATATACCCTTTATAACATAAGCCTGCATACCAAAATTGAGTCTTTTCGAAGGTACATAAATTTTCCGAAGGGACCCCCAAAAAATTTTCCGGAAAAACCGGTGTGATTTTTCTAGGTCTCAAACTTCTTTAAGCCACTTACCAAAAGAAATATATATATATATATATATATATATATATATATATATATATATATATATATATATATATATATATATATATATATATATATATATATATATATATAGAGACCTGAGAGACATTTAGGTCTGGGGTTGAACGCACTGAAAACTTACAGACGATCTCCAGTGCGATTTGGGGAGTAGGCAGATTGAGGCCACGTAATCGAGCTGCAACATCGAGTTTAATAAATTATAGACACGGTTTAATCCGAGAACCAAGTATACCTCATACCAGTGACCGCGGAAATCGTTCCGAACATACACGCACACATTTATATATATATATATATATATATATATATATATATATATATATATATATATATATATATATATATATATGTATGTATATATATATATATATATATATATATATATATATATATATGTATATATATATATATATATATATATATATATATATATATATATATATATATATATATATATATATATATATATATTCGTGAATTATGTTAGATCATTCCAGGAAGTAGGACCCTAATAAAACACATAGCTCATTCGGCTAACGTTTCGGCTACATAGGTATAGCCTTCTTCAGAGCTACATCATGACATAATATACTATAAATTTAGTTATAAAGACAACAGTATACTACAAGAACAATGAAAAACAGTATTCCTTATTATGTGAGAAGTCATAAATTAAAAAACATTGCAAAAAGAACATGAATAATTTCATCCTACTTCTGAAGCTTGATGAGTGCTTTGGTAACCGATGACATGTCCCCTCATAAGTAATATAAATCGATATTCTCGATAACAACAGATATCTTCTTGACACTGCAATTATCAATGGGTTTCGATTCGACACGCATAGATGGCATTGCTTACACATAAAACATTAATTCTGAAATGCCGCAATTAATGTGTGCTGTCGGGACCGCAAATAATAAGGAAAGAGAGCGTTGATTGACTGAGTTAAAGAACAAGTGTGAGAGATAGAAGAATAAGTAAGTAAATGCAAGGCAAAAACGGAAAAAAATTAAAAATTAAAGAAGAAAACACGTTAATATGTAGATAATAGGATTGCAGCACACTACACAGTATTAAACATTTAAATATCTAAGTTTGTGGTAATAAGAGTTGCTTGTGCAAATATATATATATATATATATATATATATATATATATATATATATATATATATATATATATATATATATATATATATATATATATATATATATACCACAAGTCTTATAAACCTATTCTAAGATAGTGACGACAGGAGGATAATTATGTTGTTTTTGTTTCGTCACAGTAAGTTGCCAGTAGTGATAAAGATGAATATTTTGTTTTGGCGAGTTTAAATGAGAGGTACATGCCATGCGTTACCAAAGTACTCATTAAGCCTCAGAGGTTAGATGAAATTTTTCATGTTTTGTTTGCAGTGATGTTTTTTAATTTATTACTTCCCACATAGTATATATTACTGTTTTTAATTATTGTTGTAGTGTACTGTGGTCTTTATGACTATAACTATTGTATATTATGTCATTATATAGCTCTGAAGAAGGCTATACCTATGTAGCCAAAACGTTGTCCGAATGAGGTACGTGATCGCAGCTTTTTATTGACTAAACATCCAATGAACTGTCAAAAATACAAATATGCCAATTTTTCTTCAGAGCTAAAACTTAACTATATCTGGCAACCAAAGTATTTATACCTGCAAATTATAATAATAATTAATAAATTAAGTAGTACGCAAAAAAGATTATAATATAAGAACGGTACCAAATTATAATTTTTAGGTATAAATGCTTTCCGTATTTGACGAAATGACTATGTAACGGAATCATGTGGTCTGATAAAGTTTAAGAGTCTCCCTAGCTGGTCCAATAGAGTCAGTAGATTTTATTATTAGCTGCATTTAAAACTTCTATAATAAAACTACTGATATATATATATATATATATATATATATATATATATATATATATATATATATATATATATATATATATATATAAATAAATAAATGGTTTAACAATGTTATAATAACTCATGTGGATATAACTATCTGTCTGTAAGTTCTAAGTTAACCGTGGAATCGGCTGCTCGTAATAAATTCACGCAATTTCAAGCTGAAACAAACATCTCGACATATGTATACGCTCATAGGGATATACAACATAATATGATATAACCAGTAATATACAGGCAATACTAAGCCGTTTGCTGTGATAACACGTGAGAAAATAAGTAACCATTATCCCTAACAAACCGCATACAAGCGCAAAATGAAATTAGACTATAAATATTTTGGAAAGCAATTTCGCAGTCCCCCAAAGCGTTAAGGTAGCCGAGTGCTAAGATCATTCTCTGTGTAGGGAACAGTGAACTTGTATAGAGAACACAGGCTTTCTCCCTTGAGACCTCGTCTGAGGAATATACTAGATTAAAGATTGAACATAATAAAGTCATGAATACCGATTTGTATTGTAGCCCCTTAAATAATTTACCTGTTTCAGGATGTACAAACGTAAATAACGTGCCGACGCAGGACACTAGGCTCGTCTTGCTTTGTTTGTTAGGCTGCAGGATGGAAGCATGATTATTCACCAGGGATAAAAAGCATTTCCTACCTCGCTTTCAGTAGCAAAATGCGATGCGTTTTCTTTAGTAATTGCTTTGGTCTTTCCTTTTTAGAATGATGACTTATTCAGTTTGATTTGAGAACAGTGTGCAGCAGTTAATTTTTCATTATTAATGTAAATAGTAGGTAACGAATGCTAAATTTTCGAATTTGTAGTAAACATTTAAATAAAAAGTAGTGAACTTATAATTGGCTAAAAAGCAGACACAATCATTCAATTACATACAACAATAAACTGACAAAAAGTTGGTATTCCGTTGACGCTAAAAACTCTTGTTAAAAAACAGTTTTCATTACTTTCCTCAAAAATGAAAAAGTTATAATTTTTCCTAACAAAATGGCTACAATGGTTTTACAATTTAGGTATGTTTTTGTGCTTTAGTCTAAGCAGACTTATAAAGCAGAAAGCAGGCTATCGTAGCAAATCTTTAGTCTTTAGTAAAATCTTTTTAGTTCCCAATTTTACATTAACTTAACGTAAATTTCAAGTTTAGTACAGTATTGTCTCCCTAGTTTTATTTAAATAATATTGTTTTGAAAGATATAAGAGTTGTCTTGTTGGTCCTAATAGACTTGCTGACCCATAAAGTCATTCAAGCTATACATTAAGAAAGGACACTTGCCAATTTTGTTTAACTCGGTCACATATTTTATTCGGGTTTCTACCTTTATAGTTTGTCAGTAACACTTATTAAATGGCAATTAATGTCATTGATGTTTTGGAGAACCATTAACAGGAATAAAAGGCAAGTTGATTAAAGTTTAAAATATTTTTCTTCAAACAAAAAGTCTCGATGCAGCAATGGTAGCGAATTTTTATTAAAATATTTCAAGTCACGGAAAAATTTTTCATTAAATTATCATAATATTTAAAAATTTTCAATTGACCCTGATCTTGGATTCTGGTGAAGGTAGTGGTGGTGTAGGTATATCTGACTTTGGAACAGTTATTCCATCCGCCATAGAACTTGGATTCTTACGGTCCCAGCTCAAGCTCATTTAAGAACATTTTTTCAGTATCTTAGTCGCGATCTCCGCAATAGTATTTTTTCAAGGAAAATCGCTAGAAATAATAGTAATCACGAACTCTATAACTCAAACCACTGCCAAAGCATTAGAGAAAGTGTATATCTGAAATAAATTTTCTGCAAATATTTTAGTAAAATCGCGGTTGAAGCAGAAACTTACGAACTTCTAAAACACACTTTCCATCACATCACTTCTACATAACCTGCATTGATTTCACAATAGATGTTAAAAACTGCCCTTTCCCACCTGAATGTTGACGATTTGGAAGTACAGTTATACAATTTTCGAAGTAATTTTTCTGATATTTCTTGACCTTTTGGCTCAAAGAAAACCTAATCTTCTTTTGTAACATTCAATGCGTTTTGTTACCCACGGATAAAGCTTTGGATTTGTACGTTTCCTTGATTACCAGTGGTACCAAATTTCTTTAATGCTATAACTCTTTATTCTTTTAACTTGGAGATATAAATTTTGGCATGTATGGTACGTTTAACAGTAGAAAGTCGCATAACAAATTTGGTTGCCCTAGCGTTGTGATTTTCAAAGATACAAAAAGTTTCAGAAAGAAAACCCAAAAATTTCATCAAAGACACACACACACAGATATATATATATATATATATATATATATATATATATATATATATATATATATATCTGTGTGTGTGTGTGTGTATGTATATATAGCCCAAACCTTACCCTTTTAAGTGGGGGTGTCATCCCTCAATTTTTTTTCAAATGGGAATAGGAGTCATGTTATAGCTCGTTGAAAAGAGATTTTCATTGTTTTTTATTTTTGAAATTCGGTCCATTCGTTTAGAATATATGGATTTATGAAACATTACTAATGCATTTAACGAGAAATTCTTAATGATTGAGTTGGGCCTCACCAGTACAAGATAAGGATATAATAAAGGTTTGCGTAGGTGATAAAAAGTCATTTAGATTAAGGTGCTCCACAAACACCTGAGCAAAATATGTCCTATGATAACGCATTCTTGCGTTACCGTAAACTTTGGGGAATACTTTTTGCGTCAAAAGTTGTCCCCCTTACAGGAAAACTTGACGTGTTTCAGGTCTTTTTCGACAAAATCTTTTCCTGGCAGTTATGGCTGCCAGCTCGTTTTCAATGGGCCGCCCTATTTATCTCATTTGAAGACATTTTTTTTAAATTAAAAAGTGGCGATCTCCTTATTAGTGAACTTTTTCTACGAAAATTCACAAAAAGTAAGGCTTTACTAATAAAAATAAATCAATAATAAGGGAACATTCTACTTTTATTATTTTCTTAACGTTTTGTATTGTTATTGCAAAATATGTTGATTTTGAAAAGGGTGGCGACGATTTTTAAAATAAGTCTCTACAGGTTATAGTGAAAGCTCCGTTACTCGTAAATCGTTAAACTTATTCAATAATGCTTTTGTAGTGGAGTTTCTCTCATTTATACATCTGTATGTAACGTTTGAGGTTTAATAATCGCTTTAATACACCTTTATATTGCTGGCGGTAAATAAATTTTATTTATATCCATGAATCACAAAAGCGATAATAACACAGAGGAATTGCATTATAAAAGAAAACATATCAGTATCAGTAACGATAGGGCGCTAATGAAAATTTAGCTACACTTCACAAAAAATGGAATCAGAAACGGGCACAATATAACGCTTAAGGGGGATTTAAAAATGAAGCATTAATTAGGAGACTAAATGGGTATGTTGAAACCTTTTGTTCTAAAAATAGCCTCCATTACTGGCTATTTGTTATTCTTTAATTTAAACGCTGTACCACTGTACTTATTTAAAAAATATACCAGATCCGCATTAACAGATTCATGTTCAGATACATGTTTGTCATGTATAAAAGACAAACATTGTAATTATTACGTTAATTAAGCATTATAAAATTGGCTCTTAATTGACCAGTTTTGTGTGAAATAAAGCTATGTTTTTACGTTCGAGGTTTCTATCTTAAGTAACGATAATTTTATTTGGTTTGATTTTTTTTCATTGTGCCTCTTATGCACATTCACAGTTACATTCTTTTTCTTGGTATTAACCTTTAACATGTCAAACCATTCACATCAACGTAAACCCCTAAGTGGGGTCATTTAGTGACCCTACTCTAATGGCAATACTATATTATCAGAAACTTTAGATAAACACATAAAAAGATTAAATAGAGCATCACCGATAGATAAACAACGTATATTTGAATTTCCAAAAATTAAACTATATATAAACATAACATTTACAAGAAAATCAATAAAAAAAAATTATGACAGTTTTTCTACCTGACGATGTTTAGTACGAATATCCTTTTTGCATTTTGAGTACCTAAAGGAAGTTTTGTGATCCTCTTTAGGGTCACAACGAGAGCGCCTTCTCTCTTTCAGTCTTCACTTGGTGTGGTTTAATTTTGTTTATTTCTGTGTACGGGTTTGCTCAGATTTTGGAGTTATGTGTACTCTTCTTTTCCCAAATCCAATAGATACTTACGCCGCTCTGTTATTTTATATCCCAGTTTGGATTCTGGTGAATCCAAATAACGTAGCTGTTTAGCGTTGCTATGTCCACCATGTTGAAGAATAGGCTGAGAGTCCATCTGGAAGTTTTTCTAGAACATGTATACTCCGTCGTCAATTTTTCAGCATTATTAACGGCGCGTTTTGTTGAATTGTAATCTAAATTCAATGTTGGTTTCTTCTCTTCTCTGTCACCTACTTCATTCACCGAATTTTTTATTTTATTTTTCTTTGGCAAATAGGTCACCACAGTTACCCTTTTTTATAATAGACAAAGCGAGAAGAGAACATGTTCCGTCCAGCAGTTAAGCACAAATCAGAAGTTGTGTCAGGGTAACTCTCACAAAGGGTTCCCAGAAGAGCGATTTTTTGGCTGAAAAACATTCCACCAAGTCTAGTAACGTTAAAAAATTATCGGTTGTTACACTTCTGCCAGAATTATATACTGGCTCCAGAAAGTCACGAACCACTTGCATTCCTTGATTTTTCTCAGGCCTATTGCCTTAAATTTTTCCAGGATACACTTGAAGATAGGGTAGATATGCGGTCTTTATATTGGCAGCACAGATTTCTATGCTGTATTTTGTCGGTTTTGACTTAATATATTGTCTAAAGGGATACTTTGCTTTAAAAGCTACCAACTGCTCTGCTGAGATTTTCATACAAATGGAATGATTGCTGGCAATTAGTAACGAAAATATCCCATATTTTTCGAATGGCTGTTAGCTTGTCATACTCTCTCCGTTCTGATCGAAAAAGCTTGCCATCAAATCTAATAAACCGATACATTTGAGTAAACTCATTTCTTGACATGCAAGCTGTAAAAATTGACCTTCTTTAGGGTTCGCTCGCTAACCATAGCTCAGAAACGTATTTTTTCGGCAATGTAGAGATCCACCATCACACACACGCACACCATCACACACGCGCGCACATATACGTGACCACTTATACGCATACACACCTGAGCTGGGCTACTCACTTTTCTTTAACCTCCCTCCTCTTTCATTTTTCCTATTTGGCCAGACTTATATTTCTCTACCCCTCGGCCGACTCTTGTTCTTTTCTGGCACCGACGCTATTAGGGTTACCGAGGGCTAGGTGTCTTGTCATTTATAACTTTAGAAGGATCGATTATCAATTGACGACTGGCATGGAAATGGACTTGACACCATAAATAAAAAGAAAATATGGGTGAAGAACATAAAGTAAACGAGTACAGTACATGGGAGAAACACGGCAGTACCGGTCGGAGAGGAGAGCGGGAGAGTGGGCTCTACCCGACCGTTAGACTGCGTCCGCTATGATTACTGGGTAGGAGACCAGGCCGGTGCTCTGGATATGGATACCGAAAAGGAAGAAAACATACAGGAAAAGACAATTAAGCCAAGAAGCGCTAAAAAAGAACTCGAGAGAGCCGAGTGGCGGGGCTTCGACCCCTTAAAAAAAGGGATTCGCTTTAATAGGTGCTCTGCTTCACCAAGAAAGTAAGACACCAAGTAATGCCAAAAGTAAAGATACACTACAACCAAATGTTAGCAGACAGGCTAGTGGGACAACCTTGAGTACGATGCAACAAGCCAAGAGACCAAGAACTGAGGAATCGCCCGCAAGGCTGCCAACTATCAGTACTAGCGATAGTATAACAGAGGTTAAACGCCTACTGGAAAAATTGTAAAACCACAGCAAGGAGATGATGTCAGCATTCAAAAGTACACCAAACACAAAGGCAGAAATAAAGAAGGGAGTAAGAGGTGTTGTAAATATCACAAATTCCTTCATCAGAAGATTAGAAGAGGGCGATGTTACAGCCTTTTTTGAAGCACCCAGGACAAAGGAGCCAGTCGAGAGGGGCAGTGGAATGTAAAATGCTCAGCAAAGAATATTTATTACAACAGAAGATGTAAGTACTCCAGCGACCGTGGGAAACATGGGAATTCAAACATGTGATGTGTCAACACAAACATATAGGGAGAGGGAGGACGAAGAACCCAGGAACGCGATCGAAGAGATTGCAAACTTCGGTGATATTATCAACTTGTTGAACATAGAGTGGTCACGGACTTCTACAAAACAACAGAAGCTGTCATCAGGACCCCACAACATGGACGAAGTTTGTGACATTGGATTGGTCATAGACGCAGGGGTGCAAGCCCTGAAGCAGAATTTTGGGAGCCTAGCTAACTGACACCCAAAGCTGCTGGACTTGGCAAATGAAATGACAGCAGGCAGTCACAAGTAAAGGTGTGGAAGATGAGAAGTACATGTATGTATAGCTAATGCCAACGCCCATAAGTGGAGATAGAGGGAGCAACTTAGCAAAGTTGAGTGAAACGCTTGCCCAGTTCAGATAGATACTGCACCAACAAGGGAGAAAAAAGATAGCCATAGCTTCGAAAGAAGGACTGGCCAGGAACCATGCGAGGAAGGTAGTGGATGTCGTGTTTAGTGGTAGTGACAGAAAGCTCAAGTACATGCTGCTTCAGCACGATGAATAGGTGCAAAATCACACAAAGAAATTAAGCCTACAGAAGAGTTACAGACCAGACCAAGAGACGCTCACCATCAAGGCCAAGGGTGATACCTACGCTGATCTCCTGAAATCACTAAAACAAGAGGCAGATGCACAGGGGATTTAGGTGAAAGTCAAGTATGTGCAGAAAACTATCAAAGGGGATCTAAGGATAGCAATAGAAGCCAAAGATAAGGCGAAAGCCTTGAAAGATGGTATAACTATGAAAATGGGAGAAGCAAAGGTAACAGTTAACAAACGGCACACAGCCACCTTCTTCGTATACGGCTTGAACCAAGAAACTACAAAAGAGAAAGTTACTGTGGTAGAACTAGAGAAACGGCTATTGACCAGACACAGCTGAACATATCACTCACTCCAGGAGGAGATGATACCCAGTTAACTACAGTAGTTTTACCAAGGCAGCCAGAGTAGTTTTACCAAGGTAACCAAGAAAACAGCTGGTGAGGGTGGCTAAAATAAGAAACGGTTGGATAAACTGGACGATCAAGGAAAGGATAACGATCAGAAGGTGTTATAATGGCGTGGAATATGGGCTAGGACGTTCGAGTACACCTCAAACAGAAGATATAACTATTTGAATTGTGACGGCAGGGGCACCATGCAAGAGAATGCCAAAATGAACCCTACTGTGCTAAGTGTCAAAAGAAGGGATACAGAGCCGATCAAACGATGGGTCTATATTTTAGAAGGTTACTACTTAAGGCAAGAGACCGGCAAGTAGTAGACATAGGGAGAACCTAAGAACAACAAACATCAACAAGAAAACCAAGTCAAGTTCCCAAGTGACAACTAGCGTAAACAGAAGGGAAAATCTCAACGGATGAAGATTTTTCAAACGAACCTGATGAGGCCAGGACCTAGCCATGACATGGCGCATGGGACTGCGAACGAAAGAAACATAGACATTATAGTGGGCAGCGAATCCAATAATAAGAGGATCAGCAGCAAAGGATGGCTAGTGGACAAGAGATGTGATGTGGTAGTGCTGTTTGTTAACAGAAAAGTGGAGGTAGTGAAAACAAGAAGAGAGGAGGTGTTCATATGCTTAAAGCTGAAAGAGTTTGACATCTACTGATGCTATAGCCTTTCAAACATAGCGATGGACAGATACAAAACTGATATAGACAATATGATGGAAGAATGCAGACAATGTCGCAATAAGATTATTCTAGGAGATCTGAATGTTAAATCTCCGCAATGGGGCTCAGACAGGGCCGAGTCCAAAAGTGAGTACCTTTCTGAATGGCTAGCCGAGACCAATATGGTAGTACTAAATACGAGAGGAGCACTAGCTTTCTCTAGAGGGGACAGCACATAGTTTATAGACCTCACATGTGCCAGTGTGAACATGGTCAAGAAGGTACGGAAATGAGAAGTGTGAAGCATGAATCTCTAAGTGACCATCATTTCATGAGCGTTATGGTCGGGGAGAGAACCAACTGCAAGAAGAAGGAGAGAGTGAAACGTGAAGCCGACGGGACACTATTTAAAACACTCTGGACATGATGGACACCACAGACTGCAGTGTCGAAAGATGCGACACGGTGATAAGGCAGATAAATAAAATTTGCCAAATGTACGAGAGCAGACCATTCGTGCCTTATTGGCAAAATGAACAAATTCAACAACAAAAGAAACTATGTATGAGAAATAAAAGAGCCCTGACGAGATAAAACAGAAGAACCGAACAGCAGACCCTGAATTACAAAGAAGAATTAAAATAAGACAAAAGAAGTTGAGACACCTGATATACCAGTCAAAGAAAGAACATCGGGAGGCGCTTAGAAATAATGTAGACAACGAAATATGGAGACAGGGATAGAAAATTGTAGTAGGCAGGCTAACGAACCTGACGCCTGTAGATCTTCCAGCAAGCAAGAGAAGAAAAATAATAGAAGAACTGGTCCCACGGGCAGATAATACACTGGAAGTGTGGACGGAGACCTGTGAGGTAGAACCATTCAGGATGGACGAGCTCTTGGCTGCTGCAAAAGGCATGAGAAAGATAAAGGCGCCGGGATTGGACACCATTCCACCAGAAGCGATTGAAAAATGGTGGAGACAAAGTCGGAGTGGATGCTATCCGTTCTGAATGGTATCCTCGTAGCACAAACTTTACTGACACCTGGAAGGTATCGAAAGTTACCTTACTGCCGAAAGGAAAAAACCCTGCGATGGAGGCCTCGGAATACCGACCATTGTGCCTCTGGAACACCATAAGCAAGCTTTACGAGACTCTCATCAAGAACCGACTACAAGTTGAGATAGAGTAAGTAGTAAGAGTAAGTAAGAGTAGTAAGTAAGAGATAGTAAAATGGCCAGAACCTATCCGAAGGGCCATACGGATTCAGAAAGGAGAGGTCCACAAAATGATTCTATTAGAAGCATCACCGGATGGATGGAGAGGCAGCGGTTGAGACTAGCGCCAGACAAAACCGAGACAGTCATATTAAAAGGGGGCAGAAACCGAGGAAATATAAGATTTTCGATTGGCAACCGTGAGATTCACCCTAGAAAGAGTGCCAGATACCTGGGAATTATCCTGGAAGAGAAGAGCATATTCAGGGATAAACTGCATATGTCTGCCCAGAAAGCGAAGAAAGAAAGCATCGGCGATAGGCAGATTGATGCCGAATATTGTGGGCCCGGCAACAACTAGCAGACTTAATACTTGCTGGAGTAGCCAATTCCATTTTGCTTTATGGAGCTACAGTATGGTATCCGGCGATGTAAAGAAAACAAAAGAATCCTAGACAAGACAGAGAAAAGTGCTGCTTAGGGCGATGACATCTTATAGAACTGTTTCGGCGCAGGCAGTCCAGGTGATAGCTGGCGCCATACCAATTGATCTACAGACCAAGAAGAGGTCTACTCTGTTCAAGGAACATGAGTTGAACCAAGGGAGAATAAAGGCGGTGCGGTACGAAATCATAGAGGAGTGACAGCCGCATTGGTTGGAGAATGAGGATGTGGCGAAATGGACGAAGAAGCTCATACCAGACATAAGAACATGACTAGAATGTATACACAGACCTCTCAGCATAAAACATGAATCCATGAGCCACACAGAAAATATTATTTCGTCTGGTTTACACATGTCTAGCACATGATTTACATATTAAAAAGTTATTCTTGCTAACTATTACAGCATGTGGGTATGGATCAGGTAGCTTAAAACAATTTGCGTAAGCTCATTTCCATCCGTACCCAAACTAATATAATTGAAGGGAATATTTTCTGATACATGACATAACTCTTTCAATATAGCACCGACTGCTTGAATACCACAATAATTATTTTCATAACACTCGACCATTTGCATAAGTATCCATTTACTAGCACTTCACCGCGGCCCCTTTCGTTTCTTTAGCTTATTCACAATATATTAACCTCTTGTGTAGTATATATACATACATATATATATATATATATATATATATATATATATATATATATATATATATATATATATATATATATATATATATTATTTTCATTTTTCACATTCTGTACATTTTAATTTAAGTAGACATTTTACACGCCATTGGAATATCGCCATCTTATGATTATCATTGTAAACTAAACCTCCGTTGCGCATCGCGAGTTAGATTGTTCGAGGCCTCAAATATGATATTTCTGGTGTGTGAAGTGTAAAGGAGTGAAATGGAATGAGTCATTGGCACATACACACTTTGGTGTCTGTGCTACTAGTGCGGTAAAGCTTCCACTGTAAGTACCTTTAAAAGTAGTAGTAAAGTACCAAACATTCCCGGACACCTGAAGAAGTATTTGCTCGGAGGAGTACTTGGTTATACTACGCATAATATTTTGATAGCTCTAATAATCTCTTATTGGAACTTCAAGATACTGCTAGCTAATTAATACAAGAGGGCAATATAGAGGTATCAATGGTGAGACATTGCAAAAATTTTTTCAAATGAGCTCAAATTTGGGCCCCTTGAACCCGAAACCAAGGTCCGTTTGAAGTTTTATATGTATGCATCCGAGCGATAACTCAAAAAATACTAAACTGATTTGAACGAAACTTTGCACATATCTTTATTTTGTTAAGACCCGCGGACAAGTTCATTAGCCAGCCTGATCGGATCAGATTTTTCTAAAAAAAATTACCTTATTATATACCAAAATTAAACTTTGTAGGTTTATAGCAAATGAAGCCATTCAAATGTGAAGCGTTTAATATAAAAATTGCTACCATAACGCACTTGCTGCGAACTGATTTTTTTTATTACTTTCACAGGTACAAATTTCCGTGAAAAGTTAAAAAAACTTTTTTACATTTCCTTTTTTTTTTCAATTTTGATTACGGATTAGGTATAATATAATTTAAAATTTTTATGTATTTTACCAGCAAATTTTGGTATAGAAAATATCTAGTCAGCTTTTTCACTAATTTCGGCAATTTTTGTCAAATTTTTGTGAAATGCTATTTATGAATTTAAAAGTTATTGTAAGAAATGTGTTTGCAAATTCATGTGCATTCAAAAATTGTTTTCGAATTTTCGTGAAAAAAATTTGGTTAGAAAATTTTTGTGTAAAAAACTTTTTTAAAGTTTCTTAAAAAAATTATATAATTTTCGTGTAAGATTACTTAGCCAATCTGTGTCAAAAATGGGCGAATTTTTGTGAAACAAACTGTGCATATTTTGTTAAACTGTTTAACTATTATTAACTATATTCAAAATAAATGAATAACCCACAATTTATCTTAGAACTTAGAAGTAAAAATTAAAGAAAACATTAAAATTAATAGTGAGCGACTTATTACAACAATTAAATTAGAGCTAATTATTATGCAAGCAGTGTCTCAAAATTATAATGTTTTCACCTTAACAGAATTAATATCCCGGTTTAAATTCAAAGCGAGACATCAATGAAATTAATAAACTCATTCTGCTTCATCAAGAAAATTCTGCGACTAATTTATCTTTAAGGAGCCACTTAATATTATCTGAAATATAATATCAGCTTACCCTCTAACGCACCTGTACTGACTAATAGTTCAAATTTAATTCTATAATAAAATTAGGGTAAAAGAACCAATTAAATTATCTGGATAGGAAAGCAGGTGAGCTGTCTTTTTGTTAGAAATATTCGACATCTACTAAGTGAAGTTCTGCATTCGTGAAGATATCAAACAAATTGATTTCCAAGCCCTTAGGTGGAAAATCTGTAAATTTCGTGTTCGTTAGCTTTATCTATTTGAACCTTCCGCTACAGATTTGATTCCATTATTCCTTTTGAAACAAATACGTCATTTCTTTGCGGTTTTTCTTAATCATTTATTATGCAACAGCGATTATTATAATAAGTAATATATTAATATGATAGTTTAATAGGACGCCTGAATTTAATATATCATTCAAGGATTGTAAACTTTTTAGAGAAAATAAACTGTAGTACTGCTAAACTGAATGAATGTCAATAAGAGTAAGTGACGTTTTAACCTCCTTAATAATTACCTTCCCTTTTTCTCTCTATTAGGAGATATCTTCCCACAGCGTCTCAACATTCAACTCGCAAATATCTGACAACATTATCCTTCCATAGCCATCTTGGTTAAAGAATATTTTGTTATTTTACATTTTGAACGAATTTAAAAAAATACACATAGAGGTTACGACTTCATAAATTCCAAAAATGTTCTTCAAATAAGCGCGTATTAGGGCCCTTAGAACTCATATTTTAAATCTGCGAAAATTTGTTTATACAGGATGGTCTAAAAATAGTCCTACACAGAGCAGCAGTAGATTTTTGGCACAAAATATGCAGTGAGTTTTAGTGAAACTTACTTCAGTTCAAAGGCCAAATGTAAAAACGATACAGGGTGTTAAAATGATAAATTGAAATTAAATTTTCCTTGATATCTAAAAAAATTAGACGTATTGTTTTGAAAATTGGCACAGATTAGCTTTTCATAGTAATAAAAAAAATAATTCATTCCCAATTTGTTTCTTGCGGATAGAGAGCGCTGCTTGCGGTACCGTTTAATTATTAAAATTGCTCACACTGTTAATGTCGCTAGAAAATATTTGCAATTTTAAAAGTATCTGTCGTAATAGGTTTTAGATCATATTTTATTTAGTGCATAGAAGGCGTCTATCATAAACAAATTTATAACTCTGTTTTTGTCAAAATTGCGTTTTGGGATTATTTATTGTTTTTCTAGTGCAGAAAGACTAAATATAGTTTGCTTTTGTGCGAAAGCTAAAAGTTACTGTTTGCGAGTAAAATACTATTTACAGCTCAAGTTATCTTTACTCGCTGCGTGTATTCAAATTCAGAAACATATGTGGCAAAATGAAAATTTTAATGCAACAGTAGAACATTTTTTCAACAGGAGCTCAAGATTAATGTGTGGTTTGGAATATGAATTATCACCCATTCCGGATAAAAATTGCTACACAAATTTTCTACAAAATGGGTTCAATTATCTCTATCAAAACCTAGCCATGAATTTAACGCTAAATACGTATTTAACAGAAGGCAGTACAGTAGTACATTTCTCTGTGCGAAATTACCTAAATATAAGGCATTCCCAAAATTAGATAGGCCGCAGCACCCCAGTTCGTAGCTGGTATTTTAGCACACTGAACCTTTTTGTTATTTGAGGTTACCCCAAAAGAGTTGTCTATAGTGACACAGTAGGTACCCACAAATAATTATGGCAAAAAATTGTAGAGACCCGATTTATTTATAAATGACAGAACACCAGGCAATCTCTTCACATGCGTTTATCAAAGTGAGGTTCATGGTAGCCGCTAGAAACATTTTTCATGCATAATTAGGTACCTAGCAATTTTTTTCTAATAACAGTAGCTAATTGTTATAAGTTATAACACAATATGTTTAGTCGTTACATTTTGTACATCGAAAAGATTTTCTTTTCTTTTTTGTTTCTTCCGTCACAATTCCAAAATTACACATCTGAATAAGTATTGTAAATGGTTGTCGTTTTGAATTGATGTGTTATCACCCACTATGTTTGAAAATGTATTTTTTGTTCATATTTAATTCTCAATTTCTCTTTCGGTCCTAAAAATTTAGGCGTTCCTAGTATTCATCAATACAGCTACTTTAAAAATTTCAAACATTGAAAAAACTGTTGAATTTGGCGTTAAGTAGGTGCACATATTTTGTTTAGAAAATACAATACAATACTATTATTCATAAAAAGTTTGTTTACAATGCTAACAAGAAAGTGAGAGTATTCTTAAAATTTAAAGAGAAGACAACAAATTATTTGCCGTTGCTATATTCTATGTCCTGTATAGATAACATTTTCCTTAACATTGATGAGGCTTGTTACAGTGGAAAAACCCTAAACGTATGTCTATCAGACCACTGTCCTCAAATAGTCACCCTTTTTAATTATAGACCTATAACTAAAGTAAAGTATATTGACAAATTTGTGGTAAATAAAACAAATATTGCTGGGTTTAAACGTGAACTGTCAAAAATTGAGTGGACAAGCCTGCTGGAGGAAAATGCAGAAAAATCATTTGACAATATACATTACACAATTGAGCAGTGCTTCAAGCTTTCCTTTCCGAAGAAAAAAGTACCACTTGGCGACAAGAAAATTTTACTTACATCCCCAGAATTGAAAAAAGTCAAGATGCTGGTGGATTCAGCTCAAGTAATTCATAGGGTAATTAGAACTGAAAACTCAAGACAATTCTTGGCCACCCTTAAGAAGCAAATGAGAGAAACATACACAAGTGAACTTAAAAGAAGGAATAATGAATATATTAATGCCGCAGACAATAAAGTTTAAGCTGTATGGACGATAATCAACAAAGAGAGAGGCAAACGACGCTGTTCAAGCTTGGAAACTGCTCTTAATGCGAATCAACTTAATAATCATTTTACAAGTGTCGGTATAAATGTGTCGAGTAGCCTTAATCACTCAGTAAATGAGGCTATGGGTATGCTGCATAATAAAAAGAATAGAAAGCTGCACACCATGTTTTTGTACCCAACAACCAATGAAGAACTGACCAACATTGTGAAAAATTTTAAAAATAAGCACTCATCTGATATATATGGAATGACAGTTCCATTGTTAAAGGAAGTATTTCCTATCATAGTTAGCTGTTTGTGTGAGGTGCTTAATCAGTGTATGAGCCAAGGCAACTTTCCAAAAAAGTTAAAGCTGGGAAAAGTGATTGCAATACATAAAGGTGGCAGTTTGGATGATTGTGACAGCTACCGGCCTATCTCGCTACTTCCGATTCTATCAAAGATATTTGAAGAGCTTCTTAAGAGGAGGTTGCTGGCATTCATTGAACGATACAAGATATTAGATCCCCGCCAGCATGGCTTTAGACCCAAACGTTCAACAGACACAGCCTTGACCGAAATTGTTATGAGTATTGCCGAGGGACTCAATGAAAAAAATCATGTTGAAGTCGTAGCTTGTGATCTGAGTAAGGCCTTTGATACAGTTTCAAAGTGTATTTTGTTGGGGAAGCTGGAACATTATGGTGTCAGAGGTACAGCCCTCTCCCTCTTTGGGTCTTACCTGGAGGATAGGAGGCAGGTTGTGTATTGGGATAAACAGCTATCCGATGAGATGACAGTAGATTGTGGTGTTCCGCAGGGTTCCATTTTGGGCCCCCTACTCTTTATCATCTATATGAATGATCTGCCGGCCAACATTGCATCGGATGCGATCGGGCTTTATGCCGATGACACCAGCTTTGTTAACAGAGCAACAGCGGCAATTAATCTGTGCCTCCGTACTAGGACTTGCCTTGACCAAGCAGATGAGTGGTTTAGAGTAAACTCTCTAAAATTAAACTTAAATAAGACACAACGACTGGTGCTGGGTGCGGGACACAGCAGCGGGGCGAGGTTAAAGCTTCTTGGTGTAATTCTGGAGGATGGCCTTGCCTGGTCTGCTCATGTCTCGTCCCTGCTTGGAAGGTTGTCTACGGCTATTTTTACAATGCGGCGAATGAAAGCTGTGGTGGGCCGGGAGGCCTGCAAGATGGCATATTTTTCCAACTTTCACCCTGTCGCTGGTTATGGTGTGCTTTTGTGGGGGTGCAGTCCAGGCTTGCAGCAAGTGCTCCTGAAGCAGAAAGAAGCCCTACGTGTCTTGTGCGACGTGTCTTGGAAGACTAGCTGCCGTGGGTTGTTCGAGCGCGAGCGTATACTTACCATAGTATCGGTATTCATTTTTGTCTGCTTAAAATATGTTCATCAAAATAAAGACTTATTTCTAGCCAATGAACAATTACATACCTATGATACCAGAAAGAAGGCCAACTTTAGCATACCATATCACAGACTGGCTAGAACGCAATTGGGTGCAAATTATCTGGGTTTGAAGCTGTATAACAGACTGCCAAGTAATTTGAGGGAAATGCCTGAATCACAATTTACCAGAGAGGTTAAGAGACTTCTGCTGCGGACGACACTGTATACAGTGGATGAGTATTTTGAGACTGGTTGGTAAGAGGCACCAAAACAGCTCCTTAGGGACTTTAAGTGTATTTTCTGTTGTTTAGTTTTCTATATGTTTGGTACATAGATTGATTTGTTTGTTGTTTGTTCCTATTGTTTCTGTGGTGTTCTTTACAACTATTGTATTTTATCTATTTGACCATCTGTGTTTATGTGTATACATATTATTTACCTGACACACCATGTAATTTCTCGATGGCAAATAAATATTATTATTATTATTATTATAAATAACTCATCCCTGCCAGCTTTTAAGAGAATATGTCGGATACTTTTTTATATTTCAAGGAAAATCGAAATTTAATTTCTTAACTTAACCCTGTATTTGTTTCAATTTTTATTTCAAGAATTGATTGATGCTCTACGTACTAATACTTTTAGATTAGCATATATATATATATATATATATATATATATATATATATATATATATATATATATATATATATATATATATATATTATATATACAGAGTGGGTGCAAAGTTTTTTAAAAAGAACAGGAGTAAACAAAGTTTCAGAATTAAATTACCCATAAATTAAAATAATAATTTTGTATATCCGTCAAAACGTTAAAAATTCACAGTTTGAGGGTGCATCACCCCTATTTAATACTTTAAAATACTTTAATCAAACTCTACTTACCACCGGTTAATGCTCTTGATACGCTCAAAACGTGTACCAAATTTGTTGAAGCATTATTGAGATTTTTTTCGAAATTTAAAACCCCATTTTAAAGGCCTATAAATTCTTACTGTTATTATATATATATATATATATATATATATATATATATATATATATATATATATATATATAAATTTCCTAAAATAGGGTGAAGTAACAATAAAACAGTGAAATACTGTCATACAACGTCGGTCTATTTCCGCAACTATGGAAAATAACCGACGCCAGGGAGCAGTTTCATCTCACTGTCCTCGAAATTTTGCCGAAGCCTTGATTTTCTGTAAGGACGGTAGGGATCTTTTAACGTGTCAACATCGCATGGATACGGGACAGAGGTCTTCACGCCCACGCTGAAGGACGGAACATGCAGACATTCAACTTGCTCCAATACGATGCTACAACCTAAGTTTCTGTTAATTTTACAGTATGTACTAAAAAGTGCAAGGGCAACCCAGGGAATCGGACCCATTACCCTTCGGTTCAGAGGCACACGTTCTTACCACTGAACCACCAAGGCTCCATTTAATCATAATACATATTATAATCGTACCTGATTGATTCAGTAAAGAGAAAGAAAGTGGAAGCCTCGCATCAATTCGCACACAGCAATTCAAGTACGCGAGAATCTGGACGGTCAGGAGAGCTCAACTGTAGGATTACAGAGGTAAATTTTTATGTTTACATATACACAGAGCCCCTCGTTAGCCATTTTTTTCTAGAATAATCTGGTAAAACCTCGAAGGAACAGTAAGTGTTTTAAATATTGGATAATGACTAAGTGAGTAGTGGACGTGCCGCACCTAGTTGCGGAACCAAGTAGTATGTTGTCACGCCAGCTCCAAATAAGATAAAGTGTTAAAAAAATGAAGACTGTATACAACTAACTAACAATTTAGAAAATTGTCAGCCCTGCCCATTTCTACCCCAATATGGGGACAAAGTATGTAAGGCTAGATGCATTTTTGCAACAATTAGAACCGTAGACCGGTTTCGTTCTCATTAGAGCTCTTCAGTACGGCATACTAATTGTAGCAAAAATGCACCAAAAGTAATACGGCTATAGTATAGCCAGCCTTAAATAACACAAAGTGTTAAAAAAATTGAGACTGTATACAACTAACTAACAATTTAGAAAATTGTCAGCCTTGGCCTATTTCTACCCCAATATAGGGACAAAGTATGTAAGGCTAGATGCATCTAATCTAGATTGCGGTGACAGCTCCTATCGTAGATGTCATCTAATATTTCCTGAGCCATCGGTTCACAATGCAGGTTGTGGATGGCTAGTGCCTCGAATGGGTACGCCACATGACGAAATACAAGAAAAAGTAATATAAATATTATGACTTATATAAACGACAACTGGTATTGCGTCTTACTTCTTGACATTTGAAAGTTACTTTGTGCTACTGTAATACACACAAGTGAAGTTCAAATAAAAAGAAGTTGTATTTTTTGATAAATTGATACACGTGTGTTTATTGGAGCACCTTAAGCGGATATTTACCGGTTACTGCTACTCGGTGTACTTAAAGAAGCTACTAAACTGCAATAGTATGCTCCAAGGAGTAAAAGTTAATTAAAATCTGGTAAGGTATATTAGCATCGATCTCATCGCAGCAGCTATGATGCTTGATTGCCACTAACAGGACACTAGGTCGATCTAAGCGTAGATTTTGATACCTTTTTCAAATTATAACCGATTATACTTTGGCACGGATCTAAGACTAACAAAGCGTAACTGGCTGTCTAATCAAGTAAACCAAAATGTGTGTTTATAAGTCGGCTGCAAAATGGTGGCCATCTGTACTTATGTACAACTCTAAAGTATGAGAAGTAGGTGCAAGTATGTGGCAAAGTTTCGAAATAACTAGGACACTTAAACAAAAATGGATATTAAACATAAATATGATGACACAGCAAGTGCCTAATGATAGCGAGCTTTTAAGCAGTTTTTAAGACATTACTTCTTAAGTGCAACAACTTAGTTTTCCGTCAAGATGGAAAATTTAATTTAGGTATATAATACTGTCTTTACAAGGCTAAAGTTTATAAAAAAAAACTGTTCAATTTTTGGAGATAGACAAATTTTACAAAAGCATATGTTATCTTTTGGGAAAAAGTGGTATAAGTAGATGAGAAAACCTGCGTATGATATATATATATATATATATATATATATATATATATATATATATATATATATATATATATATATATATATATATATATATATATATATATATGTATATATGTACATATTTCAGGCGTTTCATTTTACTACAACTCGCTCGAAAATGACAGAATTTAGAATATTTTACATATCTGTCAATACTATGTATAATTTCTAAACGTCCATACGTCTTGTGGTGTCAACATACTTATAGTAACAGACAGATATTTTTATTATAAAAACCTGAGCTCCAGTTTTTCGCTTGCTCAGTTTTCAAGTCTGTTATACTTTCCACTCACATACTGTGGCCCCATCACTGCTGCAGTCCCTCGTGTTTCGAGGAGAGAAAACATTTAGTTCACATACAGATCCAGCGAGACTATCAAGAAAATCTTCGTTCCTAATAAAGATTACATCCCTCACCTGAAAAAGCAGGGGTATACTGTCTCACCTGTGGTGACATTCAGTGCAACACTGTCTATATAGGAAGATCAGGGAGAGCGTTAGGTGCCAGAGTGTCTGAATTGCCGGCACGTAGAAACAACGTTGACAATACCACTTCAGTTTTCGGCTGCCACCTGAGAGAGCGGTCATAGTTTTGATAAAGGAAGCAATTCCAGAATCCTTGATTCATTAGGTTTTGCCATCGAACAATTCGTCTTAGAAGATATGGAGATCTAGAAATACATCAATGGCTCCAGCAGCGACCCCCTCAATGTTTATAGTACCAGTGGGATGAAATTTCCTTCTATATACAGACAATTTTGCTTTAATTGCTCTTTGGTTCTTTTTCTAGCCATTGGTTTGTCGTCTTGTTAAATATTATTTGTTACTTCTGTCATCTGTCGGTTCTGTTTTTATTTATCCTTCCAAATGTGCAAATTTGTTTTTTAGAAGTGCACCACCGTCCATTTAGGCTGCTTTAGGTAAGCGTAGTTTTATATCCACCCTTTTACTAGTCTGGAGATGCTTATATTTTGTCAATTGATCTTGCCTTTCTCTGGAAAACTGAAGACAATAAAGTAAATTCAAACTTTGACAATTTCCCATACATTTTAGTTTCTGTAACATAAACACAATGCAAGTATTACATGCCAGATAGGCTTTTTCTTTCTGAAATTAGTTTGTTACGATGTTCTCTGAATGTGTGTTACGATGTTCTTCCTCACCTGTGGAGCTTGGTTGTTCCTTTTGTTTTGTGTTCGTCTTTTACTTTTTTTACTTTTATTGGCTTCTAAGTGTTACTGGTGTTTCTATTATAGAACTTAGTCCTTTTTAAACATTTTAAATTATAATTATCCTGTTTTTAACTTTTTTCTATTATCAGTTTCATTTGCATGTTTTTCTCTGGCTTCCGTTTTAATACATGACTATAACTTTGTGGACCTTCACGTTTTTTTGCAGCTGTTAGATGCTTTGTTAACTTGTCATGCTTACATGCTAGACCCACCGGAAGCCTAGTTTCAGAAACACATGTCTCTGGTATTCTATGTATTAAACCCTGAGGATTGTTCTACAGAGCCCACACGCGTAATGTTTTTATAATAAAAACATTCGTCTGGAAGTATTAGTCTTTAATTTATCCTTCAAGTAACACTATGTGTGCATGTAGATATGATAATACATGCCGTTAATTGTCCAAAACCGCTGTATTTAACAACATAACAGTATGGCATCAAAGCAAAACATCTTTCATTATCTCAGAATAAAAACGTAGTAGGCAGTCAAAGCCGTCAAAAAACCTAAATAAAGCAAAGGCTGTACTTTAAATTAAGTTTTCATATAACTGAAGTGCCAGACTACTTTTAGAACTTGTGTGCGTGTGTGTGTTTTTTCGCTTCTTTAACGCCGGTCTATTTCCGCGACTATGGCCAATCACCGATGTCAGGGAGCAGCTTCCCTTGACTATCCTGAAAATTTTTGATTTACGCTCCCTCCGCAGGACGGAACGTGCAGATATTCGACTTGCTCAAATACCACAACCTTTATTGATGTTAATGTTACAGTATGTCACTAAGTGAAGATTGGAACCTGCGATGATCACTGATAAGTATACTTGGAAGACCCAAATCTTCTTTTTAAAGTCCCGACGGTCGTTTTACTAACAAAGTCAGCGTCATCAGAGGATTAAAAATTCTAACTAATATTTATACTACACACACACACACACACACACACACACACACACACACACACACACACACACACACACACACACACACACACACACACACACACACACACACACACACACACACACACACACACACACACATATATATATATATATATATATATATATATATATATATATATATATATATATATACTGCTTCTTGGGTAAAGAACGAAACCGAGAGGGAGATTTAAATCGCAGGCATATTTTTTGTGTATCGTATCTTTATTGCCGGACGACGCTATTGAATGTCCTTTATTACTTTACCTGATTAGTTTCCGAAATGTTTATCTGATTCAAAGATATAGCGCAAATAGGGAACTGGAGATCAGTGGCGCGGAATTTAAGGAACTTTTAGTTTTTTATTGCAATAGAAATATAAATGCTCTCACACGCATCAATCCTCGCTTGCTCTCTAACATTTTTGATAAGTTTCAGATTTTCCTGATCATGGTGGTGGTTATTATTCCAAATATGTTGTTCCACACATGACTTATCTACACTACCGTATCTCAAATGTGCCAGATGTTCACATAATCTAGTCCCCTATGGTTTTCTTAGTCTACCTAACTTATTTAATATTCCAATCTTTACAACCTATCTCATATATACCCAACATTTCAGTGGCTTTATCTTTATCTTTCGTATTACCTAACAAATTCCTTAAATAATTTTTTGTCGAAAAAGTTAGCTGCAAATCGGCTTTCCTGAAAATGCTCTAAAGACCCTTTGTGATACGCGGTTGAAAAGGGAGACAAACATATTTTTTCCATATTTTATCTTTCCTGAATATCGTGCAATCCGCTAAGATTTTCTTTGTTCTGTGTCTATGAATTAATTTTTCCACTAAGCAGTCCGAATATCCGTTATTTAGCCACGTTTTTATATACTCTAGTTGTATACTATATCTACTCTTACTTAAGGGACAATTTTTCAATCTATTCACTAAGAAATTTTAGACCTGCCGTTTTTGTGCAAACGTATGATGTGATTCATCAGTTAAGTGTTTGTGACTCATATTAATTCTTACGTCTTACAAACTTTTGGTACTTAATTTTAGCAATTAGGTATGGGGTACACAACTAGAAAAAACACAATTCTACTTAAAAAGGATAGGGAATATAAACATTTTATAAAGTTAAGTGCTCAATTACCTTAAAAACGTGAAGCTAATTTTTATTTGTACCCATCAGCAATAGTCCTGCAGAATAAGACAAGTTATTTTTGGAGCTACTTAGAAAAACTGTTTTTACGGTACCTTCTGAGAAAGTTATACCTCGGCAAGGTTTATTTTTGTATAAAGGTAAATAAATTAGCTTAGATCGTCGTATTTTTGTCTCTGGAATCCGTAAGAGGGTTGTTGCAATCAGTTTGGGCAGCTGTATAGTATCCTATATCATATTGTATTATTAACCGTTATTCTTTTTTAAGATCACCTAAAAATTAATTCAAGTTGAGCTAACCTTAATAAGACAAATAGAAACTATGCGATTGATTGTTACAAATACATATTCTCCACGTTGGCAGAGGATTTGAAAGCTTGGCCTTTATAGCACTAGAGTAGTTTCAAACACATCATTCATATTTAAATTAACCTGGGACAGATTTGGGGAATTTATATTCGAGTCATGGCGTCTCTCGAGGGGGAAGATTCCTTAATTATCGGAAGTGTGGTAGTACAAATTGATTGATAATTGATTTAAAGAACGTTAGGACTTGCCTAATGGTATTTGCAGTGGCAAATTATTGATCCAAACTAATGTGTATCAATAACTCAGTGGCTTTTTGGTACTTTCAGCATGCCTAGAATCGTAAATAAGAAAAGTTATTGTTAAGTCTATGGCGTGGAAGCTGCTTTAAAATAAAAACTAAAATAACTGTGGTATAACAACATATTTGTTAGGCTCTAAAGACTTCAATGCATAGACCTACAGAAGTACTGCAATTAAATCATTGCATATTTATTATATTTAACATTATAACATGTTGTTACACGGGGTTGAGGGTAGCTTTCACTGAAAACACAAGTACATGAGGGTAACAAGTATAATAACAAACTTAAACAAAAACAAATAAATAACATGTAATGTGTAAATGTCTATATAGTTCGATTGGCGCTACGTAACTGTCGACTGTTTGACAGTCGACCCCCCTGTTTTCCACGCACCCTGCCTGCTTCGATGCGGATGAAACACAACGGGCACGCCAAGGCATCTATGCAAATAGGGCCATGTTACACTTTCTGCCCTCTAAACTTCTGGAGGAGACGAGAGGAGTTTAGCAGCTGGAGATTTCTTGTGTCGTCCTCTTCTCTTCAGAGTGGTAAAAGTAGAGGCAACATTCTTCTTGGGTCGACCTCTTCCTCTTTCGGCGCTACTAGATCAGGAACACCGCTCATTGGTCCCTGGAACAGCGTCAGGTCTCGAACATGAAATTTTCCAATAATTCGGTTATCCTGGTAGCACCTCAGCTCGTAGGTAATTGGAGCAACCACCTTTTCGATAATGTAGGGGCCATGTCTCTTGGACGCAAACTTAGAAGTATATTCACCTGCAGCCATGCTAAGAGAGTGAGTGTTTAGCAAAACAATGTCGCCCACGTTTAATTTAATATCTAGTCTCTTCGCATCAACCCTATTCTTCTGGTAGTACTTCTTGTCTTCTCTAAGCACCTTCTTCTTGTGCTCGCTCACAGGGTACGGCAGAACCCACACTGATCACCAGTATTATTTGGATGAACAGCCAACACAGTCGGTTCTCCCTCCTTCCGAAAGATATCTCGACTTCGCGTCAAGAGTCCATTTGAGGCGTCTCTCTGCTGTGAAGTAAGCCTTGCTGTTTCCTCTGGGCGAAGGTACACACTACTGAATTGTTCGATGTTTCTTTGCTCAGACGTGTAAAATTTAAACTGTTTAGCTGGCGCTTCAGCGAAAAACCATCTGTTGTTTACAACGTCCAAAACGATGTTGGCCTTTCTAATGAAATCTACGTCTAATAGAGTCCTATTCTCCCGTAACTCTGGTAAGATCGTGAACGTCATGGGAACTTCTTTCCCATTAATAGCAACTAAAACTTCTGCTTTTGGAACGTCCTCTTCCCGCCTACGACCATCAGCGTAGGCTATCACAATTCTTTGCTGCGAAAATGGCTATCTCGCCTCCTTCAGTAGTCGATATAGCTGATAGCTGGCAATACTACTCGTTGCACCTGAGTAAACTATCCCAATTTCTTTGAATGTGCTGATCTTGCAATACAGGGTTAGTCGAGTGTCCATTTAATTTTCCAGCGCTTCGCAGAACTCAACAAAACTTGACTCTACCACTTCAGAAGTTTGACTTCTGTATGTCGGGCATTTTGCTCTGATAACATCCACAGCGCCGCAGCCATAACATACACCCTCTGTTTTTATTTTTCCTGTTGTTGGGACTGGCCCGTGTTAACACCGGAAGACTTTCCCGCTTCATAAGCATGCGATATTCAGAGCGCTCGTGTCCTGTGTATTTGCAAAAAGTGCAGCGCTTTTTGTTGCCAGAATCTCTGTTTCCCACTTTTTGCGTCATAGACTGAGGTTGCGCTAATATAGACTCGATACTTCTATTCTTCTTTGTCAGTTTCTGAAAAGTCTGGAATTCAGCACGTGGCATGCGTTTGCGCACCTTCCTATGTAGGGGGCCATAAACCATATTTAACTGAACCTCTTCTTGAAGGGTGTATGGTAGCTGTGCTATCAGCGACCGAATATGGCATATAAACAACGCTGTCGATTCGCATTCGGCTTGCTCCCGTAAAAATATTTCACGAAAAATTACCGAAGGCGGTAGTTTCTTGGAATATAATTCTGTAATTTTTGCCACGGCTTCCTTCCAATTGGAAATGGTTCTTTTAGTGCCTTGTCACCACGCAGCCACAGGCTTGCAATAACATGAAAAACGCGCGACGCGCATTTTCATCGGTCACACTCAGACACTCTTTGTAGGTTAACACTGAATCCAAGAATGCATCGACATTGGCTGCTTCCGAGCCATCAGAACGCACGGTACAGTTCGCCAAACTTCCAGTAGCTGGAATAAGCGGTGTACGGTTCGAATCGGGTGTCTTCGCTCTACTTGACTGATTGCTACCGATTGCCGAAATCTTCACTAACAGCGCTTCGAACTGTTCGGTAGTCATTGTAACCGTCGTTGGTTGTGACATTTTGGCATAGTCCGTCCCTACACCGCTTCGCGTCAACACCATTCAACAAATCTTAATTTGTGTAGTAACGTGTTTTTATTTGACAATCCACAACTTAGATTCGCATAAAGGTTAATCATAAACACCACTAGACATAAATTTAAAAAAAGTCTGTGGCTAATGGACCTAACGGTCCGAGGCCAAACCAGATTACAACAACAACAACAACATAAAGGTTAATCACTGAAATGTCTATACTTTTCCGAAAGAGTATGAGTACGTACAATACTGTTCAGAAATACACATATACATACGCTATGTGGCTTATAAACAAAGGAATGTAAGTGATAGTTAATAAAGTTCAGCCGTAATTACAGTCCCAACGAAATGTTCAGAAATGCACATACAGCCGCACTATGTGGCTTACAAATGAAACAAATTTCAAACGGTAATTTATAAAGTTCTACGGTGATTAGATTACCGGACGAAATGTTCAAAAATGTATTCACCCACACTATGTGGCTTACAAGCGAAAATTTGCACTATATACTGAACATATAAGTGTCTGACTAATAATAACCTTAGCTCCACTTGATCGCTTGCATATCTCTACTGCATGGCTAATAGATGATGCAAACACCACCAGCGTTTAGGTAGCCATCATAAACACAACCATCAAATATATATATATATATATATATATATATATATATATATATATATATATATATATATATATATATATACAGTGTGGAACAGCCAAATGGAATAAATTCGATAACGGATAAATGAGGGCGTGTTGGGAAAAACGCTTGGACACGTCGATTTGTATTTTTAACTGCGCATCTTTTTCAAGAAAAAAAAATTATATAGGGTGCGTCATGTGACAGTGGCCAATACCAACTTTCTTATTTTAAATACAAGCCCCTGTATATTATTAAGTTTTTGGATTCTTCAGAAAATTCTAGACATAATTCATGTACAATGTTCTATACCTATCTTCAACTGTTTCGGAAATATTAAGTATTTTCAGATTTATTACAAAAATTAACATTAAAAATAGAAAATTATTTTATTTCACAAATTCGCTACATTGCATTCAATACTTATTTCCCATTCAGCTCTTGATAATGAGAAAGTAAACAAAAACCATTCCTGCGTTTCTTTTTACTGATATGAAATGAAACAAAAACAAAAACAGTTTTCTTTCTGTTCGTATAAAACTCGTAGCCTTAGCAACTTGTTGTCTGCCTGCATGACAGTAGTGATTAGTGTCAGTGCTATTGTCGTTTGAATTTCGTTAACTGTACGTAATAATATCAGAAAAATGGTTCATTTAACAGAAATGCACAAAATAACCATTCTACAAATGATTGGTTATGGAGATAACACACGGACACAGATGGAAGTGTCTCGCTTATTTCACGAAAAATTTCCAAATTTGCCGCCTGTATCCCAAGGAACAATTAGCAAAATAGAAAAGCAGTTTCGCGAGCTTGGTCATGTGAGACAGATAAAAAAAGTAGCTGCCAATGCAGTAAGTGATGATACGAAATTGGATATTACGCTTGAGTTTCAAGAAAACCCACATACTTCTGGTCGACAAGCAGCCCAACTATTCAACGTTAGCCACACAGCAATTTTTCGAACATTAAAGGAAAGTAAAATGCATCCCTATAAAATGATACCAACTCAGGAGCTCATGGAGGACGATTTCGATAGGAGAACGTATTTTTGTGAACAAATGATGGCAATGTTAGATAACAATGTGATCCAATTAGAAGATGTTTTGTTTTCTGATGAGAGCACATTTACACTTCACGGTCATGTTAATCGTCAAAATTGCCGCTATTGGTCTAATGAGAATCCTCATTGGATGAGAGAGGAACATACGCAATATCTTGAAAAAGTTAATGTTTGGGCAGGAATTGTTGAAAATCATATCGTAGGTCCCTTTTTCATTGATGGCAACTTGAATGGGGATAAATATTTAGAACTGCTCCAAAATAATGTCGTGCCAACTTTGACAAACTTATATCCAGATCCAGCAAACCCACAAGTTCCTGCCAATAAAATATGGTTTCAGCAAGATGGAGCACCGCCCCATTACCAAATCAATGTCCGGCAGTACCTGAACCAAATTTTTCCAAATCGGTGCATAGGGAGGCGCGGATCGATAGAATGGCCAGCACGATCTCCTGATCTGTCGCTATTAGACTACTTTTTGTGGGGATATGTCAAAAGTATTGTATACAAAACTAAGCCCCTCAACTTAGATGACTTAAAAAGACGAATCACGCTTGCGATTAGATCAGTCACGCCTGAGATGTTGAGTAATGTTAGAAGACATTTCTATACCAGATTAGCATGTTGCCAAGATGTTCGTGGCGAGCATTTTGAACATTTACTACATTGACATTAATTTTTTTTTGTTTTTTTAAATTATTAAGAAATAATCAGTATTTCTTATTAGAATTTGTGAAATAAAATAATTTTCTATTTTTAATGTTAATATTTGTAATAAATCTGAAAATACTTAATATTTCCGAAACAGTTGAAGATAGGTATAGGACATTGTACATTAATTATGTCTAGAATTTTCTGAAGAATCCAAAAAATTAATAATATACAGGGGCTTGTATTTAAAATAAGAAAGTTGGTATTGGCCACTGTCACATGACGCACCCTAAATAATTTTTTTTTCTTGAACAAGATGCGCAGTTAAAAATACAAATCGACGTGTCCAAGCGTTTTTCCCAACACGTCCTCATTTATCCGTTATCGAATTTATTCCATTTGGCTGTTCCACACTGTATATACCTAACCACACATAGTTTTTTAAAATAAGCATAAATCAGTTCAAAAAGTGCATACATATAACAACAAATGGCTGAAAAGATATGCTGAAAACACTGACCGTTCACCGACACTAAAGAATAATTGAGTTACCAAAAGTTGAAAATGTATACATATACATACAAATATATGGCTTACAATGTTTAGAAACTATTTGTCGTCATTATTCAACTAATACAGTTAAAGCACACAAGGCTAAAGTTCAAAAATGCATATCCGTTCTCAAAAAATATAATTTATGTTTTTTTTTGCTTATCTACGTTCCG
This sequence comes from Tillus elongatus, assembly GCA_964006375.1. Lineage (NCBI taxonomy): Eukaryota > Metazoa > Arthropoda > Insecta > Coleoptera > Cleridae > Tillus > Tillus elongatus. Next base: position 46,344,333 of record OZ023269.1, read on the forward strand.
AGGCTTTTATACTAATTATTCCACAATATTTTATACAAGTTTCTTCAGATATTGATGAATATTCAAACAATAAAGTCCCCCTGTCTTCCGAGCACCCTGCCTGCTTCGAGGGGGAAGAAACACTACGTCCACGCCAAGGCATCTATGCAAACGAGGTCCTATTACAACATATTGTTAAAGTAATACTTTACAAAAAGTTAGCAATAAGAAATATTTACGTATTCACATACCTCTACCAGGTCTTAACCGACGATTGAATCAAAGATGTTCAAATAATCACGTACTAAAACAATATCATTTAAAGGTCGCTAGTAAAGATAACTCATGACCTAGTCAATTTTGTGGATCAAAATCGACCTTAAACTTTAGGTTTTCTGTACATGTAAAATATACAATGTACACACAGAATAGGGGAAATAACTCTTGTAAAAGATGAAAAATTCTCGATTTCAATTTTCATTTCTTGGGGTTCAGCCTTGCTTGGTTAAAAACTAATTTCTAATATAATTTTAGTTTTGAAAAATCAAGTATGCCTTAGAAATTTTGAAAAACCTATTTTTGCGGAGTAAAGTGCCTTTTATGTGGCAGATACGACAAAAAGTTGTCTAGAATCAACATCTAGGCCGTTATACCAAATTTCAAAATCATTGGCCAACTATGGTTTTTCATTTTTAAAATGTTTATTTCACAAATCAAATAATATGTACAGTTCTTTTATTATGAATAAAAAAAACTATACTTAGATTATCACTACAAGTTACTGGCTTAACACTAATAAGTTAAACCTATATGAAAGTAAGTTAAAACCTGAGATTAATTGTCAGGCTCTACTAAGCCCGCTGCTAAAGTTTCGCATTTAAAAAAATTCAACTGCCCAAAAAGTTACATACAAATAGGCTTCTAAATTGTAATGTAATAGGTGGGACCTATTAAGTGTGATAAGATCCTTCTGGTAACATTCCAGTTTTTTTCAAAGTTTCAAAACAAAACTAACGATAAAACCTTAATTGGGTTGGTTTCTAAAGCTCAGCCGTAAAGCAGCCCCTTTTATTTGTTAAAAGTCAAACAAATTACATTACATTACTACATTTGCCTGTCAACAAACAAAAATTTAACAACTGCCTGTCTGCTTTTAATTATTATCTTTGTTCATATTTATTACCATCAGATTGTGACTAAAGATATGTATGAAGGTTTACTAATATTTTAGACCAATCCAAACAACCAGTTTTTGAAGTATGAAGATAAAAATCAAAACTGATTTGGGTTTAGCAACTCAAAAAGCACTTTTTACCGTCCCTATCATAGAAACCAAATGGCGTCTAAGCACTAAAATGATCTCGATTAAGCTTAGTATATATTTTTCTTGGTAAATCTCCTGGGCGTGTTTATTAGTCAACGTATTCAAAGATTTTCCCAAAAGAGTCCACTATTAATTATAAAAAAATTATACCTTCGAAAGAGCCAATAAATATTGATAAACGTTTGCATACATATTAATTTTCTTATGTATCCAAACTGAAGTTTCTAGGTTGATAGGAAATTGAGTTATTCAAATTTCATTACTACAATGCACTTGCCGCTTTTTTGATTTTTATTTTTTAACCACTCATCAAAACTAACTACAACGAATAAAAAAATAAGACATCAAGTATTTGCATTTTAGTTCACGAATACCTAAGTGGTGCCTTTCAAGCAGTTTGTACTACATAATGCCAACCACAACATTATTATACAGCCCCTTTGAATTGCTCTCCTAGTGTGATAAAACGGTATCCTAACTATATAAGTGCTAAGCCTACGTCAAAAAATTCAAATGAAACCCTTATAATGGCTTTCCAAGAATGTCATATTTTGTTGTCAGCAATTCTCGATGTCCATTATTTCTCATGATGAGATACGTAAGTCATTAATAATCAATCTTTATTAAAAATAAAGAGAGACTGTGTATAAGAAAAACAATTTGAGAATCAGTTTAGCTTCTTTTAGATAGCCCAAGTCAAAACCAATGGCGTTATAACAAAACTAAATCTGTGTAGGGAGTGCCTAGTACTTTTAATTGTAAATTTATTTAAAATAAACTTAATCATTAAAATTTACTCGATAAAAGGAACGAACAAGGCTTTTAATATTTATAAACTGTGTGACCGGTTTAGCTACTGAATAGCTAAGACTGTATAAGGTGAAGATATTTTGTTAATGCATTTATTTCCTTTATATTAATGTCCAACGGGAAAATTCTCGAACCACACTAACACAAAATACAAGAATACAACAATAAAAGACTGAGGCTGGACACTGTGGCTGGAAACTGAAACAAAAAGGAGAATCAACCCCAAACCACAAAAATAATAACAGACAATTATGCGCTAGATCTGTATTTCGACAACGAAGTTGTCTTCTTCAGTAGCTGTCGCTTAACTAACCATATGGGCAAAATTACTCTATTTAGATACTTAAGCTACACACTAAGAATGATGTAACACCGATGATGAAATAAGGGATGATGCAACACCGCCTGATGAAATATGAGATGCCTCTGCACCGGATGATGCAACACCGGATGACGTAATACCGGGTGATGCAATTCAAGGACCAAGGTTGTGGATACGCCCAACCGCTTGTGTCGATGTTGAAATAGATATCATATAATAGATACAATCAAAGATATTAAGTTGAAATCAAATAAAGTACTGATCTCTTTTGATATCAGTCGTTATCTAGCATCTCTATCGACATAGATCTTCGGTATCTTCGGGACATACTTCATGATAACCAGCTATCGCATATGCGGGTGGAGGAATATATTAATTTATCTTCACTATGCATGGCTGAGAGTTTCTTTCAAGTCTTCGGGAAGTTTGATCAGCAGACGGAGGAAACCACAATGTGAAATCCATTGTCCCCCTTTATTTCCGATCTCTTCAGCAGCCGATTGAAGAGTGACTTTGCTCGAGCGGTGGTGTATTTTCTGAGGGTATGGTTGATATATGTCGACTATATTTTTGCCATATTTGACCTCAGTAAAGATAACAACAATAATTTTGTCAATAAGTTGAACAGTACATACATTCCCTTCAAATAAGTTTACTCATGAAATGGGGAACAACGACCAATTATCTTTCCTTGACACTCTTGCCATAAAAAATATAGATAAGTTAGAATTTGACATTTATAGGAAAGAAACTTCTACAAATCGCTTCACACCATCAAATTCAAATCACCCTTTCGGGCACAAAATCTCGAGTTTGAGCTTTCGTGTTCGGAGGGTACTCAGTTTTCCTAGAACTTCGGTGGTTCAGGGGTAAGAACGTGTTTAGCTTAACCGAAAAATATAGGTGAAGCAGAGCTTCACCTGCGTCATGGGACGAGCTGCCACTGTTATAACATAACATCACACTTTAACATATTGTACCCAAGCATTCATCGCACACCAATGGCGGAGTGGGTCAAGATCAACCTGTAGTGCGCAGTTACAAGTACCTACTAGTGATAATTATTAAGATCTTTAAATCATACGTTACATATAATTGGCCCTTTCGAAAGTGCGTGTAAATAAGGTCAACTTGCTCATAATCATGAATAGTCCTGGACGTAAAGTCTGCTGAAGATACTGCAACTGTGGTCGCTTGTCTGTTGCTCATAAATCCGTACCAACTGGAACGTACGGCTCCCTTTATACCTGGATAGGCAGGTTCAAGAAAAGCAACCTCAAACACCTCTTGAAAGTTAGATAAGACAAGTACCTGACGATAGTCTGCAATACTTGCTAGCTGCCCACTCTTAGATATGGAGAATACCTGGAATATTTTCAAGAGCCTCGGAAACATGTCTTAATAATATGATTAAAAATAATCTACAAATAATATTCAAAAACAAAAAAACTATAACGCAAAAAAAAACCTGGAACATTATCAACACCATTATATACCGAAATATGAGTTTACTATATAGTAAACTTATTTTTCAGCTTATAGTTTGCACTCGTGAAAAAATATATTGTTAAAGCTGCAATCTCATCAAAAGCGAAGTCTTTCGACGGAATTTCGAAAAGACAATAAGTAGCAGTCTTCTTAGATAGGCATCTTTTACAATTTTTTTAGTTATACAGATTATTATAAGTGGTTTTGTTCCGCATATTTTTACCCACTGACCAATAGCAACACTCTATATTTGAAATGCCTTCATATTGTATACGATAAACGTTGTTGATTTAGCGTATACGTTTATTAGTTCTACACTTTTATGGAGTTTAATAAAACATAACAAATATATAACCAATTTTTAGAGCGGAGCCAGGACAAAAGGACTAGGTAATGCGTGAATGGTGAAAACACCGCAGTCAATGTATCAGCATAACACACACAAAAACCAATTTGCTTGCCTTGTAGAAATGTGCTAAATGTATGTGTCAAAGAGCTTTAATTTCCAAAACAAAAATACAGCGTTTAATACTTTGTTAAACTGATAAATCAATTGCACCAATTTTTAATTTAATTGTACCTTTCAATTTTCATTTATTCGTGAATTTAACAGCACTATAATTTGTTTATAGGTTAAAAAACTCAGCAGACTACTTTACTTCTACTAAACAATATATATATATATATATATATATATATATATATATATATATATATATATATATATATATATATATATATACTTGCATATTGTCGGTTTAATTATACGGCATGTCTTGCAAAAAAGCTTGGCTTTTGCTTGTAAATAACATAATATTAACCTTTTTGCGGAAGCTCCAATTATTATGACACGTTATTATTATGTAAAATCTCACAAATATTTCTACTTTGGCAGTTTCTGTTTACGTTTATTTCGGTATAAGAATAACTAAAAAAAATTTGAGACCTTGGAAGTACGTTATCGTAGCGATTTTTTCTGATAATTGTACAAAATTAGTACGGAATATTACTAAAATCAATACTTTAACATTAAACAGACCTTGAGAATCGGTTATAAAAGTCCTAATACGCGCTCATTTAAAGAATTTTTTGGAAAGTGTTACCATCGATATCTCTCTATTATTAAATAAATATATTTTAATCTTGTGTTCTAGCTCCTTTTGAGACAAATGCACACAACTCAATTTTTTATGAAGCTAGAAACTTAAAATTAGGTGTACCTAGGTACAGTAAGCCTCTTAAGCACAAAATTTGTATTACAAATTTCATTACGGTTACAAAAGCTTTCTAAAAAAAATGTAATTCGTATTTATAAAATGACAGTATCGGCCAAATTAGAAATGTGGCAGGTATTTTTCTTTATCAATCGCTTGGCAAGATGGACTCATTTATAATATGATTAAAGATAGCTACCCTCATTACTGGATTAGAATTGTAAATTCCTACATAAAAAATAGAAAATTTAGAGTCAAACTGAACAACGAAAGATTTAGTTTAAGGCAGATTATGGCAGGCGTCCCTCAAGGTTCATTAATAGGACCAGCTTTGTTCAATATATACATTAACGACATACCACAGTTCGAAAAAACTAACACTGCGCTATTTGCGGATGATGCCGCAGTTTACGCACACTCTTTTAGTGGAGTCGCTGCTGGTAAACAGGTACAAACTCACCTTTACATGCTTGAGATATACTTCGAGAAATGGAAACTAAACATAAATGCAAGTAAGTCAGAATCCATTATATTCAGCAAAATATTCACAGAAAATAAAATATTTCAGCCAATTAAACTTAAAGGCAAAAAAAGAAAAGTAAATAAATAATTACTTGGGTATACACCTAGATTCAAAGCTAACCTTTCAAAAACATATAGAATCATTACTTCAGACCCATCCTCTCTTATGCCGCCCCCGCCAAGAGTGGTGTCGCAAAAACGCACATAAAAAATTACAGAGATTTCAAGACAAATGTCTAAGAATTATTCTTAATAAAAATAGATATACTAGAACTACAGCTTTACACAACAGCGCTAAAATTTCATACACCAAACACCATCTGCAAGAAATATCCGAAAAGTTCTATTGTACTCAACTAAATAATAACATAATAAGCAAAATCACATTAACTTCACAGTTGAACACCGACTACCATATCAGCACCTGAGATTCAGTTAAGACTTTAGTATGTTATTTAATACTCTAAGGACTTAACCAATCACTAGTTTAGCTACCTTAAATATATTTAAGTTTACTACTATTTAGCTATTTATTCAAAGAAAAACTATAATACTCAAAAAAAAACCAACTCTCACATGTGTTTTAATTTTACCCTAAAATTTGATACAGGTTTCTTAAATAAATTTTTCCTGTCAAATTTATGTAATTTATTGTACCAATGTCTTAGATTAGATTTATATAAACATGTGTACCTATAAGTGTAGCTCATAGGTATTCCACAAATGTATAGACTATTATTGTATATGCAAATTAAAACATTAGTGATATATCTATATGTTAAGCTGGAGCACTGTATATCAAAATATTTATCTGTACCTATTGTATAAACTCCCTGTAACATTAATAAAGTTTTGTTTGCTTTTATCGGATTTGATTGATTTGATGGCGAGTAGCCTCTAGAAGCGGACTAGGAGGTCGCGGGTTCAAGTCCCGTATTCAGACAGTGGATTTTTCTCTCCCAAATGTAGAAAGGCTAGCTTCTGATGAGTTATGGGTGGTGTCCTTTGTCTATATGTGTATGTCAGCTTCCCCTGCACAAGTCAAAGACTTCTGGGTGCGGAGTTTGTCTAATGTGGTGTTATTATATATATATATATATATATATATATATATATATATATATATATATATATATATATATATATATATATATATATATATACATATAATCAATTTAGATATAGGCCCGTTAACTAACTGTTCAGATTAGTTTTTAAATAAAAAATATAATTGTACATAATATATACTTATACTTATTTATAATGATTTACTGTTTATTTAAATCATACGATATGTCGTACAAAAACTATGCATATACCTACTCGCACATTTTGCTAAACATTATCTTCCCAAACGTCTAAATGTCAGATTATTTTGCTTTGTCACTTTTTATTCAAATTTTAATTTTGGATCTGTTGCGGTTATACTTCCCACTAGTGGTCTTGCTACAGCCATGTTTATTTATAATTTAACATTTAATTTTAACACCCCTTTAAATAATTGCATATCGTTAGGTATTTATCACCTATTGCAAAAATATATCAAAAGTATGTAGGTACACTTGGAGAGGCCAACGCACCACAACACATATTTTTAAAGACCTGATGATCGTTTCACTAACAACGTTAGTATCATCAGAGGATGAAAAATTCTAAACTGCTTACTACTAAACATCACCTTGTATACTGAGCTTTTAGGTAGAGACCAATACCGAGAGGGAGACTAAATCGCAGGCAATTTTTCTGTGTATTATATTTTTATCGCCCGACAAGGTTTTTGAACTTTCTTTGTAACGTTACCTGGCAAGTTGCGAAAAATTTTATTTGTATCAGAGACAGAGGGCAAACAAAGGCCTATAAATCAGTGGCGGCGCTCGGTTTAAGGAACTTTAGCTTTTTATTGACTTAAAAATATAAATACATTCGTACGCATCTAGATTCGCTGGCTGTCTAATATTTTTGATAAGTTTAAGATTTTCTTTATCAATGTGTTGGTTATTATCCCAAATATGTTGTGCCACGCATGACTTGTCTACACTGCCGTATCTCAGCTGTGTCAGATATTCACGAAACAGAGTCTCAATGGTTCTCTTAGCCTACCTAACGTATTAAAGATTACAATCTCTACAACCCATCTCATAGATACTCAATATTTCAGTGGCTTTATCTTTATCTTTCGTATTACCTAACAATTTTCTTAAGTAATTTTTTGTCAGAAAAGTTGGCTGCAAGTCGGCTTTCTAAGATACTCCTGAACATTTTATTTATTCTATGTCTACGAGTATTAATTAATTTTTTCACTAACCAACCCGAATATCCGTTACATTTAGCCACGTTTTTAATGCAATCTGAACTTTTATACTATATCTACTTTTACTTAAGAGAAATGTTATTAATCTATTTACTAAGAAATTTAAACCAGCCGTTTCTTGTGCAAACATATAATGTGAGTCATTTGAAATATAACTTAGAGTAGAGAAGTAGGTTTCTTCTACATCGAATTGAAGAGAGTAATTATTTTAATAACTAGTACATATAGAAAAGGAAGTTTACTGTTAACTTTTAATTCGTGGGTGAATTTTATTGAATCATATTGACAGTTCCGTCCTTTAATAAAATAATCTACTTTGCATAAATTTGTGTTAAATACCGCAAAAATATTGTCCACATAACGAAAACATACTCCAGGAAAATACTCACTTTCGTTGTCTAAACCTGTCTCAAATCTACTCATGAAAAGGTCCGCAATGAATGGAGAGAGCGGGTTGCTTATTGCCGTGTTTTCAGTTGGTTAAAAAATTGCTAAATTGTTGTCTTAGTGATTTTTCCGGTTTATGATTTTTGGGAGACAATATTTTTGGGGACTTTGGGATCAATGAGACCTATTATTTCGACTATAAACTCTTCGACATATAATCTAGCGAAGTGGCTGTCAAATGATTTTAAAAGCTTGACTTTTAAACAAAAGAGTTATTCAAAGTTAGTAAAACTCACTTGAATCCCTTAATAAGGTTAAAGATGTTAAATTGGCTGAAGGCGAGGTTTTGATATCATTTGATGTAGCGTTTTTATTTCCTAGTGTACCCACGAACCGTATTAAGAACAGTTGTTGAAATTGGACAACAAAAGTGGAGATGTTTCCAAGTGTAGGTACTTATCAGTGCTCACCGGAGGTTCCAATATTCACTTAGCAAGAGTATGTAGTCCTATCTTTACATCAAAATAATTGGAACATTTATATATAAACGTAATTTTATATCTACATTCTGAAAAAGATTAACTGTAACATTTTTGCATACGCTTCTTTTGAACAAGCCTCTATTTAGAATGATAGAACGAATAAAAGAAATAATAGGGAACGTTGAACTATTGCTTTAATTCCGTGGTCTCTAAGCATACTGTATAATATGAGATATCTTAGATTCTAGATAGTACAAAATACGCAATAGAGTAGAAGATATAACCTCGCTTTTTTAGCCAGTTAGTTTTTATATCTGTTTAATCCTCTATAACATAAGCTTGCCAAATTTAATAAAAATGTTCTAGTTTAGCCAGCTAGAAACACTGAGCTTGAAATTTAGTGTTAGGAGAACAAAACCACTCCCGGAGCAACCACTTTACCCGGTTTTTGAAAGCATTTCTTAAAGCAGAGTTATAACAATAAAAAAGTCAACTAGTAGACGACAAAACTAGCGTATACATAATGGCTGGACCTTACATGAGCCTCGCTAAAAAAACCAACATAATAAAATTTCATGAGCCAGTTTCTTTGCAGTTGTTTTTAATGAGCGATATACATACACATAGTGTATTCGATATTAAAAGAGAAACTAAAAATATTTTATAGACATACCTGTAAAATAAAAATTGGATTTAAAACCATTATCTATATGTATTTAGGGTTAAATAAAAATATTTAAATAAACCTCCACCCCAAAAATTTCGCTTTTGTCAGGACTATGTTAATTTTATTATAGAACTAGTAGCAGCTACAAAAAATTTTAGCGTCACTAATGACAAAATCACACCTGTAATGTTTCTACTACTATTTAGTCCGCCAGGTATTAAAAAATGAGAAGTGTACATTTTAGTGACTTTTCATGAAGACAATTCATTAACAGAGCGGGATAGCTAAAGTTCGTTTGAATTTGTATATGTTATATATATATATATATATATATATATATATATATATATATATATATATATATATATATATATATATATATATATATACATATATAATTTGTTTGCTTTTTGTGATTTTTTATTAGTTTGCGTGGACTGCAGTTTCATCATCAGTACCCTATTAACTGTGATCGCTCCTGTGTGGTCTACGTCTGAGATTGTACGTGGCGCCTACGCGTTGAGTTTCCATTGGTCGAGCTACAGTTCTCTGATTGACTGTGCCTTAGGACTGTGTCGTGTGTATCGGTCTCCTGTCTTGATCACTGTGGTTTGATAATTTGTCTATTTGTATGGCCTTTATTAAGTTTTGTTTAAATGTTTTTACTTGGATTTATTCTGGCATTAACTGTTTCTTATTGTTTGTTTGTTGAATGTTGTATTGTTTTCAGATTTCCATTTTTTTTTTGGTGGTCTTTAACATGTTTCATTAGTTGTAATTGGATGATATCTGGTTTTTGATGTTTTGTGTTGTGAATGTGTGTAGCTACGTTTGATTTGTAGCTAGGTATGTGGATTTTATCTAATGCTGTTATATGCTCCTTGAATCTTGTTTCTATTGTTTTTTTGCCATTCCTATATATTTTTTGTTGCATGTGTTACATTTTATTTGGTATATTCTGTTTCATTCATGTGGGTTGTGTTTTTGTTTTTTATTTATTTTGTTTATTATTTTGTTATTGGTTTTGTAGCTCATTTTAAACTGATATTGTTTGAGTGTTTATGTTATTTTTTTGATGTGGTAGTTATAAATGAATGTTGTGTATTTTGTGTTTGTTTATGTTTTTTTTTGTTTTCGGTTTTGTTGATTTGTTTTTTTTAATTTGTTTTACTAGCTTTTCTATTGTTTTCATGTTGTAAAAAAATATTAATAGAAACAAGATTTTTCAAAAAATAAAAAAGCTATGATAACCAAATTTGGTAAGTAGGTTTACAATATCAAAAGTAAACTACACACAGAAATTTAGATTTCTATATGACAAGAAAAAAAATTATAATAAAGCATTTGGTATCAGATCATTTCTATGAAAATTCACTATCATAACGCACTCGCTGCGTTCATACTTTTTAAATATTAATTAAGTTGTTGTGGAAACCTTTTGTAAGTTTAATGAAATTTGTAATAAAGGTTTTTTTAAAGAGATATGCAGTACCTAGATATACCAAAATTTAATTTTATAGCTTCATAAAGAATTGACTTTTGGCATTTAAAGTTTTTTTTAAAGGAGCTAGAACACAAAATTTGAATAGTTTTTATGATAATAGAAAGATATCGGTGGTAACACTTTCGAAAAAATTCTCTGAATGAGCCTGTACTAGGAGCTCTAAACTCGATATTCAAGGGCTGTTTAAATTAAAGTATCAATTTTAGTAAAATGTCGTACTAGTAGTGAAATTTTTTAATGAAAATTCACCACTATAACGCACTGGCTGCGTCCCAAAATGTTTTATATTTGTTTCACATTATTCCATGACATTCCTGCTATTTTGGTTTTAACGCGTTTCTCTCAGTATTTCTGTAAATACTAGCGAATGTTTTATCCTATCATTTAAATCGCCGCTCAGAGATTTATTAAATGTTTAAAGTGACCGCCATACATTGTTAGACATTTATATAACCTCCGGTTTATTTTGTAATCATATATTTTTGCCTATGTGTTTTGTTTCTTTAACGTCGACCTATTTTCGTGACTACGGCCAATCACCGACGCCAGGGAGCGGTTTCACCTCACTATCCTGGAAATTTTGCCGAAACCTTGCCTTTCTGTAGGGAGGGTAGAGATATTTAACGTACCCAACATCGCACGGACACGGGACCGAAACCCCCTCCGAAGGACGGAACGTGCAGACATTCAACTTGCTCAAATACAATGCTATAACCTCGGGTAATGTTAATGTTACAGTTTGTATTGAAAAAGTGAAAAGGGAACCCTGGGATCGAACCCATTACCCTTCGGTTCAGAGGCACACGTTCTTACCACTGAACCACCGAGGCTCTTAAATATATTTTTGACTAACACCTAGTTTACCAAAACCATATCTAAGAACTGACAATGTTTTTGCTTATAGGTGAGGCTTTTAAAGTTGCTTCATGTTAAGTAAAGACAAGAGGGTTACTTTTAAGTAAATTAATATAATTTAGGTATATGCGTTCTACTTAAATAAAGTTAGTCCAAAAGCAGCGGTAAACAAACCAGCAACAGATATCCGGCATGAAAATATAACGATTTAGACAAACTTTCCTTAGCCAAAAGTAAAAATTAGAAGAGATATAGGGCGTCGTACCAACAAATTATTCTTCGATTTTAAATAAACATTTAGAAACGTATTTGACGCATTGCTTTGAAACTTTGTACAGATGAGTTTCTCATGGTGATAAAAAATAATTTATCCAAAATTGGCTCTAGCGTATAGGGGGCGCTACTTGCGCCAACTTTTATCTTTAAAAAATACTCATACTTTCTTACTAGCCTCGCTAGAATCTTTTGATAGCATATAATTCTTTTTTATTAAAAAAAAGTTATACATGTTGAGTGATCAATAGTTTTCAAAATATTTAAATATTTAAAAAATAATTTATCCCAAATTGGCTCCAGTGTATAGGGGGCGCTCCTTGTGCCAACTTTTAGCTATCAAAGATACTCATACTTTTTTATTAGCCTCGCTAGAAACTTTTAATACCATATAATTTTTTTTTATTAAAAAAAGTTATACTTGTTGGGTGATCAATAGTTTTCGGAATATTTGCCTTATTATAAGTAGCTGCAGTACGGTAATACTAGTAACGTTTAAATGTTTAAACACTGGCTGATAAATGACAGAGATTAAATATAACCACGAAACACATTTTTAAACTTAGTTGGTGATAACACAGCAACGTTTAATCGCATGCATTGACAGCAAAGCTTTAGTCCAGTTTTTTCTAAAGAAACAATTTTAATTAATTTTCGTGCAAAAAATTGTTTTATAGTATTGCCCTGGAAAATATTTTATGGAATTTTTTACGTAAACATTTTTCAACCGATTTTTGTAGAAACAAAATTTGTTAACGTTTTTTTGTGAATTTTTGTAAACCATTGTTTTAGCTATTTTTGTATTTGTTTTCTCTAATTTTGGTGGAAAACACATTTTGTTGGCGAAATTTGTATAGAAAAAATTCGCTTACGACGAGATCACGACACTGATATTTTCGAAACATTTTTTAAGTTAAGCGTTAACTAACACCCCTAAAGCTCCTATTCAAGGTAGGTTCAATTTTTATATGTTTGTTTAAATAAACAAATATATCACAAAATGTAGATTTTTCTTTTAATTTTTTTTTCAAAGTGCTTTACAGTACCAAGCTAACAGAGATGTATGCTTTTCTAACAATAATTTCAGTTTATTTTATTTTATAGGATTCTTCCTACAATAATTATCATCTGACTTTCGAAGAGATTTCCGCTGATTTTAACGTTGAAGGTGAATGCTTAGAGATATATGAGTATTTTATTAGTGAATTTTCGTAGAAAAGATTCACTGATGGGGAGATCACGATTTTTGAATTTCGAAAAAATTTATTTAAACGCGAACTAGGACTTCTAGAACCCATATTCGGGGTCACTTCCAATTTATATATATATATATATATATATATATATATATATATATATATATATATATATATATATATATATATATATCACACCGATAACTCAAAAAATAATGGGCCGATTTTGATAAAATTTGAAAGGTACCTTCGTTTTGTAAGTGGCTTGGACAAGTTTGTTGACCAGAAAAGTCGGACTAGGTTTTCAGGGAAAATTTTGAGTTTTCTTTAAAAAACAATGTTTTTCTGAAAATATCAAAGCTGTGGTAACTGAATTTCGTATGTGGGGTTACGTTATAAAATGTAAACTACATACCAAAAAGTAGATCTCTATGTTACAAGAAAAAGAAGTTATAAGTATTTAATGAAATATGTTTGGTGCCAGATAATTTCTATGGATTTTTTTTATAACACCTTATTTTATTTTTAAACGAAGCTTTAGATTCACGACGAGAAGAAATAATACAAAACAAGCTGTAAATGTGAACTTTGAACTCCCACTTACGTATTTGTGGAAGTAGTTAGAAGATTTTGTATTAAATGCGATTCCCATAAGCGGTCGACTAACTGTTTATTAAGTTTAAATATAGCAGAATTCTTTATTGTAAGATTGCTTTTAAAACATGCCGATCGAAAATATTGTTTTAAAATTAAATTTTGAAGAAGCTGGTTTTTACAGATATTGTTATTTCTGGAACAATCTTTGTTTCTACATAAATCTAGTAAATTTTTAAGATAACTAATTCCCCAAAAGGTAAGTGCAAACCAGACCATTATTTCGCTTTTTGTTACTGGATAAAATAATTTTGTGTAGTTCGCTGAAGAATTTGGCTTTGTCAGAGGCTTTCGACTAATGACCTCATGAAAATGTCGATACCTATCTTTTAAAATCATTAATTTATATAGGGCAAACCAAAAGAGAGGCGTTTTAATTTTTAAAATGGTAAAAATGTAAAAATTTTGTTCCATGAAAAGCTTTGTATTGTCTCAGGTTTAGGACCAAATTCTTCAAAAGACAGAGACACAAAAATTATAGTTTGACGTTTTCCAATCCTTATACTCTAAGTTAAATTCTTGGGTGACGTCTATGACGTAGAAAAGCGTTTCGTATCTGGGACTTTTATTTCTTTACCAATATTATTTATATGTCCACTGTTATTTTGTTTACTTCAATTGTTTTTCCTGGTCTAAGCCGATAAAATTATGTACAAAGGTTACTTATGAAAATATGCAGGAGGTGTTAGTATTGACCGTTTTTAGGGTAGTGGCGTCAATAGTTTAAAAAAAAATTGGAAAAGTGAAGCTACACACGGAGACACTAGGCTTATAGCTTCTTTATTATATATAAATAAGTTATTGCGCGAATGACGTTTACAAAAATATGACTTTATTTTTAACTTTGCAACAATAATAATAAAAATGAAATATTACAATACGTAAGAGTATAGCTAACAGAAGATGTTGCCACAAGCGCGGAAATTGCAATACTTACGGCAACATTGACAAACACTAACAGGTTACAGGTCGTATGGAAGCTTAGACTTCAAACCTGTTGACTCTGTGGGAAATATAGCCATCCGTGTCGTTGCATCTACTGTCCCCAAGAACTGACTACAGCGTCAGACTAACAGGCGACGTAATTACGTATAAATTATGAAACCATTCTAAAGCGCATCAGTTGAAAAACTAGTAAAAGTAAAAATAGGTTAAGTAGAAAGGAGGATGTTGGTTGTCACAAGTGATTGTAAAGAATTAATGTCACGTCTAAATGTCAAAATTATAAAAGTAGAAATTTCAGCATTTAATTATTAAAATATCAGACAAAAATATGGATTAGTTACTTATGTTTTGTAGCTGAGGATAATGCAATGTGTGGCCACAGAGTTATTAATGCTAGACAAAATTACAATTACAGGAAGGTTTGTAAATCAAAATTTGTGAGCAAAATTTTAAGAGGAATTTGGCAGTGAAACAATTTGAAAGAAACCTTTAATCACAAGTAGGTTAGCTTTATTTACATACGCAGGCTTGTGCTTCCATTTAAGATATAATGTTTTATTTGGCGCAAATGAATAAATAAATAAATAATAATAATATACCGTGAGGACAAACATCAAATAGCTAGTTTACCCAAGATTTTAATACACCTTTTAGAAAACTTAGATAACTTGTCAGACTGTCTATACCAGTAGCTATAATTTTTTTTAAAATTATAATTGACAAGACAATTTTGATTATGTGCTACCTATTTTCCTCCATGCATTATAAAGTATGTAAAAATCGTATAAAAATTTGTCACCATTTGCTGCATTGCAATTTAAACTGGCTAAGGATAAAAATTTGAAAACTAGATTCACAGCTTATGCTAGATATTTTAGAGAGGGTTGCAACTAAAAATATATACCTATTAAATTTAAGAAACCTTTTCAAGTTTTTGACGTCAATAATAGAGACCTCATAAATACTGCAAAATATAGATACATTTAGACGATATCTATTATTTTAATAATTAAAATATTCTCATAAGAACCGTCGTACATTAGAATGGAAGTCCCGTTATCTAGTTATAAATAACGAATTACTATTAAAATGGCCATAAAACCTGAAACACAATCGAATAGATAAACATACAGAGACATCTACGTGTCAGAAATGCAGCTATAACTGACAATTGCTAAGAAGTTCAGTATTAAAACGGGAGCATTTGTAAATGCAACTTTAAACAGTAAGTAAGCTACTTTCTAGGTGTATGGAATAAAAATTTTGTATTGGCCCACGTTAACTAACATCTCTAGGTCCATAAAAAGTAAAAATTTCCATAATATATTTTAAAATAAGCACGTTACACCTAAAAATATTACATGTCCATTAGAATGGACACTGCAACTTCCTGACTGAAATTTGGTTGACCTCAAAACTTTCAGTGTGGACGCGGGGATTACATGAATTTATTTAGTTACGTGAAGTAAGTCATACAGGTGCTCGTAAATCAACTTTTTTAGTGATTTTTAGTAATGATAAATATTTACGACCCGGAAAGAATGACGATAGACTAACAGCTTAAAGGTAGACACATCAGATTTGGAAGGGATGTTAGATGATGAGGATAACTCTGATGTAAAAGTGGAAGTCCTAAAGCGATCACGTGATATATAAGAATACCAAAGTAAAGAGGAGAATGGTCCGGAAGAACTTCTCACAGTTTGAATTGAATAAAAGGTAGGCAGCTTTACAATCAAAATGACAACAGTTCGTATTCTGAATCTAACTTACCTCTGAGCATAATAAGATACCAGGTAACAAGTGAGAAAAAGAAAAAAGTCTTGAAGCAAGTTTGACACCTAAGAGAAGACAGTAATGGAGCTCGTAAAGTAAAATACTACACTAATTATTGTTTTAGGTTTTCAACTCAAAACTTCGGGAAAGGAGCTGCTGATTTCAATTACTTGGACCGACGAGAACGGGAAGTTTCAGATTATATTCCAATGTACTTTGAGGCATCTGATTTGCAAAAGATATGCTCATACACATATATAAAATATTTATTGGATTATGATAGACCCATGAATGTTATTGTCCAAGAGGGCAAAAAGTTTATAGGTACTACAATTTTGATGTCGTGCCGCAATTATTCAAAAGCAAAAATGTACTGGGCCCAAAGGACCCGTCTATATAGCCAAACATTTGAGCAGGGACAAAGACTTTGCTGTCAGCAACAACCTCAAAGTGGTAATAGACAACGACATCAGTGAAGAACTGGGAAGACATGACATGCTCTGCAAAATAAGCAAGGGTTATTCATTTCTAGCCCGGCACCAGATAGTTTCAAAAGATAGAGGAAATGATTCCCTTTACTGGTGTGTGTTCAATAAAACAGTTCTCTAGAGGGAAACCAACATCAGAGGACCTAAATAATTTTGTGTGCGCTACTCCTGATGCTCTCGTGGTAGATTTTGAGGTGTACCAAGGAAAAAATACATTCTTAGATATTGCAACAAAAAACCTTGGGGGTTAGTGCCTCTGCTGTAATCAAATTAACACATATATTAAGAAAAGGAAGGCAGGTATTCATAGATCGGCATTGTACAACAATTCTTTTTTTATTAAAATATAAAATATTTGCTCCTGGCACCATAATGTAATCTGGGGTACCGTTGGATATTCACCAAATGAAAAAATTGTGAAGAAATTTCACAGAGGCTTTTGTGAACAGACTGTTAGAGATGACCCTAAAATTGATATTGTGCAATAGTATGATAAAAAGACTGTAGTACTTGCTTCGACCAGTTTGGAAACAGGTCCATTGGATACATGTAGAAGATGGTCAAAAAAGATTGTAAATGTATTAATATTCCAAGACCTAATACTGTCAAAATGTATAACGACTGGGCTGAATCGACCTAGTCGACAAAATGATTAGTCATCATAGAACAGGGACTAAAATGAAAAAAAGGGACAGTTGTTAAAACCATTCTTCATTTGATAGACTTAGGTATAGCCAGCTTTTGGATCTTATATCGCCAGGAGAGAAAGGCAATGTGTGGTACACAATTGATTAACCCAGCGAATTTTAACCAAATTGGACGACCCGTGTTGGCTGGGGTCTCAAGAGGATATATATTTATTAATAAAAAGACATGAAATGTACTCTATACCTGCCAGAACACTCTACATAACTGAAAATAATATCAAAAGGGAAATTTCATAGCTAGTAATTTTAAGATTACATTTTTTGGTGAAAGACAAGGGCTTTTAAAACATTTTAAATAAACGTTTAGCAGCCCTATACAAATGTGCCGCGAACCTTTACCGCTAATCGGATATTAGAAACTACTTTAAATTTGAGTCTGAAAATTCGCAGTACTTTCTCGATAAGTATACATTCAATGAAAATATTTACTATATACTGGAAATGGACATAATATTCTTTGTTGTACATGACACACGCTCACCCATTTCCTTGTAAACTTCTAATATGGCGTAACGTACCATAGTGTGTACGTATCTGTTATGGTTTCCAAAATATGGCGACTAGAAAACAAACATTGACATCTGAACAGGTCTAATAAAACTGTTTTCAGTCAATTAAATATTTAGTCTTCAGCTAAAGTTTTCTTATATATCGATGCTCACAGATCGCACCATCTTAATCGGTTGACAGTTTCTGACAAAACTATGTAGGGGTGATCTAAAAATTATATTATCTTCAAAAACCTCGAACAACCGTACCGTAACTATTTTTTTAAGCGGAACACACTATGTTATTGTAAATTCAAGTTCTGCGTTCAATTCGCGTGAAATTTTGCATACTATTTTATACTAGCTAGCCCGGCGAACTTCGTACCGCCTAACAGTCAACGAATGGCATGTTAACCTGTAGCTTAAGTTAATTTAGGATTTAATTAAAGTAATAAAATGAATACTAAACAACATCCATTAGACCAATGCGAACGAAAGGATGCGAGCTGTAATCAATTGTGCAAACGTATAGAAGCGCTGCTCGTTTCAAATGAACACTTGAAGCATTTCTTCTTGCGCGTCGAAGATTATCTCGTTGTTGATCTGTGCAATAAACTCGACGATTTCACATTGCCAACCGAGCCGTTTCACTGGCGCCTCTCTTGGCTCTTGTGTTTGAGAAGCAAGAAGTCAGGTCATACTAACGCAGCGCTCCTCTGGTGCGCTGATTCAAAACGGTCTAAAGGCTAATTGCATTAAGGCTTTGTTGGAAAAGATTAGATGCTCTTCTTCGCGGCATTGTTAGTAATTATGTTCGCACTATAAGATTTATTAATTGTTTAGATTTACCGCGCAATTTTAAGTTTAAGATTGCAGTCCTGGACGTCACAATAGTCTGACATAAATACAGT
Organism: Tillus elongatus; assembly: GCA_964006375.1. Taxonomy (NCBI): domain Eukaryota; kingdom Metazoa; phylum Arthropoda; class Insecta; order Coleoptera; family Cleridae; genus Tillus; species Tillus elongatus. Next base: position 46,363,636 of record OZ023269.1, read on the forward strand.
GAATTGAGCGCATGTCCCACCTTTAGAAAAAGGGTACCTGCAACAACCAAGACCTCCAGGTCGAAAAATGAATAGAATTGTGTCCACACAAATCCATTCGCTCGTCAGCTTCAGAGAGCATGACATCTTATTCGTTTCCAAGTAGTTGCACCGAATGCAACACTGATAATTCGTATTCGACCAGAGTTTATTCGTAACGCGAGTGCCGTAGTTAAGGTATGTTAAGCCTATTCATTCGTTAGCTTCCAAGAGCTTCAATTCATATTCGTTATTCGTTCCCAAGTCACTTGCACCGAGTGCAATAATTCGTATTCGACCACGGGTTTTAAAGTTACACGTGCCGCCTATGTTAATGTACATAAATAGTATATAGTTTATATTACTTTAAATATATAACTCGGTGGTTTTATGACAAAAGGTACTATGTGAGTATTTTCACCAAAATGCGATTTTCACGGTAAATTAAAGGTGGCAAAATGCTATATGTTATAGAATAAAGATTATAGCTCTGCTTGCCACCGTGTGGTTGTAATCTAGAAATCTCACATTATGCTGTGTTTCAAGCTATGCAACGGTTTCATGGCAAAATGAGTTTAAATTGCCACATCTTCATTAGCCATACAATATACACATAAGTTATAGATCTTGACGCATTTCAGGGCAAAAGGTGCTTGCTTACGATATCCCGTTCTGCCATAAAATATTTTAGAGTAAATGTAAAAATTAGTCATGTCCAAAGGTTCTCTAAAACCGGATATCACTTTATGCCATAACAGGCATTCCAAAATGTAAACATATCTGCGCTGGTCTAAACGTTCTTATACAGGCAGTGTTCAGTTTTGCCATAACACGTGTTTCTTTTGTGAGTTGGCTTCATGTTGTTTATTATACTAGTGATTGTGAATGTTTGCGGACATTTTGTCGATTATAATATTGTTAAAAAGTAATTAAAATGAATTAGTTTAAAACAAGAGGGCAAAAAATTGTCCAATTAGCGCTTTTAAAACCACCTGTAGTGATAAATACAGAAGTTCTAAGAGATCAAGAGAATTATTATAGTCTTAGTGAACCTGTGGACCACAGCATTGTTCCTGAAACTGAAGACTTGTTAGAAAGCGTTTTCACAAAATTGTTTCGAAAATCTTCTACAGTGAAACTGAGGTTGAAGAACAAACAAAAAAAGGATAGAGGGGAAGAATATGTGGACAAAAAGGGACGCATTAGGGTTGCTCGTCAGATGAAAGAAAAATGTAGTGGTTGTCGAATTGAATGCAACAGTTTAAGTGACTTGGACAGAAACCATAATTTTCAAGAATTCTGGAAGATTGAGGATCACAATGTACAGTCTCGGTATATCACATCTTTAATAGAGAAAAAAACAAGTAGAGAGGAGTGATAAAAATCACAAAAAAACGGTTTTTTTCTACAAATTAACAACAAAAGGTACAGAGTTTGCAAAGATACTTTCCTGGCAACATTTGGAATAGGTAAGCGATACGTGGATGTACTTACAAAAAATGCAAGTCAGTCAGGTACCAGCATTTCCGATAAGCGTGGAAAAAGAGAACCAAAAGCAGCAATAGAGACGGAAAAAAAATAGATGATCATATTTCAAAGTTTCCAGTCTTGGAGAGTCACTATAGTAGAAGAGATTCGAAAAAGAAGTACCTACACCCGATTTGAATATTAAAAAAATGTACTCTCTTTACATAGAGTAATGTACCGCAGAAAATAGGCAGCCTCTCTGTTATAGCAGTTATTATAAGTTTTTTAAGACAAAGAACTTGTCATTCAAAAGACCCTATAATGACACGTGCCGGGTATGTAACGAATTAAGAATAAAGCTTAGAAACAAAAATCTAACGGAAACTGACAGACATAAGTTTGAGCTATAAAAAGAGGATCATTTGAAGAAAGTAGATGCAGCATATAAAACGAAAGCTGCTGATAAGTTGAAGGCCAAAGCAAGTGGAGAAAAAATTGTTGTCAAAGCGTTTGACTTACAAAAAGTACTAGAAACTCCATCACTGACAACAGGTACATCATTTTATAAAAGACAACTCAGGACTTACAACCTAACAACGCATGACTTTATTAATCAGGCATCAAGCTACTTGTGGTATGAAAGTATCAGTGGTCGTGGCTCAGATGAAGTAGCATCAATACTGTATAAAGACATTCAAAATATTAATGACGATGTCGAACATTTAATATATTATTCAGACAACTGTACAGGACAGAACCACAATTTCACTTTGCCAGTTATGTATGATTTATCAATAATGTCCAAGCCCAACCTAAGGACAATCCAACACAAATTTCTAGTAGTAGGTCACACTCACATTGAGTGTGACTTTGACCATTCAGGAATAGAAAGAGTTAAACCAAATGACATGAAAATATGTATACCCAGAGACTGGTACAATATGATAAAATTGATCAAAGACAGATGTGGGAAAGCATTTTTTAGTGTCCACGAAATGACACTTGAAAATCTTTATGATTTCAAGTCCTTGTACAGTTCAAGAACTTCCACTTATATTAAAAGATAAAAATTTTGTAACAACGACCCAGTTCAGTGGTCTAAAACCAGGTGGATTAAGGTCCAGAATGATAAGCCAGGAATATTTAGCTTATCCCAGCGGATTGACAGTCCAGAATTCAAAGAGTTGCTTGTACTCAGAAATACAAACTATGCTCAAAAAGAAATAGAAATAAAAATTAAAGATAAAAGTAAATTACCAATATCAAGTAAAAAATACAAAAACCTAATGGAATTGTTGGAGCTCATACCTGAAGAGTATCACTAGTTTTATAAAAGTCTTCCTCATAGCAGTAAAGTGTTGGATTCCCATACCGATATTGAAGATATTGAAGACTAGTGTGAACTTGAATGAACTATGTTATTATAATGATGATCTACTGTTTATGGCAAAACGATCTAAGTGTGTTACGTTAAGAAAAAAGTATTATTATTGAAGCTAAACTTTAATTTTTCTTGTATCCAAGAATTCTTTTTTATTTAAAATATGTTGAAGTGTACTTTTTTGTTCATTACAGTTTGAAATATCAAAACGATTGTTTTTTATGTCGTCCTAAAACTTTCTTTTTGCTCTCCTGTAAAATTGTGTTTTGATTACATAGCACCTTTTGCCGTACAACCACCGAACTAAGTTAAGTGTTTCCAGGTGATTTTATTTTCATAGCACGATACAGTCTATTTTATTATGTAATCGCAGTAACTAAAATCCACGAACCAGACACATTAACATTAATAATACTCGCACAATAACATTTATTAATACCACGCGCACAAAACAAACAAATCCACCCGTAACCTTTATATACTTTTTTAAAACAAATCACAAATAACATGAAACAAAAAAACTGACACTTTCGCGACTTACAGCTCATATACTAACAGGCAGCGGCACTGGAATGTTCCGAGAGTTTCTCATACATTCTGTGTTGTCAAACTTGTGGTATGGATGACTAATTGATCAAATGGTCTCGAATGATTGAGACCAATCGATTTGACAGTTGTTGTCATTTGTTCTCTATATTTTTGTTTACATTTCGATTAGAGCATTTACATTTCGATTAGAGTATTTTCTATTAATTTCAATATCTTTCTAGATTTGAATATGCTATTTGTCCACTATTTTCTCTTGAATTTTAATTGTATGTCTAGTATGCCACTGATTTGCAGTGGAAATTGACTATTACAAATAAGCGTGCGTGGCGTGAGCTGTCAATTGCGAAAGTTCCAAACAAAATTTATTTAAAAGTAGTATTTTTAATTTTTTTCTGTGAATTTTACCGATATTTTAATAATTATTCTGCTATTTGGGGTGGAGATGAATCCAACAAATCAAAGATAATCAAAATCGGTCCAGCCATTCTTAAGTTATAAATGACGTAACTAACCGGACTTTGTTTTATTTATATAGATTATTTTCGCATCCTAAGTAAAGTATTACAGTATTTTATGCATTTGAGTTAATGTTTCAAATTTGATCTATTTTCAAACGATTTTATTTATTTTCACAGCTGTCTGACAATCCAGCATGTTCATCAAACTCTAGCTCGCGTCTAATTGTCCGACCGATTTCAAATTTTGTAGGCTTATTCAGTTCCGGTGACACTATTATGGTACCATCAAACTTGAATGAATTCAAAAGGGCGGTCGACTAAAGTTGACGTATATTTCCTTCTCAACAACATTCTTGATATTGGTATCAATGAAAGAGTTTCACCAGTAAAATACAGTAGTCTAGGTAGTGTTTTGATAACTTCCGACCGCTGCAAGATGGCGGAATATATTTTTCTTCAGAACCACCTTAATATCGGGGCCAAAAAAGAGCTTTACCAGTAAAATACCGTCGATTAGGAATATGTTTTTCTCTACAATCTCATTGATATGGGTATCAAAAGAAAGGGCTTAACAAGTAAAATACAGCTTTCGTTAAAAAAATGTCAGCCGACCGAAGAAGATGGGATATTCCTTTCTCAGAAACCTCCTTGATATGTGTCTCAAATTAAACGTCGTCGCAAGTGGATTATAGTAAATTTAGTATGGCTATTTTGAAACGATTTTCTTTAGTTATACAGCTGTTGGCCAGTCAAGTCTTGTAATCGCATTTTAACTAACTTCCGATTGTCGAATTGATTTAAAATTTTGCATGCTTATTCAATCACTAACGGTAAATCCATCGAGTTTAAATTCGTTTGACTGGCCTTAGTGAGTCCTTTGGCTACATATTGAGAAAAGGGGGATTAGATAATAAAGAAGTAAGGTGATCATAGGAAATCCTAAATCCTTTCTAGCCACCTCTAATTGTGACAATGTTATCTTATCCGGTGACAACACAAAATTATGGTACCATCGAACTTGTGTAATAATGAAAAAGGGAGGTGGTCATAGAATGCTTAATGATTAACGGTATATCTATCGAGTTTAGGCTCGTCCGATTTATCTTAGTGTGTCGCATGGCTATATATTATGAGGTGGAGGGTCAGATGATGCATAGGAAGGTAGTCATAGGAATCCCCAATCCTTTTCACCAACTTCTAATTGTGGTATCGATTTGAAATTTTGCAAACTAATTCAGTTCCAGTGACAATCGAGTTTGGGTTAGTTCGACTGATCCTACTACCCAAGTCAAGGTTTGTAGCGCGCCGAGGACTGAATGACACTAGATTAGCTAAACATGATATCTCGCGATCGTTGCACACCCGGGATGCAGACGCCCACCGTTACAAAAGCCTTTCCTTTCCACATGGAACCTTGGGAGGGATGACTCTTTATATGTCATATGTTTTTGGAAACAAAAATAAAAAACAAAAATTTCAAAAAAAAAAAACAAATAAACTGCAACACAACGCCAAAGAAGACTTAAAAAGCAAAAAAAAAGAAAACGCGCTAATGAAATTTAATAAACAAAGCGCATTCGACATAAACGTGGTCGAGAACTACAAGGCAAAAAATGCATTCGTATGTATTGAAAACCAAAAATTAGAAAGATAAAAATATAAAAAACCTTTTAAGGAGAGCCATTTTATTTTCATGAAAGTCGTGCATACATTTTAAGCGCCTGCGAACTTATAACCAGAATTAATTATCAGACTAGTGATCTGAGATGGGAATCCAAGTGATATCAGCTTTGTTTGTTTTATTTTACATATTTTTAGGTTGATTGACAAAATATACCACGACTTTGACGTTTACACCTTATAGTAAGACAGTTCAGTGCAAATTATTTTGAAAAGTTATTTATACAGTATACTGCACAACTTTCTTAAAAATAAAATCGCCTTAATTAAGGAGTTTTTGAAGTTTATATTATTAGTACTATACGATAAATTTAAGAGGGAAATGTACCTGTTTGAAAAGAATTGTTTTATTTAAATAGTTTATTTACCAAGCATAAGCTTTAAAATATCCCGCAAAGTACGGAATAGGAAAATAAGACAACATTTTTTCGTTTTATCTGTCCAGAACTGCCAAATTGTTGTCCGTAATCGAAGTGCAATAAAATAATTACATCAAATTGTCAGCAGTTTTAATAGAACCTAAGGTTAGGTCGAATTTTATCAGGAGTTATAAGTGAAAAGAACCCACCTTTTTTTCCGATTAGACAGATGTGAATTTAGAATGCTGACGCAATACGTTTAATTCACAATGTCACTTTAAATTTGCACCATAACAATTTTTATTGTCCTTTACTGAAATTTGAAAACGCCAAAATAAGGTGCTCAAATAATATACAAAAATATGCAATATTTTAGACGAAAATTGAATTTAGAATTAAAATATGTAATAATCTATAGGTGTGTGTACCATTTGAAAAAGTCAAGTTACAATTGTTGGAATTTTCTTAAAAATAGTAATCTGTTAAGCGCCTATATAATTTTGTAAAAAAATGTTAACAACAGGAGATAGAGCGATCTAAAGAATAAGGTGTGAGACAATTGTAGGCGAAAACTAGAAACCCAATTAACAAAAACAGTCATATTATATTCTCAGATGTCAATTTTTGTTTTCTAGTTCCTCTATTTTGGAAACGATTGATTATAAGCAAAACCTATGGTACCTATATAAAGTCTTATTAAAAGTTAACAATGTTAAATATGTTATAACATATAGGTGTTCAGTCTCAAATAAGAAGTTGCTTCTCACTTTTGGTATGACCGGAAAGGATTTAAAGCAGCTAATATTTTCGTTCAATATATATCATAGGGATGATATCGCTGGACAGTCTGTATAAAAAAGTGATTACACGTATTTTTTTAACAGCACACTTGAATTGAGTCACCAATTTTTACTGTTTTAAACCCTGTAACCAGATGATGTCGATATAATAGGCGCTTGTATGAAAATTAGTTTTCCTCGTGTTTAACAATAACTTTTAAGCAAAAACGTGGACAACCAAGTCAATAAAAAACGCATAGAAAAAGTAACAGGCATCAAGTCTATATTCAACGATACATTAAGCTACATAATAATATTTTATATGTATCAAATTTCATTATTTTTCCTCTTGTGTAAAAATATGCAATATGGTTAAGTTATAAACTCGTATCCTGTTTCAGGCATTCAGAATCTCTTTATCCTATAGGCCTCCCATTGTCATAACTATATTGCAGTATCGCTCAGTAGTCACGCTGAGCTTCAGAGACGGGGTGAACGCACCAATAAATCCATATTTTCTACCGTATAATAATAATTTTCTTATAATATAAAAGTTAAAAGAATGTCTTTTGAAGAGCAATTGTTTGATACTATATTTTATAGGAATACATTTTTACGATAAATGATGAAAATATTGTTTGATGATCGCAAATGGAAAAAAGGTATACATTTCAAAAGTGTAACCGTTTAGTAGGTAATTGTCTTCATCACAAAAATTCATTATTGTCATCAAGCGCGAGCTGAACCATTTAAAGCCTTAAAAACTTAATTTCAATTATTGCCTGTCAAACAACTGAATTGTTGAATCATTTATATTTAACCCCAAATAAAACATTTCTTGCTAAATCATATTAATACCTAGATTACGTTTCCCTAAACTGAAAATAAATTTGACCAGGTTTGGAAGACACTGATTTAAAAAATTAAATGGACGCGAAAAAACCGGTACACGAGGCATGTTTTTCAATAACTTCAAACTAAATAGAGACGTATACAAACTTATAATTTATTTTTGCATCAGGTGTTAAAATGATTTGGTTCCAAATTTGAGATATATTTTTATTTTCAGGCATATATTAGATTGAGCAAATAAACTAAAAAAATGCCGCCAAGTATTTTAAAATCGACACAATCATATCACCTCTACTGATCCTCTTTGGCCCAACTACTGAAAAAAAGTAGCTGTAAAACCAAAGGTGAAGCCTCTGCGTCTATATTCTGCCATGATATATAAATTTGCTAAACCAGAAACAAAACAAATTTAAAAAACCATTTTAGGAGCATTGCCTAGACGCTAAATTATATTTGCAATATTGATATAATAGTGGTCCTTATTATGTAACATCACACCATACAGTATCATTTCATATTTTTGTTGAATTGCATTCCGTAAAATTATTTTGATGACAATGTGCTTTTGGTCATATACGATTGAGCTGTAAGACATTATTTCATATTGAACCAATATCAGCGAGGCCCAAGAAACTGCCTGTTGGTTAAGGAGTAGTTGTTTTGGTACAATAGGCACATTTTGATGAGGTATTTAACAGTAACTACTGTGTTGCTTCAAAACTACATTGTAGGCGGCAAGCCAGAGCATTGGCAGTCACATTGCTTAAATATTTTTGTTAAATATGTGTCCTTATTTTCCTAAAGATGTTGTGGTTTGGGAGGAGTACAAGGGAAAGCAATAATGCTAACAGCTTATCAATGAACAACATCATTCTAGATGTGGAGTCCTAACTTTGATTCACAGAGACCCAATAGGTTAACTAATTATTTACAGGTACATGCAAAAAATATTGCATGTTTTTGATTGTAATGGGTTACAGAAAACGTATGTGAGGGATTATGACACACCGCCAAAAGGTCATTTGATGAAGCTGACTCGTAAAAAAGTGTCCGATTTACAGACGACTGATCTTATATCTGTATGGTCAGCTGTTGTTTGGTAATCTAATTACAAAATATTTTGGTGCTATTTTTACTTATGGGATTTAAAACTGCTATAGAAACCTGTAACACTATTTGTATGTCTTTGGAACTACATATGCTCTGCCTCCATTCCTTATAATACAATAATTCTGATAATTTAACAGTAAAAAGTCTGGACGCAGCAAGTGCGTTATGGAAGTGAATTTTCATTAAAATATTTTTAATAGCAAATATGTTTCTCTAATGGAAGCAGGTTACTGGTATAGCCTATATACTAAAAAAATGTACCATATTTTATCATAATAACTTATTGTTTGAGAATGTGCAACAATTTTCCGAAAATAAACTTAAAATGTTCCCGAGAAAACTGGTTTCCTAGCCAATATACCAATATAATAGGTTAATAGCAAATTAAGTTATTGAAATTTGACACATTTAATGAAAATTTTATACCAAAACGAACTTTCTGCGTCTAGATTTTTTTCTTACAAACATGAATTACATTTTGATGAACAATGCAAAAATGCAACAAAAGAAGGGTGTTCTAAAAAATTTGTAGGGATCACCAACGACTTATGCGCCATCGTGTGATTGTCAAAATTATTTTATAAGATGCAGCTTAAGACACCCTATAATTAACATAGACAATTTTTCCTCGTATCTTGTTTAATAATAATTATATTGAGCTTTACCGTAGAAATGCGTCACCTTGTATATAAACAGATAAAAACTGAATGTAAACCCATATGTGGATTCTAGAGGGCCTAGTTTGCGCTTATTTGAAGAAATCTTTAAAAAAATCAAAAGTCGCCTACCCTCCTTAACGAATTTGTTCTACGAAAATTAGCTCAAAATTAAAGACCGTTAAACCATAAACTTAACTAAAACAGCCTCCAAAGCATTAGAAAAAGGGTCTATTTGAAATGAATTTCCTGTAATATTTTATTGAAATGAAGGACAATCACTGTTGAAGCTGAAACTTAAGGGTTTGCAGAACACTGCTCTTGCGACACCTTCTTTACATAACCCGTATTTGTTTCAGTTTCTTTGCCTAAATTTGACCAATTTTGACATTTCAAATCGCGACTTTGATATTTTGAGAAAGTCCCGTATGGTTTTTCTTTAAGTGCACATAACTTTTTTGTCTTTAAACTTACATACCTAAGTTTTGGTACATGGTTCACTCTGTATAATACAAACACGCGTATTGGATGCCCTTACTTGTTATTTCCGGAGATATAAATTTTGAAAATTTCCGGAAAAACCTGGGTCGATTTTCCTGGCTAACGAACTTGTCCAAGCTACTTGCAAAAGGTAGCTACTAAGAAAATTTGTTCAAAATCGGCCCATCATTTTTTGAGTTATCGGTTTGATATATATATATATATATATATATATATATATATATATATATATATATATATATATATATATATATATATATATATATATATATATATATATAACATATAAAATTGAAACTGACCCTGCATATGGGTTCTAGGGGGCTTATTTCGCGCTCATTTGAAAAAATTTTCTCAAAATTAAAAAGTCGGGATCTCCTCATTAGTGAATTTTTTTAAGGAAAATTCACTAAAAATTACATTTTGAAAACAGATACCTTTATCTATAGAAAAAGAAAATATTTTTGTCAAATGCTCATAAGAGTTACGAAAATAATGGGTAATATATATATATATATATATATATATATATATATATATATATATATATATATATATATATATATATATATATATATATATACTGTCTTCCCAAAAAATCAGAACACCCAGTAAGAGTCGACTAATTGCAATAAAATCTTCTATGCTACTCTGTTTTGTCTGATAAGAAATAATTACAATATGAACATAAAATTTTAACAGATATACACCTTTAGTGAATTTTCTTAGACAAAATTCACTAATGGGGTGATCCCGACTTGAATTTTTTTTTAAATTCTTCAAATGAGCGCTACCTAGGACCCCTAGATCCCATATCCGGGGTCGGTTTCAATTTATATATGTATATATATATATATATATATATATATATATATATATATATATATATATATATATATATATATATATATATATATATATATGTATATATATATATATATATATATATATATATATATATATATATATATATGTATATATATATATATATATATATATATATATATATATATATATATATGTATATATATATATAAATGTGTGTGTGTGTGTGTGTGTGTCACACAGCTAACTTAAAAAATAATTTTCCGATTTTAATAAAATTTGACATACTCCTTCCTGTTGTAAATTCTTGGATATGTTCGTTATCCAGGAAGATCGAACCAGGCTTTCCGGGAAAATTGTGAGTTTCCTTTCGAAAAAAAAAATTATGTCAAAAAATGGAAAAGCTATCGTAACCAAATTACCAAATTTGGTTACCACAGCTTTTCCTTTTAATATTGTAAACTTACGTACCAAGTCTCTGCATCCAAAGTTTTTTAATCAAAAAGTTATCTCTTTAAATATGCGTTTCCTTCAGTTTGATGCAATATTTGTGGCGATGAGTGCTTAGTTTATTAGATCGTTAAGCCATTATGCCTAGGCGCTGTTTAGGGAACAATTACAATCATTTAGGTGAACTCAAAAGGAGGCGCATTCTTAGAATGCGGGAAGCTGGTTGTTTAATCGGAGAAATTTCCGACAGTATAGGATGCAGTGTGTCAACAGTGTTGGTCTAAGTGGTCGGAAAAAGGAATCCATGATCGTGTTCCGGACGACCTGGAGAAACTTCAGCAAGAGAAGATCGTCATTTGATGATTGAGGCTCCATAAGACAGGATTTCCACGACACGTTCGATTGGAAGTGCGTTGTTGTAAGTTTTACAAATTTTACCAAGAAAGAGTAATAGTCTTAATTTTAGTATATTTATTATTTAGTATAGCACAATTTTGTCATTTGGGGTAATAGAACAACAGTGATTTCATATATCATACGCATAACTCCGATTTGTTACTCTTTATTGTGGGCCCCCTTTTTTGATTTCTGTCTGTCTCGTACAACAGTTTGTGGCTAATGGACTTTGCTTCCGAGGCCATCCCTAGACTAGCACAAACACACACACACACACACCAAGAAAGAGTCTCTGGCAAAGATATATCATTGCATCTGCGCTTGATGTCTCCCACTGACACTTTGACATCGTGCTTCTCGGCTCAAGTGGTGTAACTGCAGACCAAATGGGGATGGTGAATGAGGTCGTTGTGTCCTCTGACGAGCCCTAATACGGTCTTTGAGTCTACGATGGTCGCAAAAGAGTAATAGGATTACGTGGAGCACAGAAAAATTTAGAATTTGCTGTGGAACGGCATACACCCCTTACATAAGGGATGATGGTATGAGGTGGGAAAATATACGGTAGCAGGTCACCTCTAGCTTTTGTTGACATAAATTTGAATACCAATATTTACATAAGAAACGTACTATAGCATGTTACATTGCTATACCTAGGAGGAGTAATTCAGCCTCTTTTTTAGCAATACAACGAACGTCCTCACAAGCAAGGGTTACTACAAGGTTCTTATAAAAAACAACGTGACCCTGATTCTTTGAGCCAATTAAACATGTGTGGGATATGATCGGCAATCGACTAGGTAAGTTACCCCAACCAAAAAAGTTGACCTTTGTCACCGAATTTAAGAAGCCTGGGATGACATTCCTGGGTATACCATAAATCATTCAATTTCAAGCGGACCCACTCATTATTACATTTTTAGATATTTTAGTTTAACTCAGTGAAGATTGGAACCCGTGATGAGCACTGATAAGAATTTTTCATCCAATGATCTCGCTAACTTTGTTAGTGAAACGATTGAGGTCTTTAAAAATATGCGTTGTGGGTCCTCCAAGTGTACCTATTTTAGTTTAAAGTGTAAGTAATTTTTTTGGATTTGATTAAACACACATTATGTATAAATGTTATTGAAACCATTACTGGCTGTTCTGAAAGTCAATATATATATATATATATATATATATATATATATATATATATATATATATATATATATATATATATATATATATATGTCTCACAGCGTTGAAAACTTCGGTAAGTTATGCAAGGTCGGACACGGTCAGTACTTGGATGGGTGACCACCTGGGAACACGGTGTACCGTTGCAGTTGAATGTCATATAAAATCATTGGCAAATCACCGAGTCTACTTGACACTGAAGTTTCTTTTGGAAAGCAGCGTCACCCAGGTTAAGATTTTTGTCTATTCGGTTGCATTGCCATCGCGATCCTAAGTCTAATACGGTAAGTTTAAAATTTCTCGTATTAAAACATTTTTATCTTTGTGCCAAAGCAGACACATTAAAGTTACGTTGTATAGACATGATGACCAATTTTCATGTTCTTGTAATATTCTTGCTCGAAGAAAATTGAAAAGGAATGATACAAAAAGCGTTCAAATGTAGGGTAATTTAGTGGAAGTTTTAAATATCTTATAATGAAGAATAATCGATAAACACAGCAAGGTTCATTGACTCAGTGATTTTCTCAAGCTTAATGAGATTTTTTAGAGCTTTGATGAATAAAATAGTCTCCGCGAGAAAGTTGAAACGGGTAAGCTACTCTAAAGACATCTTAAAAGCTCTGTTGACTTCTTATAGATTACATTCCCGTCTCTAATGCCTAGAAATCATTATAAAGAGAATAGTGGCAAATATCTTACAATCAGAAATGAAGTCATTAGATATTCTTGACAAAATCAGGGGTTCACAGCAATGAGGATGTTCAGCATGAAATAAGATTTTCCGGTATTCGTTATGAAAACATATTTTTAAACATATTTCTCTCCTGCAGAGCGCGTTACATGTAAATGAGATTTTCAGACTGTACAAGACACTGGTTTTTAATTTTTTATCCTTTTTCATATGCCTCAGCTACCCTAACAAAAAATAATAACCCAGCATTTTTTATTTCGAAGTATCCTCAGAGTTTTATGCACATGTTCCTCGTAAAAAAGAAAATCATGATTAATTCAGAATATTTTATTACATTTCGCCAAGTAGATTTCTTCCAGCGTTCTACGTTCTCTAAGAGAAGCTACACTAAAGAAATTGTTTTAAGAGATTTGTAAAACCTGATTGATTTTTGCGTTAAAACACTCCATTAAGTAGAGATTATCTGATTACCTACTAGTTAATCAAGATTTTACGAGACACAGCCCGCGAGAAAATAAGACCTATAAAATTGAGATACCGTATTATTATGTCCTGACCTATAAAGTTACTTTATCATTTAATAGTTTAATTACGGTGAAAGTGCCAATCAGTTTTAAGTGAGTTATAATCTGAGATGAAAATAAATAAAAATCAATAATTGGTTGAAGTTTATTTGGCCGAATGTAGGTTTTGTATTTTTTTCATAATTCATCGTCAAAATATTTAAGGTCCTAAAGATTAAATTATGTTTCCAACTTACATTTTGAATGATTACTAAGCTTGCAGGCTGATGAAGTATATTAGTTACTACTATTATCCTAAATGTGCTCACATCTATATATATATATATATATATATATATATATATATATATATATATATATATATATATATATATATATATATATATATTAGTGATTGTGAAGTAGATTTATAGTTCCAAAGCAATAAGTGCCTTATGGTAGCAAACTTTCATAAAAATATTCCAAATGATAATACAGCAACTTCCCATTAAACAAAAATCTTCAATTTTGGTACATAATAAAAGTTCACTAAAAGCCAATTGCTTTGTGACTTATATATATATATATATATATATATATATATATATATATATATATATATATATATATATATATATATATATATATATATATATATATTTATTTATTTATTTATTTATGGGAAGCTGCTGGATGTCTTGGAAAATGTTGGATTCAGGGGAAATATACATAAATTGCCAAAGAGTTACATTTTGGGAAGAACACAGTGTGTGCAAATTGAAAGTCACATAAGTGAATGCAAACCAGTTAAACATGGGGTACCAGAAGTTACTGTGATCGGACCCATTTTGTTTAATATTTACGTAAGCGAATTGTTTGCACAGTCGTCTCGAGGAAATGTGGTTGGATTTGCGGATGATACGGTGATATTTTATAAGGGCGAAACGAGGGAGCAATTAGGAAGGCAAGCAACAGGGGATTTTAAGGACATTTTAATTTGGTTTCAGATTAGGGTGCTAACAATAAAATTTATAAGATTCAATAAGACAAAGTTTGTATCTTTTAGTAGTTACGATAATGGTTTGCCCCGGCTCACAAGCCACTGTGTAGTGGATGATGATAGCAAATTGATACACAACGCCAAGAAATTAAAGTATCTGGGAGTAACTATAGACTGTCATTTAAGATGGGATGCTCAAATACAAAACCAGTGTGCTAAATTTGATTTTTGAGCAGTAGATTCAAACTATATCGAGAGTTCATTGATCGGGTTCACTTTCGAATTCTATATCAGTAACTGGTCGAGACTCATCTCCTCTACGGTAATCTGGCCTGAGGAGGAGCTACAAAAATAGAAATAAAAAGACTAAAAGTGGCGCACCAATTGATCCTGAAGATAACGGGAAACAAGAACTCTGCATACCCAAGCAACTGTCTTTATGCAGAGACGCAAGTTCCTGATCTCTTTCAGATTTGCCTAGTGTCCGTAGGTATCTGGAAGCTTAAAAATAGGGGAGACTGGTTAAGGTGGTCCATGACTATCAGACACGTTCGACTGGATGTGCCAATGTAATCCAAAGGCTTTATAAATCGCAAACACGTCGTCGTCAGGTAGGCCCACGGCATTTTAACTGTTTACCATTGGAAATTCAAGGGTTATCTAATATTAGGGTATTTAAAAAGTCGTTTAAGACTTGACTATTCGACTGGTGCCGTCAAAACGCTTGCATCTTGATACATGAATAGTACTGTGGTGATGGAACTTGACGGAAATAAACGACGTGATCTTTATGGCACGGTTAAGTATATTTCCCGCTAGTACTTCGTCCTTTACAACGTGTTTGGTCTATTTAGTGTATTTGTTGTGTGACTTTTTGCTGTATGTTTTTTACATATTTAAACAGATTACTTAAAAAATATTTGTGTACCTTTTGTTTTTATATTTATATTTATTTGATAGATCTGTATTATATATATGTGTATATATTGAATCTTTTTGGGGTGTCTTTTGTGTTCATAAATATGTTCTTTGTTGCTGTTGATATGTGTGTCTTTTGTATTTGCTATGTATAGTATAAATCATTTATTATGCGGGCAGGTGTGTAATTTACGTCTTTTTTACACACCCCTACAAGCCTAAGACTTCTGTGGGGTTTCTAGATTTATCCAAATTTTCCTTTTAATTTATTTTTTCTTAGTCTACAATTGTAAAGATTTATACTATTTGTATATAGTGATTGAATAAATCTATTATATATATATATATATATATATATATATATATATATATATATATATATATATATATATATATAGGGTATGTGTTGAAGGTGTGTAACGCCTTCCACGTTTCTCTTTATTTTTCACTGTTACATTTCCAATCATAGACATAATTGTCGTCTATGACGTCACCACTTCTGTCCATCGAATAACTGAATACTCTGTGTATAAATTCTTAAATCTAAAATTAACGTGATTCCATGTTCTACTATTTTAAAAACAACTTACGTCACTTATGTCAGACACCCACAGTTATTTATAAAATTCACCATGTTCGCCTTTTGTCACATTTAAATTACATTTTAACATCTAGTGTGCACAACGAGCAGAGTGCTGCCGCAGGCTTGATGTTCTGGTTCCGTACAGGTATGAGACACTTTCATTCCACGATATAAAATCTGTCTAATCCTAAAATGTATTTTCTCCCAGTTTTTAGCGTTTTAGATATGCTTTAATCCACCTGCTTATTTTTTATGTATAATTGCTTATTTTTATTAAACATATTTTGTAATACTGTATATGCTTCATGACCCTGGCTGGCTCCTTAAATTTCACGCCATTCTTTGACGAATTATTTAATCTTGCTGTAATTATTCAGCCGAAAATCAAGCTGCGTTTTAACTGATTTAATGAACGGGCACGTTGCCACGAAGCATCACACTATAACCATTGTTCAGCGTGTTTCAAGAGAGTATTTCCTCTTTTTATTTAGAATACCATAGATGACATGAGCCCCGTACACAACCCCGTTCACAACAAGAGGGTAAATGTCGCCAGCCGCGAAGTAACCACCATTCAAGATGGGGCGCATGAAGCTGCAAAATACTTTCATTACTACAGAGCAGCGCCTAGTTGTGCCCAAAATCATCTTAATAAGTTTTACCATCTCTGAGTGGTCATTTTGTTCTGAAAATGAAGCCCTGTCACATCCCGTAAATAGCAACACTCAACGTTAGTTAAAATTGGCTTAATTTGATTGCTGGTCTTCAATTTATATTTCAATTTATATTAGAATTTTCATTTTACTTTATATTTCAATTTATTCAAAGTAATAATGCCAATTTTCACAGTTTGTCATCAAGCATCATTTTGCTTTATTAGCTAATTACATTGTCAATGTTCAGTATTCTATTTTACAATATATGACGTTAACCCCCCCCCCCCCTCTCTATAATTGTTTCCTTTTATATAGTGATATTCCACATGTAGACAACAATGGCGAGAGTACACCCCCTATTTAATTTATATTTCATGCTCAAGTTACTCATATTTGATATATTTATTTATTATTTTGTTTTATTGACTATAACTGGCATTGATTATTTTTAATTAGCCAGTCATTAATAATAGTAAATGTAAGTTACAGACGAGCGCTCATTCAAATTAATTTAAACGTTTAGTAATGCTTCACTGTTTATTTAAATATTCGACGAACATTGAAAATGACGCTTTATTTTTTACACCGCTATATTTTTTCGAATAAATTTATAGGCCTCCCGAGGCACCTTGCGACATAAGTGCGGCTGACAGGCAGAGAAGGGTGCATTATTTACAAGTGAATTATTAGCATTGATCAGAAAACTGTTTAGCCCTCAGTAAATATACCTGCGACACGTATCATCTGATGTTGTGATCTAGAATAAATATACACAAAGGAAAGCACGGAAAAAGCACGCTTCTTTTAAGGATATTTTTTGCTCCCTACAATATATTTAAAGCTGCTGCTGAAAGGTAACCGACTGTAACACTGCGTTTTTGCTGACTCGTAAAGTATCCTTAGCGTAAACAAAAGTTATAGTTGCGTTGAAATGAATCACAAAGTCTAAATAGTTTGACTCAGTTGAAACTAATTTGAATGATTACAGGCGATTTATGAGACGACACCTATTACTTGATAAAAAATAGTACAACAACGTCTTAGCGAATTTTTGTAGAAAAGATTTGCCTTAGAAGAGATCATGATTTTAAATATTTGAAAAATGTCTTTCAATCCGCAGGAACATATTTGCAAGATAAGTTCACATTTGTATATATGTTAACATACTTACATATCGAATCTAGAAGGACTAAGGGTAATACTGTTAATAATAATAATACTCGAAATCTGTTAAGAGTAATCGATCTGTCATAATGGGCAATAAAAAGTAAAGTTATTTGTTAAAATATACTTTACAATTCGCCCTATTTTTAGGGCTTTATCAGAAGCTTATCATTTTACAAAAACCTATGATAAGATGAACTACCAAATTACAATTAAGTTGACTTACCAACAACTTGAACAAAAGAGAAGCAGGTTAGATAATGACCAAGAACAGGGACACATGTCCTCTTAATTGAGACCAGATCTCTCAAATCAATAACATTAGCATTGAAACACGCAACCACAAAAAAGTAGAAAAAACTAGACGGTTAGTTTGATAAAATTGTCTTAGAATTTAAAAGTTTTAAAATGTTCAATATCTGGTTTTACTACAGACTGTGGTATTATAGATCTCAATACTCCATGGTTCACTGAATGACACTTTTGTCATTTACATTGTGGACTTTCACATAGGGACCTGGAATACATGAAAAAAAAGCACGGAAACAGATTTTGAACCACACCAGAACCGAGATGTTTAAGGCAAGTCGCAGTGTGATCTGAAAGATTGCTCTCCTAAACTGTGTGACCAGTACAATAATAAAAATTCTCTCAAAGAAAAACAATTATGTGAAAAACCCCAAGTGCGTTAAGTAGAGCTCACAAAACATGCGAACGTTACAAACGGACAACCAGAAAAATGTCACTTTTTAATCTAAATCCACACAAGGTTACCAAAAGATCAAGTGCCATAAACCAAGATACCCTACTGAAAACAACAGAGATCACCACAACCATACCCTAGCCCGAGAACAATATTGCATATATATAAATAATATATATATATATATATATATATATATATATATATATATATATATATATATATATATATATATATATATATATCGTAAATCAAACGTCACATGAAGATAGGCTTTCAGAAAACTCCTATATGATCTTATCAAAAAGTTTCAGTATTCAAGATATTGACAATTTACCTGTGCCTGTTAATAATAATAGCGTTATCGAACCAATCTGAAATATTTAGTATTATTATTCAGAAAATCTGAAGAAAAAACTAAAATCGGACTTTACTTCCCCAATTTTTTATAAATTTGGAATAAACCTCAGTAATGAAAAAAAAAGTTAGTAAAATTTACTGGTTCATAATTTAAAAAAGTTCCCTGTTTTATGGAGATCCTTATATGGCATAAAACATTATCAATATATCTTACAAGTAATTCACTGTCGACGATTGAAAGTAAATTTGGAAGTGAAATCAGGTAGCTAATAAATAAAAATAAACAGATTGTGACATTTACAAAAAATATTCTATTCATAACAGATGCTCTATTTGACGGCCATTCTGTCTTATACATAAACGATATCGTCTTAGCAACGATCCTCTTAGTCTTCTTAGACTGATTCGTGAAATTTCTTGAGCTGCTGTTCTTATTTTTTGACGTCCACCTGCCCGGGTATGTCTGATTTAAGTATTACCTTACTGCTAAGGCAGAGTGGGCTGGACAGCCATAATTTTGTAGCCACATTGTTCTCCAAAGTTCTAATGGGGTGTCGTTCAGCAGTTCTGGCAAATTGTTGTGTAAAAACGCCACATATCTTTGGCCATTTAACGTAGGGCGCAGTTTCACTGGTCCCAAAAGTGTTCCATTAAAAATACCGGCCCAGAGATTTATCTTAAACTGATGCTGGGACCGATTCTCTCTGAACTCATGTGGATCTTCAATTTTCCAACTATGAAACTTATGGAGGTTCATGTCAAATCATTTGTACATGTTGACTCGCCACTCCATATTAATTTATCGAAGAAATCGGGATCTTGTATGATTTTTCTGAACATAATTTCGCAAAATCGCTTGCGCCTCGCGTATTCACGCAGTTCCAAAATTTGGACCGTCTGAATATGGTACCCAAACCTTTTTAAAATTCTATGAGAAGTAGACGTTGAGACACCAGTTCGTCTCTGGACTTTCCGCGTCGAGGTACCAGGTTCTTAGATAATAGCATCCAGGACAACATCCTCGTCTGCAGTCCCCGGTCGTCCAGTTCGATTAACACGATCGATGCCAGACATTCTAACAGTTTTAATTGATTAGTTTTTTTGCGCGAGTGTTTGGTATCATGTTAAAGAACTATTAAATACTTTTCGACAAATTAAAAGTCTACTATGGCGGCCACAAAAAATTGATGAATTCTAGGAAACCAAAATTTAGATAAAATCTAAATAGATAAGTGTTTCCTATATAAAAGGTGGCTATGAAAAAATGTGTTTTTCAATTTCAAAAATATTGCGAAATAAAACACCTACATCCGATGTTACCAAATGCAAGATTATATCTTTCAAGATATCTCGAAAACTAACTATGGCCCCTTAGGAAAATGTCAACATCTAAAACTTTCTCCACTTGCCGCGAGCAGAATTTTTGGTCTTACTATTACTTCCTAGTTTAACTGTTTGTAATACAAAATGACGCAAAAAAAGTATGATATATAAAATTAAGAGCCTGTTTAGATTCAATATCCCTAGTGACTCAAGCCGCAAAAGGGTTCAGTAAATTTAAACCTAAGCATTGTAAGACTAAGGGACAACATTTTTGGTTGCTTCCTTATAATAAAAAAAAATGCCGTTAGGCTAATTTAAGATTTTTGAAGTGACTTTGAGGAAATAAATACTTTTCAACTGAACCGTTCAGATTATGACCAGTACGGCATGTTTGGATTGATAAAACGAAAATAAATAGTCAGATGCAGTAAAGATGACCTAATGAATACGCACGTTCGACTGCAATCATTACACATAAAGTTTTCTCTCTCAGTCTGATAATAATAGTACGTTATATATTGCACAGTTTTTCATAATCTTGTCAAGGCCATACACCTTATATAACAAATTAGTTGAAATTACTCATAACCAATATTTGCTCATCTCTTTGCCTTTTGATGAAAATAAATTACAAAATCAACATTATTTGGGTAAACATTGCGTAGATGATAATGTTGGTCGCGCAGAAAGTTAGAAAAATTCAAAGTGAACGCATTTTAAATATATTTATTTATGGATGAGAACTTTGATCTTGTTAATTGGTAATTATGGATAATTAATCAAGCATCCTTGTACAAACAAAACCTTTTCCACAGTAAATGACATGTGTTTGTTTAGTACGATAATTAAACTGCTTTAATATCAGAAAAGAGACACAGTTTTTTATAAATCGTTCAAGTTTCCTAACTGTTATCACAATATGCAGGTGTAAAAAGTGTGGAGTATTGTCAATATTTCGAAAACTACTAAACGTATTTTTCTGACACTTGGTATATTGATGTACTTTAATTAAATACTCTGTTGACAGGTAAAAAGTGTGTGTAACTATACAGGCTGGCCCAGAAATTACACCAAGATTTTTATTTCAAATGGAATACTCTATATGTTTTTACTTTTTCTGAATTTAAATCAAATTTAAGGTCTAACTGTATTTACAGTTTTTTCCAATCTTTATTTACTACTGAGAAAATTGCTGTTAAAAACAATTTTCAAAAATTGTTAATATTTCGAAAACTACGGAACATATTTTTTGACAGTTGGTATATTGATGTATTTAAGTTCAATACACTTTTAAAAAGTAGAAAACTATGTGTAACAATACAGGGTGGCTCAGAAATAATACCAACTTTGTTAGTCTTAAACGGAACAGCCTGTATATTTTACAGATTCTAATAAGGAGTTAAGAGATAAATTCAATGATACAAGTCTTAAGTTGTTTATTCGTCACAATGAGACATTAACTGAAAAATACACTGAAACTATGAAGATAAGTCGTCTCATCAGTTTTTGTCAAATATTATTAAGCACTCAGATCAGCGTACGCTCCGGGTAACAGAAATTTACATGGTAGCTCTAACTGAAAAGAAAAAAATAGATTGTTGGATATGGTGACCGCAAGAGAACACAGGCGGAAGTTGTCGATTTACTTAATCAAGCTTACCATAATCGGCCTGCGATTGCCCAATCTTATGTAAGCAAACTTCTAAAGAAAGTCAATAAAACAGGAAGTTTACAAGACAGACCAAAAATAGGCAGTCCAAAAAGCACTACTCGTGCTGATGTGGCTATAAATGTTTTAGTTGATTTATAGGACAATCCCAATCAATCTCTTCGACAGATGGGCCAGCAACACAATACATCTCACATGTTAGTTAAAAACTTACTCAAAAATGAAAAGATACGTCCCTTCAAGATACATCTAGTTCAAAAAATTGGGGAGGATGATTTTGATAGAAGAACGGAGTTTTGTCAAATTATGATGGAGAGGTGCAATGTTAATCCCAATTTTATAAATAGTATTCTCTTTTCCAATGAGGCGATATTTATGAATAATGGCACCGTCAGTAGGCACAATTGTAGATCTTGGTCAGCAGACAATCCGCGGTGGGTGGCTGAAGCACACACGCAAAGACCACAAAAAGTTGGATAGGTATCATAGGCCATAATATCATTGGACCATTTTTCATTAACGCAAACCTTAAGTCAGTGCTTTATATGCAGTTGTTACTTGAAGAGATTATGCCACAACTGGAAACCCTGTACACGAACCGAAGAGACATTTGGTTTCAGCAGGACGTTGCTCCTGCACATCCTGGTTTACAAGCTCGTCAATTTTTCAACCAGCCATTTCTCAATGGATCAGTAGGAAAAAGATCTGCAATTTGTGGGCTGATGTGTGTGTGTGTGGAAAAGGAATTGGCTTCGGACATTACGTCCATTAGCCACATTGTGGGATGATCTAAAGAGTAAAGTTTACAAACATAGGCCGGATGATATTGAACATTTGAAGATTAGGATTAGGAATAAACTTCATGAATATCATTGGAATACTTTTGATGACGTCTTGCGGGAATTTAGACACAGACTTGGCTATTGTTTAGCAACTAATGGCCAACATTTACAACATCCCATAAAGAAACTATATCTAATTTTTATTTGCTTATTATAATTAATTTATCTTTTGTGTTATGTGATATTTTGTACACACTTTGAAATTGTAATATGAATACCACAATTCTGTTTATGTAGCCGATTAAACAACCTAAAACTTACAAAATTGAATTTATCTCTTAAATGCTTATTAGCATCTGCATAATATACAGGTGTTCCATTTAAAATAACAAAGTGGTATTATTTGTCAGCCATCCTGTATAGTTACACATACTTTTTTACTTATCAAAAGTGTACTGAACTTAAATACATCAATATACCAAGTGTCAAAAAAGATGTTCCGTAGTTTTCGAAATATTAACAATTTTCAAAAATTGTTTTTAATAACCATTTTTTTAGTAGCGAATGAAGATAGGGAAAACTTCAAATATAATTAGACCTTAGATTTGATGTAAACTCAGAAAACGCAATAACATACAGGTATTCCATCTGAAATAAAAATGTTCTTGTTATTTCTGGGCCACCTGTATAGTTACACATTATTTTCTACTTGTCAACAGTGTACTAAATTTAAGTACATCAATATACTAAGTGTCAAAAAATATGTTTAGTAGTTTTAGAAATATTGGCAATACTCCACACTGTATACAAATATTGCCCTAATATGCGCGAATTATAATCAAACTGTATTTACCAGTTCGATGTACAATTTTAAATGACTAATAAACTTCATCATATTGATAGAAAAACTCATTTAGTGTGCCATAACAAGCACGCAGTTGTGTTTTTAAACGATAGTATATAAGTATTCGAGAATTTTACCAGGTATGTTTAATTAAGAAGGAACAACCAAACTCTTACAACAAACTGTTTTCAATAAATATGTGTATTTGCGTTTCTCTCCACCGTCTCTTTTTTCTTTTTATGAAGTAGTTCACGAAAGATGAAACCTAGGTGTTTCTAAGAGATCATGAAGTTGCTTGTTGTACCACAAGATGGGTATTTACTCGCTTCTTGGATACCTGGAATGTATGTGTCTTCAAACATTATGTTTGCCAGAAGAACATTCCAAAGCTTAGATGCTTAGAACGTGGGTTCGTGACAAACCGTTCAACAAGCGGGTAACTCGACTCTATATGCGCAAGCTTTTCGACGAGAATCAGTTTGCCGATTCAAGTCTGCAAGCGGAGGTACTAACAAACTAATTTATAAGGAGCAACGTCTATGGTAATATAGACAGAAGAGCCTGAAATCCCATTACTCTCTCCTGTGGTCGACAGAAGTGAAATTTACTGTCATAGATGAATCTCCTATAACGCAAACTATTCTAAATATAATCTAGTAGGACGAGGTTGTTTTGGGGGCAGCACCCCAAGTATTCCAACGGTGAACGTATATGTGCTTTATACAGGGCCAAAAGCAGCTGTGATAAAAAAGTGATAAAAAAAAACTTTTGAACCGAAACACAAATCCAAGCTTCTTTGCTTTTGCAATATTGAAAATACGTAAATGTCAGAAAAGATCCACTTCAACAGTTGTGCTCAATGTAAATATAGTGTATTTTTAGGTAGTATTTTTCCAGGCCTATCTAGATATGGGCCATGTAGGTCACTATTCCTGGAGAAGATGTAATTCATTGGCTTTTGGCATTAAACATATTCAGATATGCAAAGTCCTAACAGATAATCTTAGACAGCTCATCATATAGGGTGTTGTTCACTTTTCGAGAGCAGAACTTCAAAACTAGGTGAGTGACGTATGTCATCATATCGTTGATCGATTTTGACGAAAGCCGTATTGACGACCACTTTAAATTTTTGATTTTTCGAGACTTTTTATAACCTTTATGTCAATACTTTTTTCACAACTTTGGACAAAACTGCTAGAATAAAATTGGACGATAATCCCCACATCGGATTGGTCTCCCTTTTTAGGGACAGGCTGAAATCTAGCTTGTTTCCAGAAAAATGACTTTACTAGATAGGTAATCACAAAAAATCATCGTATAGATCATCATTGGGGCAACGGCAAACGACACGTAGAAACTTTCTGGATTTAGCTAGTGAAATGTTATATGACATCGTTAGAAATGACCTCTTTGGACTTTTGTTTTCTTAACTGAAACTTCGCACCGGGGGAATATACGCAAACACCACCTTTGAACCGAAGAGCCTCGTGGAAATTATACCTAGAGCACATAATATGGGGTGACACTGTGGAGGTAGCTAGGTAGATACTACTATGATATTTAAATAATTGGACCAAGATATTAGATTTGGCTTAAGTTACGGAGATGATTTATTTATTTTATTGCTTTTGTTGATCCAGTTACATTACGTATATAATATATAAGGTTTATATATTTATTTTTATGTCCGCACCAAATTTAGTTATATATATATATATATATATATATATATATATATATATATATATATATATATATATATATATATATATATATATATATATATATATAGGTAAATAAAGGTTTAGCTAAGTTTTTAATGCCCAACGTTTGAGTGACAATTGATAAAGAATGTGCTAAGCTAGGGTTCTTTCAGTTAAATTATTGGGTTTTTACTGTAGTTTATGGTTTCATAATAATGCCGACAATAGGCATGGATGCAAAATTATAATGTTTTATATCCTCCTACTATGTCGAAAAGCATAACTATTGGACAATTGATAGTCCCTTTATTAATCTTATTTTTAAAGGGGTAGACATTGATCCAATCCAATCCACAGCAGGTGGTAGTGGAATTTTCCTTTACGTAATAGTAAAGTATTTTTTTCACGCCCGAGGAGGTACCACCCCATGCATCAAGGGGGCGGTGAAGTCCCAACGGACGTTTCCGGTTCTGGTGTATGAGTCGGTTTCCCTTATAAGCAAAAATGATGATCGCTCCTCCTTGTATGAAAGATTCCGGAAGTAAAATACCCCTCTATTCGGATCTCCGGAAGAGGGGTGTACAGGGGGCGCCACCATCAAGATTTAACATATCCTTTTCGAATATATGTGGCCTAAATTCTAACCTGAACTCCGTCCACCATTTTCTCCAGACTAACAGGCCTCAACTCCTCTTCCTCACCGAAACCCAAATCAGTGCCAAAACAGCCACTAATCACCTTAATTTCCCGGGGTATGAGCTCCTTACTTTACCTTTAGATTGCATGGAGGCGTGTGCGCATACGTCCGTAGCAATCTACCCTGCACCAGACTCCCCAATTTAGAAGCTGGAAGAAAAGACATACTATGGATAAAACTCACTCTCAGGGCTGCAACTAAATTCATCTGTTGCAATTACCGGTTACCTTCTGACAACAACTTTGTCCAGCTCTTTGACTACCTTTCTGAAAAAACCGACTATCTGATTTCTGAATATCCTTCCTCCGAGGTCACTATTCTTGATGACTTCAATGTCCATAATAAGGAATGGCTAGGATCTTCAAAAACCGATCCACAAGGGAGAGCAGCGGAGGCCTTTGCAGTCAGCAATTCTTTAGCCAATATGGTTCAGCAACCTACTTACTTTCCTCGTATCCCAACACACAGCTCAAATCCGTTGGATCTCCTTCTTACTACAAAACCTGAATGCTATAAGATATCAGTCACCGCCCCCCTTGGCCGCTCAGACCACGGCATGGTCACTGCTTCCTGCACAATACAACCCGAGGTCACACAGTCATCACACCCACGTATCGTTTGGCACTACAACTCCGCAAACTGGGACGAAATGCGGGATTACTTTTCCTCATTTCCATGGGCGTCTGTCTGCTTCTCTCATCCTGACCCCTCTGATATCTCACAAAACGTCACCGAAATTATCCAAGCTGGCATGGAGTTATTTATTCCACGTACACAGAAAACATCTTCAGCCACTCAAAAGCCCTGGTTCTCTAAATCCTGTGACAAGGCCAGACTTGAAAAGATCAAAGCTCACAAAACGCTTCTACACAATCCCAGTCAAGAAAACCGTCAAGCATTTAACGACGCAAGAAACCGCTATGTCCGCATTCTTTCTGAGGCAAAAAACTCGTTTAATAACCACATCAAAAACAAAGTCCTCTTAAGCTCCAACGGCGGCAAACCCTTCTGGACTCTTGCTAAATCTATTGGGAATAATTTCTGCAAAAGCACGTTCCCACCTCTTGTCTCAGGGGATGAAATTGTTTCTACCGCCCTGGGCAAGGCGGAACTTTTTGCTTCGTTGTTAGCCAGCAATTCTACTCTCAACCCACCTCCAAATGTTCAACCACCAACAGTCCCCAATGTCACGCATAAAATGACGGATATCATTTTCAAAACTAAAAAGGTACGAAACATGCTCTCTTCTCTTAATACAAGGAAAGCCTCTGGCCTTGACGAGATCCCAGCAATTGTTCTCAAAAAATGCGCACCAGAACTTGCTCCTGTCCTGACTCGTCTATTTCAGATATCTTACAATAAAGGCATATTCCCTAGTAACTGTAAAACTGCTCGAGTACAACCCATCCCCAAGAAAGGATCCAAAGCACTTCCTAGCAACTACAGGCCTATTTCTCTCCTTTCAGTCGTCTCTGAAGTGATGGAAAAGTATATAAACACCGAATTACTAAAATTTCTTGAAAAACCCAGTCTAATCCACGACAGGCAGTATGCATTCCGTCAGCGCAGATCGACTGCTGACCTCCTTTCTTTTTTCACCCATTCCTGGAACAAGTCTATGGAACTACACGGCGAATCCCAGATTGTCGCTCTAGACATATCC
Source organism: Tillus elongatus (assembly GCA_964006375.1). NCBI lineage: Eukaryota > Metazoa > Arthropoda > Insecta > Coleoptera > Cleridae > Tillus > Tillus elongatus. Next base: position 46,391,564 of record OZ023269.1, read on the forward strand.
AAAGCATTCGACCAGGTCTGGCACGCAGCGCTGCTTAATAAACTTCCGGCCTATGGCCTACCACCAAAACTTTGTACCTGGACAGCAAATTTCCTCTCCAACAGGAGCATTTCTGTTGTTGTGGATGGCCATTCCTCTAAACTGTGTCCAATTAATGCAGAATTTCCTCAAGGTTCAGCTTTAGATCCTACTTTGTTTCTTCTCCACATCAATGACCTCCTCTCTTGTTCCAGTTCACAGTTACGCGGACGACAGCACCCTCCACTCAAATTTACAATATTTTAAGCCTGTCTCTTTAGCCCAATTAGATGAGGATCGCAGACTCATGGAGGATTCTGTCTCCGTGGATCTCCAAAAAATATTAGACTGGGGAAGTAGAAATCTTGTACAATTCAACCCCACCAAATGTCAGTCTTGCTTTCTTTCTCATAAGAGATACACCAGCCCTAGACCCATCACAATGAACAACCAAGTTATTCAAAGTAATGAGTCCTTTTCCTTGTTGGCATTTGTGTGGATCGAAATCTTAACTGGCACCAACATGTCACATCAATTGCAGAAGCGGCTGCTAAGAAATTAGGTTTCCTCTTCCGGGCTCGCAAATACTTTTTATCAGCTAATCTCTATACCTTATATACTTCACAAATAAGGCCAAACCTCGAATACTGCTCCCACATCTGAGGTGCAGCTGCCACTTCTACACTCGCTATCCTGGATTCCATTCAAAAGAGAGCTATTCGTCTCATCGGCGACCCTACCCTCACCCAAAGGCTGCCATCCCTTGCCCACCGACGTGCCGTTGGTGACCTCTCTCTATTTTATAGATATCTGCACGGGCACTGCTCAGAGGAGCTTTCCTCCATAGTTCCCCCACCTGCTGCCCCCAACAGATCTACCAGGGGAACAGAGCGAATGCACCCTTTTACTGTCCAGGTCACCACACATAGAACATCTTGTTATACCCGCTTTTTTGTCCCGAGGACTTCCAAGTTGTGGAATTCCTTGCCGGCACATGTTTTTCCTTCTCCTCCGAACCTCCAAACCTCAAGTCCAGAATTAACAAGTTGCCTCTTTCCTCCTTGTCAACACCCACGGTACGATAGTATTTAGGCCGTAAGCCCTCGTGGTGTGTTGTTGAAATTAAAAAAAAATATGTGATTATCAGTATTTTATTATTTTTAGACTTTGTTATGTATATTTGCAAATAAAATTTATGAAACTTGTGTTTATAGTTTTATTTACTGTTCCAAATGTTGGAGTGCATTTATAACGGTTAATAAACTAAGAAAAACTTACTATTTTGTTCATATATATGTATAGTTACCTGTTTCTCTTCTTTTTTCTCACCTCGGCTAGCTATCAGACACTTTCATAAGCAAAAGAAAACAATCTGAGGGCGTTCTAGTGAGTTCAGGTCCCAAATAATATATTATCCTCTCCTTTTTTTTATTCTTTTTTTTTTTAATTTTGTAAATGATATTGAAAAATTATATATTTTTTATTCTCCCATATATGTACATATCAGAATCAAAATGAAGCACTATTTTTATTAATAACAATTTTATTATATTGAAATGACCTTAAACTATTTGACAAAACCGATACCTAATGACTAAGAGTTCTTTAAAATTAGTAAATTTTGTATTTTTATATATACTGGCCAGCGAGCAAATTTTTTTTGAATTTTTAGTTGTTATTACGTAGATCCTTTACTACTATTATTATGGATAAACAACTTATTTTTTTACACTTAAAAGGTAACAATTTCTGATTTTTAAATGAACGTTATGCAACCTGAATTACGGATTACTGGTTTGCATGTTGCACCTGTCCTTGCCCAGCATCAAACGGTTCTGTCATATACGTTTCTTTAGGATGATAGGTGGCACTACTTGTTTTTGTATTATTCTTTAGAATTTATTTATTTAAAATGCTTGACTTTGACGTTAGTGAATTAAATGTTTTCTAATATACCAAATTTGTTAACATGCGTCTAGAATTTCTAAATAATATGCTCCTATTCACCTGGTTGCCTCTACACAGAACAGTTATCAACCGTTGTGAAATGGCAAGTAATCACTCGAACGACTTACTATTTGTTGCTTCTTAATTAACTGCCAATCTCCTTTGTACAGATGATCTGTCTTTCGGCTACTGCCATACTGGTTTTCCCTTGTACTTTCTTGAACCTTATACGTAAAAATTCCTAACTCTCCCAAAAATCTGCTTCCTTCCAATCATTTTTTAAAAGTTCTTCCTTTTTTTATTTATCGTCGACAACCGTCTGTTGCCAGAGTTTCCTCTTGCCCCCTTTTAAAGAATTTTCTTTCATTTTTTGTTATTCTCGCAACAATGCTCTTGCATTTCTTTGTCCCTTCGGAAACGTGAAAAGCATTGTTGTCAAGGTTTAGTTTTTGGAATATTTTCGTAACCTAAAACACTATCTGTTTGACAGTTCCTAACTAACCATATGTTTGCACTATTTCCTTAACCTATGAAACGTCAAATTATGGCATTTTCTGACATTTGTTGTTCTAACCTGTACTTATACTAATTACATATTAACACGTCTTATTACTACAAATAACTCCTTAATCATATTATGTACAGTCTGTTCTCTCTTTTTTATTGCCCACTTCACGCTACACTGTTTTTATAAGCACTTGTTAACAATGGGTTTTTTTCTGTCGTATACATACAGTCTGTTCTGTCTTATTCAAGGTTTTTTTTACTTCACAAAGATAGGCCTTATACTAGACACTTGATTCCTTAAGAATTAACACTCATTTACTTACATCAATGTTTCCTTATATTTTCGTATACAGACATGGGTCAAATGGACTTATCTTTTTAAATTTTTACAAGGCATTCTATAATATACCAACCAGTATGTTTTCCTCATTTCCTTAAATCATTGTGTCTGTGTGGTTCGTATGAGTGTATTTATATTTTCTTTGTTGATTTCACGTGTATAATTGTGTAAGTCTATATATATATATATATATATATATATATATATATATATATATATATATATATATATATATATATATATATATATATATATATATAGGTCAATTTAATCAAAACAGACCCAGAGTATCGGTTCTGGGGGTCCTAGTTCGCGCTCTTTAAACAAAATGTTTCAAAAGTCTTTAAGTCGTTACAAGCAAATTTTAATTACGAAAATGAGCTAAAATGCATTATGCATTTACCTAATAATACCACCGAGTAATCATAAGATAATACAGTGAGTGTATTCAAAAAACACTGTTTGTCACATTAATTATCATCTATATGACATTTGTTAAAAAACTGAGGCAAGGTAGCATAATTAGATTCTACGTAAGCACTATGTCAGAAGATTCATTTCATTCATATATTTTGGTATTTCCGCTTTGAGATTTATGGTCTTGTAAATAAGATTATATTTCATAAATAGGGTAGTAAATTATCACCGTATAATTTATTACCTAATAAAATATTGTACACACAGTACTCAGCCAAGCAAATAACGCACTTTAGACCGAATAGCGTTTTTTCTATTTATCTAGACTAATTATATTTTTCTGATTTATCTTCTAAAACATTTGCACCTCTCATCGGGTTCATCGCTCTTTATCACATTATCATCACAGTATTGAGGCGATATCGCCATACCGTCGCAAAAATGACTTTTTACGTTTTCAGCGGCTAATTACATTGCGTTGTAGATTCGCACTTGATATGGGCCATGTTTTCGAAATTTTCTTTTTCGTCCAGTTCTTTATTTTTTCCCTTTAAGTATGAGTTATTCAATTAAGGTTGTCAAACAATCATCACGTGTTAGAGTAAGTGCAACACATTTTGCCCGTCTCCTCTCAATTTCTTCTTTCATCTCTTCTAGCACATTTTTTATGTCTTGAGTCTACATATCCGTGGAACCAGTCTTTCTCATTGTTAGCCACCACCTCCATCTAAAAGCTTTTATTCTCTTTCTGCCCGGATTATTTAAAGTCCAGCTTCCGGTCGTATACATAATGTCATTGCATACGTATGACTTGAGAGACCTCTTTTTCAGGTATAACTTAAAATTCGTATTAATGAGAAGAGTACTTCCTCTATTGAACACCTGCTTTGTTATTCTGATCCTACTCAGATTTTACCACCGACTTCTTTAGACAAGTAAGCTGTGGAGTTAGTTCTATGAGATGGCAAGCTTTAGTCCCGTATTCACTCGAATGTGAAACAACCGGCTTTCGATGGGTTATGTGTGGTGTTTTGTTTATATGTGTGTGTAGATTTCCCCACATAAGTCTTAGACTTCAGGGTGCATAGTATGTCTACTGTCATTTTTTCATAAATATATGATTCTTAGTTATTTGTTACATTTACCACAATCCGTAATCAAACTACCAAATTCTCTGAATATTACCACTTGTTTAAGTTGTGGGCTGTAGATTTCTGCAGGCTTATATTTAGGTACTTATGTTCACTACTTTTGTCTTTGTTATAATAATAATAATAATAACAATAATAATAATAATAATAATAATAATAATAATAATAATAATAATAATAATAATCTTTGTTGTACTTTGTTTAGAGATAAAGTACAACGAGAAGATCTTTAAGTACAGAGACCTCGAGATACAAGTAAAAAGACAGTGGAGGGCAGATAGTGTCCGTGTGTTTTCAATAGTCATGTCGTCAACTTGTGTGGTTCTGAAGAATCTTCTAGAGAACAGAATGGGACTGGGTCTTCGAGAGCATCTTTATAAGGTTATGCAGAAGGCGGTAATACTTGCAACTGCCCACAGCGTGCGGAGATTCCTGTGAAATGAGAATGTGTCGCGTTGTTGTTCAGGACACGATAACTTGGAAAGGAATCCATCTTAGCTCAGTCCCTTTGGTATCTAAGATATTTGGGATGAGTAAAGGTTCCCCTTTTAGAGAGTGTGAAAGCCCTTCAGGGTAAAGTCGATAATAATAGTAATAAGTCCATTGAGCCCAGCTCAGGACAATAAAGAGTTTTCTATGCTAAAGCTGCATACTGTATGGATGCGTGGAGAAGCAAGGAACTTTATGGGAGATTTATTATACCACTTACTGCAGCCAGTATTGATGAAAAGAGTTTAACGGAGTGGCTCCAAACCGAAGACCTCTGCGGTGAGACAGAAAGCTTTATTTTCTCAATTAAAGATCATGTAATCAATCAATACATCCTGGTCGAACAGACCAGTAGGTGCCGTTTATGTAAGACTATCAATGAGTCAATCCAGCATATCTGCAGTGGATGTCCGTCACTAGCTGGGACTGAATATCTCCAAAAACATAATAATGTTGTCAAGGTGATTCACCAAGCAATCGCGAACAGATACGGACTTACGGAGGGCGAACAACCATATTATAAATACAAGCCTGAGCAGATAATTAGCAAAGAACGAGCACAGATTCTATGGAACAGTGAGATCATTACTGATATGTCGGTGGTAGCCAGCAGACCAAATATTGTCGTATTTAATATGCTAGCGAAGAAAGTGATAATAATTGATGTTGCAGTCCCCATGGATGACTACATTGTACCAACAGTTGCTGAGAAGAAGAGGAAATACCAACCGTTGGCTGTTGAGTTGAAAGACATGTACAGTTTGCGAGAAGTTGAGATAGTTCCAATAGCGGTATCCGCAAATGGACTGACTCCTCCAAAAGGATGGCAAGATGCTGCAAAGAGATTACAACTTAAAGAAAAACATCTGCGTACAATGCAGTAGGCCGCTTTGTTGGGCACTGTTAACATTGTCCGCAAATTTTTGAGCCTCGACAAAAAATCATCCCCAATGGTTGCAAAGGAACCCGATGTCTTAAATAACCATCACCGAATACGTTTGGTCATGGACGGCGATCGTAGGATATCTCTGATAGTGTACGACTCCTTATCCAGCTAACAATAATAATAATAACTTTATTCCATTTATAATACATAAGTTTAATAAATTGCTGCAAATGCAACATATATTCTAGCACACTACTCTTTCACTTATATATCTGGAATAGCATCCAGTTCAGTGCGCTAGCAGTGATCACTCACACGCTGCCACTGGTTTTCCACCGCTACATTGGAAAAAACATAGGTACAAATCTTTTTAACAAAAAAATGTACAATATCACAAATATACTGATAACCAATCCATACTAAACCAATTTAAAAATAAACGCAACCCAATCCAACGCATCTTATCACTGCCTGATAGTGAATGCCTAATCACATTATCAAATACCGACTGGCGTTGCAACACATAAGGTATTATACCTAGGCATTCTTAAGTAGCGCTTTTACTAGACAGATGCCGACGGTATCAGCACCGGAATCTGTTCATAGAAAGATTTCTGGCCTCGAGAGGGAGCCTATTGTGGAATCTCGCTACACCGAACGTGAACGATCCCTCAGCCCACGCCGTGTAACGGTGGAGTCACCGTAAACCTATGGCTCAAATTTGCGGTTTGCGGTCTGTTCTAGAAGCGATTTTGTTGTACAGATACGGAGGTTTATGTGTTTAAATGATCCGATAAAAAGTACATACTGAATAATAACAAACCCTCCCGGTTATATTCAATCATCCACTAGACCCAAAAGAAGCTGAGACACTGTGCTACTTTCTTAACATATAGGTTAGCCTAATACAAGAGTGTTGAATCTTTTGACTTCTTGAAACATCACAGGAACATAAACAGGGAGCGTAAACGGATAGACAATGATTAAAAACTGACAGCGCCCAAGAATCACACAGCAAAAGTCTACTTTAAAGATTTATATAATGTCTGCAGGAAAATACTTTCTAAGCTTTGAAAATGTCTGCATAATGCATCTTAATACATGACTTTCAAATATCATGTCGCTATGCAGCAGTAATCCGAGAATTTTATTACGCTCTTGAAGTGGCAATAGTAAGCCATTTATTTCTACATCAAATAATTGGAAATATATGAGTACGTCAACCTTCCGATCAAATAGAAGTAAAGCTGATTTCTCCGTATTCAATTTCAAATTATGTGCTGCTGACACTTCGTAAACAGTATTCAAATCATCTGTTCTCGGCTGATAAGATTGTCATATCCGAAGGCATAAGTGAGTAGTACACCTGGGTGTCATTTGCGTATGAGTGAATTTGTGAATACTTTATGTAGATGAGTAGGTTACAGGTATAAATAGCATACACTAGATGATTTAGGATAGACTCGTTCGGTACGCCGTTTTCCAAAGGTATGTCGTCAGAAAGATTTCCTCTAAAAAAAACCGCAGCGAACGATCACTTGATAGATTTTAGTTTGATTCTTCTTATGATTATCTAGCATACTAAATAGTACCTATTTGTAATTTTTTAGTTTCTACTATTATCGTTATATCATCTCCGTTATTTGTGTAATGGAACCGTTGTCTATTTAATATTCTTTATGCTCTATTTGGCGTTGGCCTATTTGTTCTTTTTTATTAGACTAAATAAAATAATTATGGCGAAAATGGGCATTTTTTCTGTGCACCTTTCCTAATTTATCCTTTCCTATTTATCGAGTCACGCTTTGATTATTGTATAGATGAGGAAAATGTGTCTATCTCTCTAACACATCTCATCCAATTTTGCTGGTGGATATCGTTGCCAACAATATATAGCTTAGCTTTCTTAGTCTCAGTAAAATGAAATCTGCAGAAAGCATAACTTTCCTGTGAATTCTCTACGTTACAGAAGTCTTGGGGGCTTTAATCAAAAAACGACGACTTTGAGCGCAAGCCTTGGTGTTTGGGAAGAAGCCTGAGAGTATCCCCCATCTGGTTAGGGTAACACATCTCTTTAAAGGACTAACGAATGACCTACACCCGGCGGCTCTGAATTCCAGATATGTCGAAGCCGGTGTTTTTACCTGCCGCAGGGAGCCTTTTTGTGAGTTTTCTGGAAAAAAAATCACTAATGAGGAAATCCCGACTTTTGAATTTTGAAAACATTTCTTCAAATGGGCGTGAACTAGGAGCCCTATAACCCATATCCGTGGTTAGTTTAAATTTCTTATATATATATATATATATATATATATATATATATATATATATATATATATATATATATATATCTGTGTGTGTGTGTGTGACCGATAACTCAAAAAATAATAGGCCGATTTTAATAAAATGTGGCAAATACCTTCCTCTTGTAAACGGCTTGGATAAGTTCGTGAGCCAGGAAAATCAGACTAGGTTTTATGGGAAAATTTTGAGAGTTATGGGCATTTAATGAAGACAACTATCAGTGCCACTAAAAGTCAGAGAAGACGCAATACCAAAATATTGTATGTGTTAAACAAAATCTTTAAATGCTACGGATAACGTTTATTTCTTATTCGCGCAAAAAGATCGAGAAGTACGAGAAAACTTACTTTGAAATTTTATAATTTTTCTCGTGTATATATCAGTGGAGATCTTTAATTAAAGATTTTATAGCTAATGCGGTTTTTGAATGGTAAATATTACAAGAAATATATATTAGAAGGTACCGCATTTATATTTTAAATGAGAACATTTGATTACAATATATATAAAAAATGGAACTAAAATAGACCTTACATATTACAAATAAATAGCCGAAGACCATAATCGGTCATATACATTTTATTACAGTTTGATTTTCGACTCTTTAGCAAGCAACGTTGGGATACGTGGGTTCAAATCTCAGTGGTGACTAAATCTTTTTTAATATTTTTGGCTTCTTTTTATCTCTGATTTAATGTTGACCTTATCTGATCAGATTACGTAACCTTAATAATTTCCATAGCGACTGTTCGTTGAAAAAATCACTAATGGGGGGATAAGGACTTTTAAGGTTTTAAGTTCAATTGTAATACCAGCTGTTGTTGCCCTTACTTGGTAAAACCGTTCCATAGTTAACACAGCCATAGATGTTTTTTCTATGACTCCAAAAATGTTTGTTTTCTTGTCTGCAACCGGTTTCAATTTTTTATAACATCGCCAGGCAAAATAATGTTCTCTGTAGAAGAAGTATCTATTTCTGTACTCAAACCAGATTTTAAATAGTTTTAAATTTATTAAATTTATTTTTATTAGCGAATTTTCTTATAAATAAATTTAATTAATTTTATTTCAAGAAACATTAGTTACGAATTTTGGTGTGAAAAATAATTCAAGAAGTTTTGATGGAACTTTTTTTAACGAAATCTGTCGAAAATAATGTTTTAATAGATTTTCGTGCAAAAAAATTATTTTATTTTCAGTTTTAATTACAGGTTGAACATATATTTGAATATTATGTATTTTTTTAGCAAATTTTTTTGTGGAAAATATTTAGTCAGATGTCGCAAAAAATATTGTTAGCGTTGCCATAGAAACCATTTTTTCGTAAGATTTCTGTCAAATTTGGTAATCATTAATAATTTTTAATAACTAATTGTAAAAAAAATGTTTTAGGATTTTTGTAAAAAAAATTGTTTGCAAATTTTCATGTCAAATTTCTTTGGAAGTTTCGTTGAAAAGCTTTTTGCAAATAATTATTTCTTGGCAGGTGGGTAAATATCTCGAAGAGTTTCGTTGGCCAGGAAAATGGGACCAGTTTTTTCGGGAACATTTTAAGTTTATTTTCGGAACATCTTTGTACGTTTTCAAACAATAAAGTTATCTGATGAAATATGTACTATACTGATAATAACAAATTTAATGCGTGTTTTCTTTAACAAAGGCATATTTACTATTAAAAACATTTTAATGAATTTTATAAAACCATAACTCAGTGGCTGCGTCCAGACTTTTTTCGTTTTCGAAGCGTCCTGAATGCTTGACTACTCAACACTCAGATATATATATATATATATATATATATATATATATATATATATATATATATATATATATATATATATATATATATAACTAGATGTTTTATGATACCTCTTTTGTCAAGGAGTTGCGTGTCATTTGGGTAGCCTTGGAGTCGTCCCCTCTTGATCTTGGCTACTGCGAACTTGTCCAAGCCGAGCTCCATCCCAGCATCTCGCGATCTCGCGTAAGCTTCTGTATCATCCTGAGAGCATGCTGGAGTTTACTTTAACTGTATATATATATATATATATATATATATATATATATATATATATATATATATATATATATATATATATATATATATATATATATATATATATATTACTTTAACTGTATATATATATATATATATATATATATATATATATATATATATATATATATATATATATAATTGTTATTTAAGTGTTTAATTTCTCCCATTTCTATCAATTTACTAACTACATACTTCTCTGTTACTAAGTAAGGTTGTTGAGTATTGAAATATGATATTATTGTCTAAAAATTAATCGAACAAATCTATTATCCACATTGTTTAGTGCTTCTAGAATATTTGTTATAGAGCTTAACAGAGCCAGAGTCTAAGTCTCTTTAGCTATTTGATGGAAACTAAAGGGATCGGAAAGTTTGTTTCTCGTAAAGTTTTACGGAAAATAGAATATACGCTAGGCGATGATGCTTAGGAATTATGTACTTTCTGAAAAATGATGTGCAGTTTTCCCGAGTTCCCTAACTTGTATTTATTAGAACATAAAATACCAAGACAAGGCTTTTAACGCATTTCATAAAAATTGTGTGTGGTAAGATGACTCAAGGGATGGATGTTTCAAGTTGGCACATAGCTATATTATGTCATAACATGAAGCAGCCCTTGTTCTGAGCAACTCCAACTGTTCTAACTCCTCTCTTAGCTCACATACCCTTGAGAGGTTACTACACATAAAGGTATAACGATGCAAACTATTACTCAACTATTCCAATACCACCAAGCAAAAGATAGCAAGTTCCTCCATTTTAAAAGTATTTTCCGCATCGGAAATTTTTTGCTGAATATTTTACAATATGCTCTTTATACAATAGCTTTGTTGTCGAGGTTGGTAGAGTTCTTTGTCTGGCACTTTGTTGATTTTGTCAAAAACAGTTTCATGAGAACCATTAATGTTGTCTTAGCATTTCATTATGTGCTTTTAGCCACCTTAGCTTAAAGGCTTTATAACATTTAAATGTCCTGTGTTAACGCTCATTTAAGGAGAAATACAGACGTGCAACATCGTTTCACGTTTAAAGCTCCATTTTCTTTAACAATATTAAGTAATCGCAATGTGATGATCATTATTTTGTTAGGTTGTGAGAGTAAAAAAATCTTACAATTAACGAATATAAAACTTACAAAATTAGTTCTGGATAATAAAGCTTGCAAGCAAAGCGTGACGATACCATTTTGGAGAATAACAGCCTAACAGAAAGAATGAAACTACATGCTTACCCTTTTTTTATATTTATCCTTTTTACTATCACGCGAATTCAAGCAAAAACTTGTAATGCTACAATTTACAGGTAGCGTTTAAAACAAACGCAACAGATATATTGTAAACAAATGAGACATGAGCATCGTTCCGCAATACAGGCCTTTCTTATACACAATGCAATGCCCTACTCTACTTACTATTGACGTGCTCGTAATTGTATATATTCTTAAAGGTATTGGCTACTGATGCTGCAGCAAATACTCGTTTAGAAAGCTGACTCTGCTAATAAACACTGTGTTCCACACAAAGAGTGACGAGCCATGGTCCTAAAATTGTTCCTAATAAGTTTGTGAGCATGGCCATACTATGAATGAATGAAGATTGGAACCTGTGATGAGCACTAATTAGTACAATTTGAAGAATACAATTCATCACAATACAGTTCTTAGACTTAAGATCGTCTCGCTAACAAAGTTAGCGTCATTAGAGGGATGAACACATTGTTTGTTCATCACTCTGATGACTCCAACTTCATTAGCGAAACGATAGTCATGTCTAAAAGCTGTATTGCGATAAATTTGGTCCTCCAAGTTGCACTTATATGGCCACACTATTTATTATCACTGTTAATTATAAACAAAATAACTTACAGGTGAGCTACTGCACATGCATTATTTGGTTGGAAACTTGATAGATTAAAAGCTCGAATTATTAATGACCCTCCGACGTTGCATACCTTCGAGCAGGGTAATGTATTTTAATAGATAAAGAGGCCAACATAATTATTGTTACTCCAACAATGCGCGAATTTAGGATGTATAAATGTTTAAAATCAGGAAGCCGAAATGTAAAACTTACATGATTTACGTTGCAATAAGAGCAATGAGTTGAGCTGCTTTGCAACATCTTTTATATTACCATACCAGCCCAGTTGGAAATATGCGGGATACCGAAATCATTAGCAAACTAAGCATTTGCTAGTGTAACCGCCCAACAGTAGTGTATATATTTTTGAGTTTTTTTTCTCACATTTTATATAATAACAATTATTTTGAGCTTTGCCGTAGAAATGCGTCACCCTGTATATATGTAAACAGATAAAAACTGAAACTAAACCCAGTACGGATTCTGAGGCTTAGTTTGAAGAACCCTTTTTAAAATTCAAAACTCCCGGTCTCCTCATTAACGAATTTTTTCTACGAAAATTAGCTAAAAATTATAGACTATTAAACCATAAATTTACCTAACATTACTGCCAAAGCATCAGAGACAGAGTCTATTTGCTATGAATATTCTGGAAATATTTAAGTGAAATGAAGAGACGGTTAAAGCTGAAACTTACGCATTTGCAAAACACTCTTCTTGCGACATTTTCTTTACACAACCCGAATTGGTTTCAGGTTCTTTGCCTAAATGTTGCCGATTTTAACGTTTAAATCGCGACTTTGACTTTTGAGTAAACGCCAGTTTTTCTTTAAATGCTTATAACTTTTTTGTCTTCGAACATACAGACCTAAGTTTTTGGCACGTGGTTCACTCATTATAATACAAATATGTGTGCCAAATTTGGCTGCCATTACTTTGTTATTTCCGGAGATATAATTTTTTTTCGAAAGAAAGTACAAAATTTTTCAGAAAAACTTGGTTCGATTTTCCTGGATAACGAACTTATTAAATCCACTTGCAAAAGAAAGTTACGTATCAAATTTGATGAAAGTTAGCCCATTCTTCTTTCAGTTATTGATGTGACTAATCCGGGATAAGGTTACTTTTTCTAGTATGAGGAAATTTATATGGTAACCTTATCAATATGGTTTTCTTACAGGATTTTGCCCAGGTGCCAGTCTCGATTCCGTTTTTCTCCAGAAAGTCGATGCACTCCGTTGTAGGTCGCTGTCTACAGCTACCCAGATGCAGGGTAAACTACAGTAAAGACAGGGTTTACCTAAGTCTTAAGGCGAAGTCACCAGTGACTTCTATTTATGGCCTTTATTAGAGACGAAGTTGATGATATTAAGAGTTTAGATGGATAACTTGGAAGAGCCAAATAAAATACCGGATAATATATACAATCGATTTGCCAAATAGAATTTGAGAAAATATTTACAAATATGTACAAAAAAGGAGACAATCTATTATATCCGCGAATATTAGCATTAAATAACAATCTTATTTCAACACAAAGTTAAATTATTCCCCTAAAAATCTATAAAATACCAGGGAGAGAGGCAATTGGAGGGAATGAAGCTAGTAAGTAACATGCAAAGTAAGCGGAACTATTATTACTGTGGAGGCGGAAGGAGATATTAAGCAAGCGGTGGCGCAACGGGCATGCAATAGAAACTAAAGCAAAACCATCATCAGGAAACAGTTCCTGCACACAAACACTACTATTATTGCAATAAAACCAAGAAACTACGACTTCTTTTCCATACTTCACACTCACACACCTGGGGTACACTACCCCTTGAAGAAGACGGGCATCCTTGCTCTCAGCGAAGCTATCTAAACCAAGACGAGCTGCACTCGGTGTCCATTCGCAGGTGATACCTGTACAACTTCAATTAACAAAGGGGAACAACACCTACCAGCGAACACTTCCCACGTACGGGCTTTTAACGTCGCTTCCACTGAAGAAGGTAGTGCGCGCCAGGACAATCTAAAGCAGGAAAAGACGTCCAGCTTGTGGGAATCGTTTTATTCTGTCGTAACCACGCTGCGCTGGATAGTATATGCCTACCTAAAATAAATAAACAACTCTTAACTGCGGGCAGGCTGCGGTCCTCATCAATTCACGACTCTCGGTATCGCCGCCACCTGTACCTGGTGCTCGGACTGGAAAATACAATAATCAAAGGTGAAACGTATAACAACTGCTGCGGCTCTCCGGTCGCTGCACTGCTTCTGGATCGTACCTGAAAACAACTGTCTATCCCGCCTGTCCGATACACCAGCATCAGCGAATGTATCAAAACCCTTCCACATCGGTCTGCCATTCCTGAAAACTATATAAGCTCACTTTAAGCAAAATACTCTTTACAGTCGCTTTAAAACTGAAAATGATATCCTTCTCTCTTACATAACCTGGAAAATGGTGGAAAAAAAAAAGATTTTGGCGGTCATAATTAGAGATCCTATATTCGTTTTAGTTAGGCGGCGAGCAGGCAAAAAAACGCCATTAAATTACCGTACCGCAGTTGCGGTTTAATAATTTTGCATTAAAAAATGCACCAAACAAATATGTGCAGGGAACTAAGTGTAAGTATATAACAATTTTTAAGTAGTCCACATGTACAAGTTAAGAACACCACAGCAACTATTCTCATATTTTTTTTCTGTAGCAAGAGCTGTAGCACTGTTTGACTGTCACTATCCCAACACAAAATATCACAGCCTAGATTGAATGAAGGCATGGTAGGATGACAGTAGAGGGGGCACACTCACAAAATCATTGAGTCGACGTACAACAAAAGAAAGGGATGATAAAGGCGAAGATAACTTTGTAATATGGGTCGCCAAGAAGAGTTAGACTTAAAAAAGATAACCAAAAATTTAGCTAAATGTTAAATGCTGCAGTGGCTATCAATACCGACGCACTTAAAACCGATTATCGCTGATTTACACTGACCCAGGATGAGTACATTTTTTAACACCAGATCTACATAGTATCCACCGAGTTCTAAACACCAGCCCTCAGTTTCTTACACTCCACGCTACAAATAATAGCGAAATTGTCATAGGTAGCAAGAACTAATTTATTACCTAGAACCAAACCATTATTCAAGAAAAAATATCGGGATTGCATGCTGCTATCCTGCGGTACTCCAAAATGCACTGTCAGAGCTTGTGAATAAAATTTAGTATTACCGATAGTGTAAATAACTGACTGGGTACTAATTGTCAAATATGACAAACCATTAAAAAGGCGTACGTCTTATGCCACATTGTTGGAGTTTTTCTAAAAGTTTCTACAAGCAGCGAGTGGTTGACTACGTCTAATGCTTATGTTAGATCATACGAAACTGAAGCTGGTCTGATATTTCTGTGAATTCCTTCAAGGACAAATGAATATAAGACAACAAGTGCATCCTGCGTGGAATGTTTGTAACGAAAACCATACTGATCAGCGATGGGGACTTTATATTTTTCAACAAATTCTCTTACACGTTTCTCCAATAGCTTTTTGTATATTTATGAGAACACCGAAAGCACAACAATTGGCTGTTGTTAAGAAAATACTTCTTGTTTTCCACTATTACGTATTGTAATGACAGGAACCTTTAATTTTTCCAAAAAAAAAAAAACAAATTCAAAAAACTAAACCAGCGAGACGCTGTACAATTTATTAAGAAATACACTAAAGCAACGACCAAGGGATGCCATCATAACCACCAGAATTGTTTATCTCAACCCATCGTATTGTGACTGAAACCTCTTCCGGAGTCACAGCAGACAGAAAAAGAGAATGTTTATTTAGGGGAATATGGTTCGTGGATATATAAATAACTATTATACAAAATGCCGTTCACGCAAGGTCAAATTTGTGAAATTAAAAACTTAATTAAGGAAACGGTACGAGAATCTCTTATTAACGAAAAGTTTCTTATTGCAATTGCAAATAAAGTAGCAGATAAAATCCAGTTACAAACACTTAAAGATAACGTCCAGGTACAAGAGAAAAAATCTATGACCTTGAAAGTCAAGTACCAATTTTGCAAGGTATTTATCAGAAGCAAGTGAAGCGCTATAATTTAAGAATTTACGGGATGGTAAACAAGGACATGACCAAGGACCTCGAAAATAAGATTGTTAACACATTGAATTATAAACTTTGGCTGAGCATAAGTCACACAGAAATTGAAGAATATTATAAACTGGGAAGAAGACCAAAGACGGCGTAAAAGACCGAGGGCCCATAATTTTAAAGTTAAGCAGTTACAAATAAAAAAAAATTGATATTAAGCAAGTGCAGATTACCGAGGGGATTGTACTAAATGAAGATTTATCGCAGCAAACACATCAACTGTTAAAAGATTTCATTGTAAAATTTGGGAAAAGAAAAGTGTGGAGATATGATGATATTTTGTGTGTAAAATTTAAGAATAAAATTTATAAAATTGGGAATACAAAGGACTACAACGCAGTTCTTGTCGAGATTACATTTTAAATTATTAGAACGCGCATATAATAACTTTTATAAGTACATATGTTTGGAGGTTATCAGAAACCGATAACCATCACATTTAATTAATCTCGTGCATACATACATTGTGACACTCTCTTATCGCATCGTGTAATCCAGATAATATTTTATAATTAGTAATAAGATTTTATTTATTGATTTTGCTTGCCTCTTTTTATATATCGTTCTTTTTTGCTATTATATTAAATTATAATAAATATTTTTCTGTGTGTGTAAATACGTATATATATATATATATATATATATATATATATATATATATATATATATATATATATATATATATATATATATATATATATATGGGATGATATAAAATCTCAATGGTAGAGTGGCTTAGAAGATGATAACAATATTTAAGTTTTATGGAATGTGATTTTTGTTCACTTATGTATATATTGATTTTTTATGTTTTAATGGTAAGTTAGTCGTTTGCGATAGGTCATATTAATATTAGATCACTGACTGGTAGTTGCAACGCTCTTGCCCAGTATCTCCATCAGGGAGACTATGATAAGGTGACGTGGCTACGTTGCGACATTGTCGATGAGGCTGTCACAAGTTCGGGGTATACGTTAGTGTGCAAAGCCAGTTTGAGTAGAGGAGGTGGGGGTATGTTTTTATATTAAGAATTCTTTAGCTTATAATGTTATTACTATACCTAATGATAGAGTAACAGAACAACTCTGGATTAGGGTGGAGGCTAACGGGTTATCCTCCTGTATTGATTGTATTTATAGGCGTAATTTCTACACCTACACTCAGTTTATGGCTAACTTTGAACAGTTTTTACACAGTAATTCCAATATGTGATGATGTTCCCATCGTGGGTGATTCAAACATCAATTTTCTTGATGACAGCTCAAAATCTTTTGCAAAACTATGTGCATCTCTTGGTCTAGTGCATATTGTAGATGTACCGACTCATATTACTCAGAAGTGCGCTTCCCTTATTGACCTCATTTTAATCAGCAATGAGTATCTCGTTGGTAGTGTTGGTGTGCTACATCTCCACAATTTATCAACTGATCATGATTTTGTCTTTTGTGAATTAAAAACTAGGATCCTGAAAGCGACTACGGAATCTTGGGTCTTGAGTCTTGAGTCTGAGTTATACGCAATAGAAATATTTACCACCTGGAGCACCCGGATGATAAGGTGTTGTTTTTGCATGACTGTTTAATTATATTACTGGATAGAGACGCACCACTTGGGGTGTACACTCCAAGAAAGCAAGATAAAAGTTTGTTAACCGACGGTTTGCAGATGCTGATGAAGTTGCGCAATAGTACCTTGCTGAAGTTTAAGCAATGTGGCAATCAAAGAACTTTTACTTATTACAAGCAGTTACGTAACTTAGTTACCTCTATGGTCAAAACTGAAAAAAGACATATTTTGAGCACAAGTTGTCTAATAGTGCAAATCTATGAAAATCTTTAAATAATATAGATATTAATCTCCGAAAAAGAGCAACGAACTCTATTCGAGTAAACCTAGCTAATGTTGATAAATTAAACACGTATTTTATTGACTCCATACCAAATATTAACAACGCGCTGCCGTGTCAGTCTGCTAATCAATATAGGGACACAAAAAAATGTAATTTTTATTTCCCATTTAAATTTAGTAAGGTGTCAGAAGTAGAGGTCCTGGATAATTCAAATTCGATTAAATCAAAAGCTGTAGGATCTGATGGTATTTCATATACATTTCTCTTGCTTTGTTGTTTGTTTATCCTTCCATATATTACGCATGTGATAAAGGCTTGTTTAAGAAGATCCTGGTGGAAGAAGTCTAAGGTGATACCGATTGCAACGTCTGCATGTGTTAAATAGTTTTGTGATCTTAGGGCTGTGAGCATTTTGCCAGTGTTGGCAAAAATTTAAAAATAGTGAACGAGCAGCTGAAATCCCATATACATAAATACAATATACTACCTCAAAGACAGTCTGGTTTTGAGCAGGGTATAGCTGCGCTACTGCTATGCTGGATATTGTGGATGGTATACTTTCAGCAGTGACAAAGGGTTGATGGCAATACTTGTACTGCTGGACTATAACAGGGCCTTTGACACGGTGAATCATGCAAGCCTTGTTTTCATTTTATAATTTATAGGACTGGGCAATTCTGCAATGAAAATGGTGGAAACACTTATGTGATCGTTCGCAGAAGGTTTTTTTTTTGAAAGGAAAGCTTTCTGACGAGATACCTTTAAAAACACGGATGGATCGTTCACGTTCGGTGTGGCGAGATTCTACAATAGTCTCCCTGTCGAGGCCAGAAATCTAAAGCCTAAAATTTTATTAACAGATTACGTTGCTGGTACCGTCGGCAATTGTCTTGTCAACGGACTACTTAGGAAGGTACTGGTGTAATACCTTATGTGTTGGCGTTGCAATGCTAGTTGGCATTGGATAATAAGATTAGCCATTCACTATCATGCAGTGATGAGATGGGTTGGATTGTGTTACGTCTATTTTTTTAAATGGGTTTAGTAAGGGTTGGTTACTGGTATGTCTATAATTATATATATATATATATATATATATATATATATATATATATATATATATATATATATATATATATATATATATATATATATATATATATATATATATATTGTCACGAAGTGACTTATCCTGGATAGACTACTTGGCCTAATTTACCATCATAACCACTGCATTATATTACACCATAAAGGTTGGAATATTTTTCAATATTTTTCGTGGAGTAATGTACAAAGATTTGCGAAGGTTGGAAGCTCTCAGAGGTCTCGGCTATTGACAGGCGAACTAGAATTGACAACCGACCCGTAATAAAGGTAAGAATCGGCCAGAAGTATTTCAATACCCTGTTAGATACAGGGGCAACCCGTTCCTTTTTAAGCAAGACCGCACTGGACGAAATCGATGCACAATGCAGGCCATTCCCTTACCAGAGGCAAATACCCGCATCGGAGATGGAAGACTGGTTTCCGTACAACAAATGTATACGACGCAATTGGAGTTAGGTGGTAAGAGGATACAGGGTGATCTATTATATCTGCCACACCTCCCGGTAGACATCGTACTGGGAATGGACACCCTAGGCAACTACGACTTTCGCATAGATTTGCAGACTACCCAGAGCTACCTAGAGGGCGAGTTACTAACTACAGCAGCTCCACCCTCACCAGCGGTCCCGATACATATTATAGAAACTAATACCCTGGGAGAAGGGATACCGCAACAGCCCCATCCGATGGATGAGTTCATGGCCAAAGAGCCTGGTACTCGTACCAATGGCCATACCGACCGTAAAACACGTCCGACCCGCTGGTCAAGGAAAAAGCCAACGCCAAAAGTCGAAAGAGACCCGGAATATTTGCCAGTTAAGGAACGGAGTTTATGTTGGAGGTGTGGTCATTTTGGCCACACACGTTACCGCTGCAACCGACCGCTTAAATTGTTCTGTTCCCGTTGTGGCAAAGTAGGCATTATGTCCAGAGAATGCCCGTGACCAGAGCCAAGGAGTGGCAGCCGGACTGCTCCACAGCTGAAAACCCGATGTAGTCTGTTACAAACCAGCAGGAGCCACCAGCCAGCGAGCCAGCCCACTTGGAGGCCACCTCTCGGGACCTGTGCTGCTGCCAAGACAGGCCATACCACTTGGTACCAGCCGACACGCCATGGACCTGACAGGGAGGACCACGCCAAGGCGACTACAACTGCAACAGGCGGCCGCTCTACGTACAGTGAGTGCAGTGTCAAGCGCGAGTGTGTGAGACACTCCCAGAGAGCGCCACCCCGATGGTGCAGAGACAGCCGGACAATAGGTAAGGACAGTATAATCTGAGCCAGTTGGCAAATTGTGTTTTGTTTCAGTTTAGTGTGTAAGGACCTGAAGTCTTGTTTAATTATTCTCTTCCCGCCAGTTGGCATTTTTTGTTGTTGTGTATACATAATTTAGTTCAACATTAATTAGGAATTATGGTATTTTATTTTGTTTTTGTAGATAATTGTGTTTTGGGTGGATGTAAGTATTCAGGATTCAGGAAGTACTTTTATTTGAGTCCTGTTGCCAGCCGGAGGGACAAGAGAGGTCCCATTGGCTCTGTTGCCCGCTCCTGCTCGATGTAAATAGTTGCCGTTTTGTACAAGGGTAGCCAGGGGCCGTCGAGGTTCACGCGCTAAGAAAAAACTGCGTTTTTTCTTCCGTAAGTAGGGGAAGGTGTCACGAAGTGACTTATCCTGGATAGATTACCCGGCCTAATTTACCATCATAACCACTGCATTATGTTACACCATAAAGGTTGGAATATTTTCCAATATTTTCCGTGGAGTAATGTACAAAGATTTGCGAAGGTTGGAATATTTCTCAACATTTTCCGTGGAGGAATATACGAGATCTGGTATGTCGAACGAAATAATTAGTAGAGGGGATTTCGAAAAAGAAGTGTGACCGGACGGAACGCCGACGGAGAGTAGGCAGTTGGGTAGTGACCGCGAACAAGCTAGTGCGTCGGTCGCAAAGAAGTGAAATTATAAAGCCCGTGAGGTTCACGAGAAGACCAGTAAGCCGAGCGAGACCGCCGCTTCCCACCGCCGCCACCGCAGCGATTGCTTAGTGAACCTCGTTACCGGAGAATACCCCAGGTAGGTGAAAACCTGATTCTATTACCTGTGGTGGAAATGTGGAACGTCCCGCAATAACACTGGGAACCTTAGAGGTGACCGTTTCTTCCCTGTCTCCGCGGGCGGGCTGCTCTGGGGGTTAGGAGCTGCATTGGCTGGAGTAGATTCGGACAGAGCGGCGACTGCGTCGCTCCCGATTGAAACAGCTAGGCGGCGCCTGACGTCCCGGGCCGTCCGCGGCCCCGTTCAGGAGGGGCGTGAACCCGCTATTAATCGCTATCCTGCCACTACCCTGCACCGCTTAAACGTTGTCGCTTCACCGTCCCCGTGCAAACCACCTCTGCCTCTGGCCGCCCATAATTGCTAGGCTTCCTGGTAACAGGACCCCGTTATTTCCTTGTGTATATAATTAGTGAATAGAATTTTATTTTAATTTACTCGACATTTCATTTATTCTCCCAGAATATCCACCCAAATACAATTTGACTCCAGTTCTTTAATAAAGACCATAACCAGAAGTCCCGGGGGACTTTGTCTTGGCTTAGGAGGACCCTGTATCCACTAGAAACTACCCTGGGCTAGTGTATCCGTTGACAGTGACTTGGGAGAAGGGGGGCATCCAGCAGGAGCGCGTTTACTCCTTGACAAACTCTAAACGCTGGCGTCGGAGCATGATCCCGTAGGAAAGCCGTGTCCCGGAAGTCATCCCGAAATTCCCCAGGTTAGGGAAAACTAGTATTAACCCCGGCCACCCCAAGTGGCCGTCACAATATATATATATATATATATATATATATATATATATATATATATATATATATATATATATATATATATATATATATATATATGATTGCTCAGAAGGTTTATTTGTGATCACTGCTAGCACACTGAACCGTATGCTATTCCAGATATATAAGTGGAAGAGTAGTGTGTTACTTATGTATCATAAATGGAATAAAGTTATTATTATTATTGTTATTATTATTATTTGTTATAGTCGGCTTTTTAATAGCATTTATTTTTGCAAAGTATGAGTATAATTAGATTTGACGCTCAATCTGTGGACCTCTCTTAAAATATTTTCCCGTTCAACGATAATCTGGGATAGTCGAGAAGCTTGCTCAGTATTCCAAGTAATATGTTCTGCTCAGTATTACAAGTAATTATGTTTCTACAACAGCTTTTTCTTGGGTACCCGGTCTATGCCTTCCTGCAGGATAAAAAAGTATCCACGCGTCGGACCTTATCAAGAGTACAAATATTAAGCCACTGCAACAAACTAGCTAACTACGAGAATTCTAAATGAAATCCTTGAATATATTTAAGACAAATCAATGTCAAGCTAATCCCCTATAATTTTAAGAGTCTAATATAATACCAGATTAAAATAACGGTCTCGTCAAGCAAAGCAATCAAACAGTTGGGAATTTGGCATTATAAAATGAACTCTAGAAAATACTTGCTAAAGAAACTGCTAAATCAGTTAGAGTTTTTCAAAGCAGCCGAGGTCATAAAGTCAGAAGCAGGTGCTAAGTGAGCTGACAAATCTGTTTGAATAGCACTGCATTTTTTGTAAAATTACCAAGATCAAGGAAACGTATAAGTACTAAACATGGCATATATGGTGAAGCGTCATCAGATTCCAAAACGAACTGCCTGGAAAATTGCATAAAAACGAAACCTCTAATTCTACACAGACTACCATCTTCCTTTCTCTCGAGGGATACCCTTATAGAGAACTAGCTATTCTCATCTATTTTTGGTATTGATCATCCTCACCAGTAGCAGTCAGAATTATTGCAGATAGGTTAAGTAATGACGACCAAGAAATAAAAATAACAAAAAGCAGTAATATGCCTTTTTGGCTTAGCCCAAACTCCCAGCCTCAAGCCTTTTTGAAATTTGAATACAAGCACATGTATTAAACTTATTTGTGAAATACGCTGTTAATTACCTACTAATCAATTTACTAATAGACTATACATGTGGACCGACAGCCACATTTGGCGTGAAGTATCAGAAAGTTAAAGCTGTAAAATAATTGATTTAAAAAATGTAGGTACCCAATCATAATTCGCACGAGGGCATTCTCCTCTTATATAGTTCAAGCAACGCCTTCGTTACCGTTTCCATAATTTTTTAATTGTTAGTATCTAGGTATCTGTTTTACGTGTCTCAATATTAGCATAATAACATCATGGATTTGTCACAGTTTGTGAATGGCTGTTTTACCTAAATTTACTTAAATTAGCTCTCTAGAATATAGCCTGAGGTCCTGTAGTTTTATTTTAAGTTTTCTTTTTAGTAAAATTTGCATATTTATATTATAGTTTTAAAGAGAAAATCTGTTTGGACATAAAAAGTCTGGACGCACACTAATTTTTTTGGAAGTTTAACTAGTTTAAAAATTATTCACAGTTGAAGATATAAAAACGTATTTCACTCATTCCAATAAGAAATGTGCTGATAGTCAATGTTTTGTTGGTTTGGAATGAGAGAAATGCGGTTCATTATTTCAGTTTATCGGTCGGTTTGATACTTGATAGTACTACCGAAAATTAATTTTACGATGGTGTATTCTGTAGAAGAAAGAGTTAAAATAACTACTCTTTTTTCAAAAACGATGACTGTGCCAACTGTACCGCAAATTTGTTTAATGAACGACATCCGAACAGACATGTTAACAGAAAATACATTTTGGAGTTAGTTGCAAAATTTCGACAAAGTGGTTCAGTAGCCAACAAAAAATGGGACCCTGAACGTGAATTTCCAGTTAGAAATGAGACTACTGAGATTGAAGTTTTAGAACAAATTGCTGCAGACCCAACTTTGAGCACGAGAAAATTGGCCACTGTTTCAAACAACAAAAGAAGAACTATTCAGCGAATATTGAAGCATCATAAATTTCACCCGTATAAAATTCATCTTGTACAACAACTGAATGAAGATGATTTTTATCGGCGGCTGGAGTTTTGTGAAATTACGACTGTACGAATAGCTGATAACGGGAACTTTCTGTTCAAAATCTGTTTCTCAGACTAGTGTATGTTTTTATTAAACTCTACAGTCAATCGTCGTAATTGTCGTTATTGGGCAGATAATAATACAAGAAATTTTCACGAAGTCCACACTCAAACTCCACAGAAATCGAATGACTGGACTGGCATTTTTGGAGACCGTTTAATCGGACCAATTTTTCTTAATGGCAATTTGAGTGGCGACACGTATTTGGAGTTACTAGAAGATATCGTTTACCCTCTTCTAATTGAAATTGTTGAAAATGATGATCGCTATCAAGAAAATCAATTAGTGTTTCAACAAGATGAACCTCCTTCGCATTTTTCACAACGTGTTAGGGAGTTTTTGAACAGAGAGTTTCCAGAGCAATGGATTGGGCGTAGAGGTGATATTGAGTGTCCCCCTAGATCACCGGATTTAACTCCTTTAGACTTCTTTCTATGGGGCCATTTAAAGAGTAGAATTTACGCAACATAACTGGAGTATCTGGAAGAATTACGACGACGCATTGTTGAAGAATGCCGTCTACTAACTCCACAAATGCTCCAGAATATCAGAGCTCGTTTTGAACAAAATTTGTACTTTTGTATGGAAGCTGGTGGTCAAGAATTTGAACACTTACTTAACTGAATAAATATTTTTGAACGTTTGGTTTTGTTTTTTAGTTCTTTTTAACAAAAAGTTGACTAATTTGTGCATTTCTTATCACAATGAATGAAATACGTTCTTGCAATTCCAACTGTGAATAATATTTAGACGAGTTTATAAAACTTCCAAAAAGATTAGTGTGCTGAATTCAGAAAAGAAATAGCTTCTAAATGATGTAACACTCGAACCATGTTCCCTATTTAAAATATAAGGGTTGTTATCACCACCCTTAAAGCGTTGATGTGACAAAGTTGAGTTTTATGTCAAAACATGTCCCCCTCAATATTAAAATTGACGTGTTTCTGCGTTTCTTAAAAAAAATTCTCTGGACGCAAATCTGTCTGTTTCGTTTTCAATGCGCCACCCTGTATATATATATATATATATATATATATATATATATATATATATATATATATATATATATATATATATATATATATATATATATATAAACATTAAAAAAGTGAAACTGACCCCGGATATGGGTTCTAGATCGCACTTATTTAAAGATATTTTTTTTAATTAAAAAGTCGGGATCTCCCTACTAGTGAATTTTTTCTACGAAAATTCACTGAAATTACGTTTAACATTTTTAGGCCCCCTCAATATTAAAATTGACGTGTTTCTGCGTTTCTTAAAAAAAATTCTCTGGACGCAAATCTGTCTGTTTCGTTTTCAATGCGCCACCCTGTATATATATATATATATATATATATATATATATATATATATATATATATATATATATATATATATATATATAAACATTAAAAAAGTGAAACTGACCCCGGATATGGGTTCTAGATCGCACTTATTTAAAGATATTTTTTTTAATTAAAAAGTCGGGATCTCCCTACTAGTGAATTTTTTCTACGAAAATTCACTGAAATTACGTTTAACATTTTTAGGCAGATTTTACATCGTGAAGCTAATGGGGCCAACGAATTTACGGTAAATGCCAAAATAACTCCACCAAGAACTTAAATTTGCACAAAGATGATTAAACCAACGTAAAATAATAACGAAAATAATTTCCGTCTCGTCTGACATAGAAAGTATGGTAAGGTGAAACAGAATGCGGAAATCGTTTTATTAAACTTAGAACATAACAATGTAAGAAATTGAAAAGCAGCCTAATATAAAATTTAAAAATAAGCTGATTTATTTTACAGCAGTTGGATATTTAAAATCTGTATTATGTATCTTGTCGAACAGGTCATGCATTACTTTTAGATTCTGAAAGCGTTAACACAAACAACTAGCTGGTTTTTAACCCCTACAAATCAGCACGATGCGCAGGGACGTGAAGGAGACCTAAGCTTTTAGAGCTTTCTAGCTTCTTAGTTCTTTGTGTGCAGAATCCGATCTATAAAACTGCAAGTAATTTTCAACCAATTTCAACAAGACCGGCTGCAAGTCATCACGTAGAAAAACCGCATCATAAGTTCTCTTATGTTCAGTAAGGATTCTTTAAATCACAAAATAATATTTCCGCATTACACGTTTCGACACAGCGGTTTTCTTTGGACATTTACTTACTGCAAAGAAAAAGATAACAGTTGTAAGGAAGCTTATTTGAGCATTGTACATTTAAGCTTCTCTTCTTGGTTCGTATACTCTAATGCATTCTCTACCGTGAACAAGAATTATTCTCCAGTAGGAAAACATTTTGTTAAACTCAAAGATGTCGATTTGAAACACATTGAATTAAAGCTTTTAAAATTAGTGTGACCTTTTTAGTCCATGCATTATTATCCAAAAAGGTGTAGCGAACCAAGTGCCGTAAATTTAGACATCATATTAGTTCTTTGAAATTACGCTATCAAAAACTAGAAAGACCTTAAGTGGTATTTGTTATTATTATTATTATTATTGTTGCTCATAATAGTTTTTAATTGCAATAATAGTGTAAATATGTTTATGCCCTGATCTGCCCTAAATGTTCTGTTAATTCTGTAATAGCCGGCTTCTGATGAGTCTATGTAATAATAATATTAATAATAATAATAATAATAATTATTATTATTATTATAATCATAATGTTTATTTCGAAACATACAAAAACACAAAAAGTCCATAAAAATGTGTTGTACAAGTTCCGAATTAAACAGTTTAAGTCACTGACACAACATAAGCATTGTCGGTGCGTGACTGACTTTTTAATGTCCAGTGATAAAAAAAAAGGTCAGATAAAATGTCCCGGCCAGGTAAAATGTCCAGTCCAGGTAGAATCTTCAGTCCAGTAGCACAAAACAAAATAAACACACATTACACAGATATTAAACCGCATACAAACAAATTGATCATAGCATTTGGATTACCGTATATAATTAAACGGAACAATATTATATAATAACCATGAACCTACAAATGTGCTACATGGTCCTAAATAAATCATGAAATATCTTTCTGCCAGTTTTGATTATTCACCTTTTAGCTGATTTTTTAATGCTCTTGAACAATTTTTGTGTGTTAATTCTCCAGGCAAAATATTGTATAGTTTCGGGGCCAAATATTGCGGAGACTGCTGACCATACCTTTTTACGAGTATCTTACGCACATAAAACATTTAGTCTGTCTCTCTGTATCGCGTATGATGTGAGTGCATACTAGATTCCAAAGTTAAATTCCCTGGAAATATGCACCAGCAAACAAAGGCTGTAAAGCTGTCGGAGATCCATTATCTCGGTTACGTAATAGAGCAGTTCTATAAAATACCTGATATTTTCTCGCATATAATTTTGATGATGTATTTCTGTACCACCTCTTTTTTTCAAATAACTGTCTGTCACACCTCCCCATCCCAAAAACACCATAAGAAGATCCTGACTGTACAAATGCATAACACAATATTTTTAGTTATTTTTGGTCAATGTATTCTGTCATAATTCGAAATCGGGATATAGGTGCTCTCAGTTTATTCGTGAGACACTTAACCTGGCAATCCCACAGTAAATGTCTATCCACTAAAATTCCCAAGTAAGTAGTACCATTTGCTTCGGGAATTACACACGTACCAATGAAAAGTGGACCCATACTTGGCTGTGTAATGCACTAAGCTGTAAAAGATAAGTACCTGTTTTTTTTTTCGTAATTTACGGCTAATCTATTAGCTTCGAACCATATACCCACGCACACAACGTCTCGCACCACATTTGTTTTGAGCACTGTCGAGGTGTGGGAAGTATAAAAAACGGCTGCGTCGTCAGCAAAACTCACAATATGTGCATCGGTATTAAGTTCCCAAAAGTCATTTATATACAACTTGAACAACAGTGGACCAAGCACAAAACACTGAGGAACACCGGACTTAGTAGATAGAGGGGCCTGCTATTGCTATCATCTACCATCACCACCTGCTGGCGCTCTGACAAATAACTCTCCAGAAAGTTATGAGATTTTCCTCCCAAGCCGCAAGCTTTAACTCTCCTCAACAAAATGTCGTAGCTTTCAGTGTCAAAAGGCTTTGCTAAATCGATAAAGATGCACAGAGCAGAAATAATGCTATCAAGTGCATCATGAATATGTGATGTTAAATCATGTAATTTTAAAAACTGTAATTTTACCATGTAACTAACTTCTTTTTATTGTGTAGACAGATAATATGTAAGCTTTAGGCGAACAATGTTTCCTGTTATCCGCGAGAAGATAAATTTCGTGAGGTGCTTTGCCAGATAGACGTTAACGTGAATATGTGATTTTGACAGTCTAAATTCGGCGTTTGATTACCTTTCCACAAGAGCTTTATGTGTTTTCTCAAAATTTTTAAACGGAATTTTAAAGACATTGATTTTTTTTAATTTAATAATAAGTTACAGGGAAATGTCAAAGGAATACTGCAAGAGCGGTTAGGCTGTTATCCGGAGAACCATAACTCTTAGTTACCCAATTATTTAAAATATGTGTGGAGCATAGATGTATCCCTCCAGTAATTAGAAAACCAGCTTGTGCACGCAAATAGTATTACATTCATTTTTTTAACGTAGGTATATAAAATTCGCTTGCTTACCATCAAGGCCAAAAATCTTGTAAGATAAACCCAAAGAAATGATGAAATGAGCAAAACGGTTCTCATGCGCGTACACTGTGTAATGTGCGTGATCAAGGCAGAGGCCTGTGACCATTTTGCATGTTATTCAAAATTTCTTTTGAAGAAGTCAATAACCAGAAAACAGAGGCGCCCGCAAGATGAGGAAATTACTTCTGCATTTGAAAACTTGTGCAAGAGCCTCGGTCGTTTAGTGGTAAGAACGTATGCCTATGAACAATACATACTGCAACATTAACATCAAAAGAGGTGGTGGCATTGTATTTGAGCAAGTTGGATGTCTGCATGTTTCCTCCTTTGGAGGGGGCGAAAGCCGTCGGTCCCGTGTTCATGCGATGTTGGGTACGACAAAGATACTTACCCTATTTACAGAAAGGCAGGGGTTCGGCAAAAATGTCCAGGATACTGAAGTGAAACTGCTCCCTGGCGTCGGTGATTAGCCATAGTCGCGGAAATAGGCCGACGTTAAAGAAACAAAACACACACACACACAGGAGGCACGTCTTCTACTGACATTTTGTACTAAGGTAAATGCGATGTTTACATTTCGACTAGGGAATGTTGGAACCGAAGAGACTCCAATAAAGAACGTGTACTCCGTATGCCGTAAAAAGTCGCGATTCCTTTGAGCCAAGATCTGGTGTGGATGCATGGAAAATTTTTACAGGTGCCTTATTTTACAGCATAGCAAGGTTTTACACAAAGATCTACGCATACTTTGCCCTACAGTAAATAGAGCGTACCTGCGCTACGCTATGATGATTGTTGATGGGCGCAATTTGATTCCTCGTGCAATATGGCTGAAGCAGGGTACCTTTGTCGACGATCATATACGTTCACTTTATTCATAAACAGTATGGACAGAAAGTGACTGTAGTGTTTGACGGATATGCTGATAATGTCTGCAGAACAATGACCATCAAAAGACAGCAGCGATTTTTAAGATTTTTAAGATTTTTCACCGCAAATTATTTTCGATTACAGTTTATTTAGGAATTGCTGGAAGGTTTGAAAACAAAATAATGAGAACGATTACTTTTGTATACCACGCTGCGTGTGCATCGTTCAAACTGTTTTAAAACAATCTCATGAGAAACATGTTGGATATTATTGAACAAAATATTGTCCTTCTCGCATTGGTCATCGCTCTTGCAGCGGGTGGTAAAGATATCCGTTTCTTAAGAGGCATAAGGAAATATTTTTAAAAAATTGTACAGTTTTCGTGCAAACGGTGCAATGCGTCAATAAAAGAAAAGGTCGCGAAACGGTTGCTTTTTCATTCAACAACCGTACCTCAACAAAAGAAGACATTGCAAGTGCTGAAGAGCGGTTCGCGCTTGCGTTATACAAAACCCCCCAAAAAGATATTTGAATCATCAAAGGTTCATTACCTTCAACAAAATGGTAATGCTGCGACTCTAGCAAGACTGCCACCAACATCTGCGCCAATACGTCAGCATTTGCATAGAGTATTTTGTGACATTTAATCTTGGCAAGGAGAAAATTTGAAATCACCTGAGTGGGGGTGATTGAAAGTGGTCAACATCTTAACACCTATTTATACCACCGAATTACCAGCACCAATTTCTATCCTTCGGCTACTATCCTGCAGCTGCAAATGGGTTTGGAAAAATGATACGGCTGCGCAAATTTCGCCTGTGAACCCCTTGGTCGCTAACATCGAACAGAGTTTTAGTGGAATAGGTCTATCTGGGGAACCAGCTAAAACACGGTACCGAGAGGTCTACCCCATGGGTGGTGTGGAGACGAATTCAAATTTTATAACGCTTCTGTGCAGATCATCGGCAAAGTAAATAAAATTGATTACTCGAAAGACCACTATACTTCGTCTAGCGAATGCTTAATACAATATAAATGACATGCAAATTACGGTACAACTGGAAATTTCGCCAAAATAAAATTGTTTCAGTTGTGCGTATCATCTGAGATTTTTACTAGGTGCAAAATATTGTAAAATTGTAAGGTAGGCATAGTTCTTCGCACTTATTTGAAAAAATATTTATCCTTTTGAGTGAATTTTTCCACGAAAATTTTCTAAAAAACTTACTGATTTCATGAGTATCGGAAAGAATTAATGTGCTTTTAGAAACTAGTACCGGTTAGATAGTCGATCTAAGCTAACATTTTTATCTATTTTGCTCTATACTTAGATGTAGAAAATTATCAACAAATCCATAAAAGTTAAGTAGTGGGGATGATGGGATGTCTAAAATTTAAATGGATTTCTGAAATTCGGTCTAGGACTATTTGTTATAGTCACAGCTTTAGAGAAAACAATCGAATATAATGACAAAATAAGAACAAGGCTTTGTTATGCATGTTGTGAAGGTCAATTCGAAAAAATATATGTATGTATCACACCGATAACTCAAAAAATAATTTGCCGATTTTGATTTAATTTGGGAAGTACCTTACCCATGTGAGTGGCTTGGATAAGTTCCTTATCCAAGAAAATTGGACTAGGTTTTTCGAAAAAATGTAGGATTTTCTTTCGAAAACTTTTCTCTCTTTGAAAGTAACTAAGCCATGACAATAAAATTTACTAGATGTGTTTATGTTACGAAAAGTAAGCTATATACCAAAACTCAGATTTCTGTGTTACAAGATAAAAGGTCTAAGCATTTAATTAAAAAAATGTTTGGTTCCAGATCATTTATATGAAAATTCCCTACCGTAACGCACTTGCTGCGTCCAGGCTCTTTTTTTTAACTCTGAGAGTCTCACACAAAATTTTGAGATTTGTTTTTGGCTAGAGAGTGGTAGTTGCAAATTTCACAGACCTGTCACGCATGTGCCCAAAGATGTTATGAGAATAAGAGTGTAGGCCAACCTGTAATAACTAATGGAAATTCGAACACTTCAAATGGATTGAATTAAACTAGATAGACAGTCTTTCAAATCTTTAAATTAGAAAATTATTTGCCACAGTACAATTTTAATCAAGAAAATACAATAGTCATTGGTATTTTTGTAAGTGATGTTGCCCGGATGAGTTCCTTTTTAGGGATCGATGAAAACTCAATGTAGCTAGGCTGCGGTTTCGTGTTTCAGACATCATTACATGGTTCTGGTGTTGGGTGGAATTGGTAATGTGGGTCAAGTGATTATGTGATCAATGATATTGTTAGGGTAATTGTAACGCCATTAGGCCGATATTACCGATAACATCAAACGCATATAATTAATTACATAACAGATAAGTGACAATAGAATTAATTTGGTTCCTCGGAAGCATGAGTTCCCATAATCGGTCCTTGCAACAGTTGTGTGACAAAACGGAATAAGGACAATGCTGTTATATTTTAATTTATAGCGTTGTAGTAATTTTTCAAGCACAAATAGTATTACTGGCATCTACTTCATTTACAAAATTTATTATCAATCAGCAATATAAAAAGAATTTTGACGTTGGCAACCGTCTGTTGGACCATTGTGTGGAGAAACTGAGGACTGATATAATATCTAAATGATAAGCATAACTTTTCTGACAAAACACCTATATAGTTGTGTGTGGCTGGGAATGTTAATTCAGGGGGTTATCTGCATTGGTTTTTTATTTCAATTTGAAATGCATTGTTATTATCACAACCACGCTTAAGTGATTTCAGCAAAGTTTTAAAGTTCCCTCAGTGGCGTTTTTGGATGTTTATTAAAAAGATTTCCAATCTAATTTTAGGATTTTTTAGAAAATCGAGTAAAGTTGTAAGAAGGCTTAACAATCCAAGTTTATACCCGCATATTTCCCTTTTTCTACTACATACATATAGCGTTGTACGGATTCAGTACCATAGAAGAGGGGAAGGTAAAGCAGTAGAGGAATGTAAGGCTGTGTGATACATCAGATACGATCCGGAAAATCACCTGAAATCATATTCTACAAGAATATGCCGTAAATACAATGTGCTACGGCCTCATGGTCGTTTTAAAGATCTATAACTAATTATAATAAAAACACGTACTCATACATATTAGTAATTAACTAGATGCTAACCACATTGATGGAATTCAACTTCTTTTTCAAAGCTTACCAATAGACGTTTGCAAAATCATCATTCTGGCTTATTTTTTGCAATGTCTTTTCGAATATAACATATAATTGTGTTCATTAAAAAACATAATTTAGCAGGTTCTGGGTTAAAGGTCTCGTTAAATTATCTCTGCAAAATTCGTAGACTCATTTACAGGAAAATTTTAAACCATATTGCCAATGCAGTAGCATTGCAATAACTCAAAATACAGTTTTACGGGGGTATAAAAAGTGCACGTAAATCCCTTTGTGAAACAAGTAGGTGTCTACCATGTGGAACAGCTAAAAGAACAATTTCAGTATCTCAATTATTGTGAATATTCACAAAACATCCCGAGACACGCCAATTTTAGATTAAAAAATGACATCCTGCGATACAAAAAATTTACCCCTACATTCAACCCCCTAAGAGTGACACTTGCAACCTCCAAACTTTTAAATAGGTCGTAGGGGGTTGTGATACCTCATTTCAAATATCGCTTCATTATATATTAAAAATGCTATGGTTTTAAAATTTATTTGAAAAACCAACAGTTAAAAAATTCACTTAATTGACAAACTTCGCTACAAAACGCATAAAAATGAACAAATAATCAAGTTTCATTACTAGTAATGAAAAAGCAAGCAACGATAATTTTATTAACCTTTTTGGACAGTATCAATTAAAAAGAAAACATAAAAAAGTTATCAACATTCTTCATTATTGGAAATATTTTTTAAACCGCCACGATAATCGTCAAAATTGTCACTACTGGTCTAAAGAAAATCCACACTGGACAAGAGAAGAACACACACAACAGGTTAATGTTTGGGCAAGAATAGTTGGAAACCATGTCATTGGTCCCTTTTTCATTTATGGCAATTTGAATTGACGTAATTATTTAGCATTGCTCTAAAATAATATTGTCCCAACTTTGGCGAACATATATATCCTGATCGAGTAAACCCACAAGTTCCAGCGAACGTGATATGGTTCCAGCAAGATGGAGCAACAGCAGTACCTCGACTTTATATTTCAAAATCGGTGAATAGGGAGATGATGATCGTTATAATGGCCAGCAGGATCACTTGATATTACGCTGACTTTTTCTTATAGGAATAAGTGAAAAGTATGGTATACCAAACTAAACCATGCGATTCAATTGACTTAAGAAGAGAAATAAGGATTGCGATTAGGTCACGCCTCAGATGTTGCTTAACATTAGAAAACATTTCTATTTACGATTAGGATGCTGCCAATACGTTTACGGCATGCCTCTTAAACATCTCCTACATTAAGATTGATGTTTTTTCTTCTTATTATGAAGAATGAAACGCGATTGGTCATTAATTTTTTAGTGAGTTGTAGCAAGGTTCGTCAATTAGATAAATTTTCTTTTTTAGGGTTAATGTTTGAAATATATTTCAAAGCCATAGCAGCTTTGAATAGGGAGTGACAAGATCTTTCGAATGATGTATCACAAGCCCCTACTTCCTATTTAAAAGTTTGGGTGTTGCAACTGTCACTCGAAGGGGGTTGAATATATGGGTGAAGTTTACGTTGCAGAATGTCATTTTGTAATCCACAATTGAAGTGTCTCGGGATTGTTTATAAGTATGCCAATAATTCGGATCCTGAATTTATTCCACACTGTATATTATCTTTTATTATACAATTCGGCCAAATATACTCAGCACTAGTTTACTTTTCGATATACTAAGTCTGATTAGATCTATGCACTTGCTTAACGTAGAGAATCAGGCAAAATAAGATTCATTTGGAACCAACTGTAGAATGAAATCCTGGACTTTTTAGTGAATTTTTATTTTACAAAAATTAACTAATAGAGAGGTATCGATGGTGAGACTTTGCAAAAATATTTTCAAATGAGCGCGAACTAGGACCCCTAGAACCCATATCCA
Source organism: Tillus elongatus (assembly GCA_964006375.1). Lineage (NCBI taxonomy): Eukaryota > Metazoa > Arthropoda > Insecta > Coleoptera > Cleridae > Tillus > Tillus elongatus. The sequence continues at coordinate 46,426,384 of OZ023269.1, forward strand.
GGGTCAGTTTGAATTTTTATATGTTTATTTATATATATAAAAATTTCGAAGAAAAAAATTTTTTTTGAAAGAAAACTCAAAATTTTTCTGGAAAACTCCGTCCGATTTTCCTGGCTAACGAACTCATTCAGGCCACTAATAAAAGAAAGGCACAGGCCGAGTTTCATCGAAATCGGTTAATTATTTTTTGAGTTATCAGACGGATAACTCAAAAAATAAATAACCGATTGCGATAAAACTCGGCCTGTGCCTTTCTTTTATTAATGGCTTGAATATCTTCGTTGGACAGGAAAATCGGACGGGGTTTTCCAGAAAAATTATGAGTTTTCTTTAAAAAAAATAATTTTCTCCATAAATTACAAGTCTGTTCTAATGAAATTCAACGTATATATTGCCTTAGGAGATACCTTACTACGTACCAAAATGCAACTTTCTAAGTTTATAGAAAATTGAGTTATTCAAATTTCAAATTTTCTTTCGAAAAAAATTTTTTCTCCGAAAATTACAATTATTTTAATGAAATTTGGTGGATATCTTGCCTTAGGAAAGACCTTACTACATACCAAAACTAAAGTTTCTAAGTTTATAGAAAATTTAGTTATTGAAATTTGAGGCATTTAATAAAAATTCACTACCATAACGCATTTGCTGCGTCCCGTTAGTTTTTTTATATAATTTTGTGACTTATTTTTTACTCTCTAATGATATTTAATATTAATAAGTGACCTGAGTTCTAAAATTATTTTTAAAATCTTTATAAAATTTGTACTCTTTAAAAAATAGCTTTAATTCTCTATCAAAACGCACTTTCTGACGCATAGCTTAAAAAATATAATTTAGTTACAAAAACCTACCATCAAAGGCCACATAGTGTATCATTACTTCAATGAATTTTTCTAGAAAAAATTCACTAATGGGGAGATCCCAACTTTTGAATATCGAAAACATTTTTTCAAATTAGCGTGAACTAGGACCCCTAGAACCCATATCCAGGGTCAGTTTCAATTCTTATGTGTATATATATATATATATATATATATATATATATATATATATATATATATATATATATATATATATATATATATATATATATATATATATCACACCGATAACTTAAAAGATAATGTGCCGATTTTGATAAAATTCGGCATGTACCTTCCTTTTATAAGTGGTTTTGATGAGTTCGTTAGACAAGAAAATCGGACCAGGTTTTCCGAGAACATTTTAAGCTTTCTTTAAAAAAAACATTTATCTCAAAAATAGAAAGTTATCGTAACTAAATTTATTAGGTAGATTTATGATACAAAAGTAGACTATATACCAAAATCTAGATTTCCATATTGCAAGAAGGTAGGAATGAGGCACCTTGGGAAACCACTGATGTCTGATACATGTTACAAGTTACATGATACAAATTACACAATACATATATTGCAAGAAAAAAAAGTTATACAAAATATTTGGTCCCAGATCATTTCTATGAAAAGTCACTACTATAACGCACTTTCTGCGTCCAGATATTTATTATTTAAAGATTTTCAGTCCTGACATCTCTAGACTAGGTATAATATGGATATTGTATCCTTGCATTAATTTATTTGCGTAAAATGGTCTTCTTTCATGTATCAGTGACAAAAACGCGGCAGGCGACTTACAGTAGAAGGAATTAGACTTAATCCAAGGCAAGTTTTTGTTAGGCAGTTTAAAAGAACGACAGCTATCACCGTATAAATTCAGTTGCAGCAGATCTGAAGAGTCTATATCAAAGAACTTTTCTCAATAATAGTTTCCGAGATTAATGTTCTTACTGATCTTAACTTATTCCTTAAACTTTTAGCACTGTCAACACTAGCATAAATTCTCAGCAAACTCATAATATTGCTAACAACGCCTTTATCTTTTGTTTGATACTTAACAATCGAGCTTTATTTTAAAAGTTTATCGCGCGAAATTTGACGAAAATCCCAAGATTTACTTTAGGCTCACAGCGTTTACATCTACACAAACTTCAATATTTGTTGAACAATATAAAATGAAAGAGATTATTCATAGTTGCTGGAGTGGCAATGAAGATTAAAAGGCGGATGTTTTGGATTATAGGGTTTCGTTCTAAATCTAGAAACCAATACTATACTATTACTTCTATTAATCTAACCAACGTTTAGGGTTTGACAAAATTGAGATAATATTCATATTAACATTCAAGCAAAATTTTAAAACAGAATGCAGCTTTTTGTAACTTTTATAGTTTCTTGTTCATTAAAATTCAAAAATAACGTAACCAATTTAATTAACGTTAATACTTTTCCAATTTATCGGACATTTACAAAACAGGTTTTTATAACAAGCTTCAAGATAAATATTTAAAATGTCATAGAAATGTCTTCATAACATGTTAAGCCAACCCACCAACTCATTTACTGTACTGTAAATAGTAGCTGATAGCCTGTCATTATTATCTGGGTGAACAGGAAACCTGAAATGAATAAAATTTACATGGCTTACCACTACTAATACAAGTATCCACCAAAGGACCACCAAGCATAATTTTTATGTAAGTAAAATTCAAAGCATGATTAAATACACCATCTGATGAAATTTGTGAATATATTGTCTCACAAATAATTTATACAGGGTTGCGCATAAGTAGCGCAAAAACGTCATAAGGTTTAAACCCAAAAGGTACCGCAATAAAAATTTGTAGAATTGCATAATAGATTATTTGCGACTATTTGGTGTCATTATCGACATTGTTTTGAAGCACCACCTTTTTTGAGGGTGACAACTCTTTAATTTCTTAAACAGCAACATGGGCCATGCGACACATTTTGTAAAAGCACGTTTAGCGTATTTTTGATGGTATTAATTATATTTGAGTTACCTCTAGCACGAACAAAAACCAACCGCTTTTTATGAAAATAAATTAAGTTGCTTCAGACGAAAAGACGCTAGATATGTACATTGTTTGATGTACAAGAAACTCCTAAAACTTTTGCATTGAAACTTGATAGAACGAACGAGATCTCCAATCGTTCTGTACAGCGGATTTTTTATCGGGAAAAGTATTTTCCCTATAAGGATTAGAACCTGCACGAGATTTTTAAGAGGACAGAATGATCAAATTTTGTGAAAACGATTCAGATTATTCAACAAAATGTAGATTTTTCAAACTACGTTGTTTTCTCTGATTTTACGTTAATGGTAATTTAAACAGACACAATTGTGGTTATTGATTTGACAGTAATTCCCATTGGATGGAAAAAATGAATACGGAATCTCTTCAAAAACTGACTGTATGGACCGTAATTGTTAGTCATCATGTAATTGGACCCCCCTTTTTTGAAGGAACATTAACAAGTCCACGGGATCTAAAATTATTAGGAGAAAATCTTGTGTCCTATATCAGAGAATTGTTTGAAAATGAGTTTCCCAATGTCTACTTCCAACAGTATGGCCCTCCACATCATTTTAGTTGAAAGGTAAGAGAATACCTTAATGTGACAATTCCCTACTAATGGATCGGCAGAAGAGTGCCCATTGAGTAGGCAGCAAAGTCTCCAGATTTGTCTTTACTAATTTTTTTTCCTGGAGTCATTTAAATGCGTTGTTTCCAACGATCGACCTGCAAATTTTAAACAGTTGCGAAACCGAATTGTAACGGTCTTTTAACAGGTGACTAACGTATCACTGCAAAACTCGATTGATCAGGTTGACAAGAGGCTTTACTATATATTACAAGGGGATTAATTAGAGCATCTTCTTCAGTAAAGTAAGATGTTACCATTTTTACGAATAAATTCTACGAAAAGCAGATTTTGTTCGTTGTTGCCAAAGGTAAATTTAAAATAATTAGTACCATCAAAAAGTTCACTGAGTACGCTTTCCAAAAATGTGTCGCATTACCCATCTTGCTATTTAAGAAATTAAATAGTTGTCATGCTCCAAAAATAGAGTGCGTAAAAAATGTCGGGGTGCATAAAATTTTTTCGATAATGCCACTAGATAGTGACAAATAATATGTTATGCAACCTTACATATTTTGAGTCCGATGCCTGTCTCGATTTTAAAGTTATGACCTTGTTGCTTTAGTTACGCGCAACCTGTATATTTTAGTTGCTTGGTAGTAATCTCTGCTATTTGCATGTTTTAATATCGTATTTTTACAGCAATTGCGGCCATTTAAAACGACGAATTGTCACATTCTTTTATGTAACTAAAAGGCGGCATTACCGGTTTATTCATTATGATTAGTACAGAAAACTTTACGTTGTCATTTGAACAAAATGTTTTTTGAGAAATTACACTTTTGTTACAATTGTTTCTAGGTCTGTAATTAGTTTTCTTTCTTTTGCGACAAATGTTTCTAGTCCGTCCCTGGGTCTCGTTCTATCAGTTCTGTTTTAATTTAGCGACTTCAAACCTTTGAGTGTACCCGATGCTTATTTTTAATGTAAGGTTTTTAAAGACAAATTGTTTTTAGATTACCTTAATTGATAAGTCTCCTAAGTTTTTCTAAAATACCAAAAAACACCGATAAATTCCAGTGTAGATTAAAGTGCTTATTATGTACTAAAAATTCTCGTTTGGCAGGAATCAGTGTATGCTCCAGGCGCAGTTTCAGGCTGTTTCTCGTTTAGTTTTCTCAAAATTTTTTCTTATTCTGGTAGATCTATCCTTGAAGGCTCAATATGTAAAGTTAGACTAGAATTTCGAAAGCATGTCCAGCCAGAAAGTGTATTCTTTTAAAATACTTAGTGGATCTAAGTTTTGATAGATATTTTTGAGTAAGTGTACAGTTTTGTTGAAACTGGGCACTAATGGTGGTGACGTATTTTCCATATTCCTTAAAACGAAGTATCATTTCAGAAATCGGAGGTATTACAATTCTGTTTGTCAGCCTTTTTTCTATTTTCTTTCTATTTAGATGAAGGAACAGTTTTAACAAACAGTCTTTCATTTTCACTGGTTTGACTTTGTGAAATAAATAATGTTTTCTCATTGATTTTCAAATTCGCCCTAGGAAAGCTTGACTGTGAGACGGCGCTTTTGGTTAAACGTGTAGTTTTGTTTAGTATGAGATTAGTTTTATTTTTAGGGTTTCGTCTTCTTCAGTGTTCTGTGTTGTTTTTTTGCAGATGTAATTTGAGGCAAACTGACTTGACTGGTTTTGTTAGGGAGTTGGGAGTAATGTGCTTTGGCTGCTTCTAGTTATAGCACACCATGTCATGGCAACTCAAGAATATTCTATAATTCCATGATTAATGGCAGACGACGATGTCACTGTACTTTCATGTCGAGGCTAAAGAAATATATGGCTCCTTAAACCGGACACATGTGAGTATGCTTTTCCTTGAAGGTTCGTTTTCAGAGGCGATATAGATGAATCGAGGATCAAACCAATTTGTCTTATCATTGTTTCTAATCATTCATTCGAAATTGATAGACATACAAGATAATGATCCTACTGGCTGAAATTATTAAGTCAGATACTTATTTTTAGTGTACAAACAAATAACTTTCTGTGTTCTTTGATAATGGCTGCAACAAGGTTTGTATCCGTAAAATAAATGCACACTCTGTTAGAGGTTTTGGAAGCAAACCAGATATTATTGGGTACTATAATATTTCCTAGGGCGTACACGTTGTCGGATGGTTTTAGAGTTTCCCAAGTATTCCTGATTATTGTCTAATCTTTACTTACTTTAGGATATTTATAGATAGGCTAGGATTTGTAAATATGAGATAAGTGTTTATGTTGTATTGTTACAATGTTTATATCTTTTGTTACAGGGTTTTTCAAGAAACTTCTGTTATTAGAGTTCCCTTTATTAATCTACAGTTTGAAACAGCCAAAGGATTAAATTCGAGATACTGAATTGTGAACTTATTGTGCATATTTATAAAATATCCCGATGGACATCAATTTTAGATTTAAAAATGACATCCTGGAACGTGAAAACGTACGCCTACATTCAACCTCAAATTTTTAATAAGAAATGTAGTAGTAGTAGTTTTATTTTAGTGAAGACCAAAATTTAATGTCAAGATCGTTATAGTAATTACTTCTATAGTAACTACTATTGACAGGTACAAAACGCGAATACATTCTTCTTATATCTCTTATCAAAATTGCTGAAAGAAACCCCCACCCTTCAGTAAATCTACTTATTTCTGCATTCCCATTGAGTAAAAGCTAATCTCTACAAATTTCAAAAATTATATCTTTTTGGTTAGCTATGAGAACACCAACTTTCGCCCCTAAAGTAGACAGAATTGCTCAAATAAAAAGCCAAAAATACATATGGCCAAATCAGGAGAATACGGCGAAACATTGAATTAACCTTATTTTAAAAACTCCACAGTAGCATCTGATGTATAGGGTGACGCGTTACTATTATAAGGCATCATAGCCTACTTAAACCGAATTTAAAAGTCTGAACGCAGCAAGTGCATTATGGTAGTGAATTTTTAATAGAAATGGTCCTTACGAAACATTTTTATCATTAAATGCCTTATAACTTTTTTCTTTTAGAGATCCAAATCTTGGCCTACAGTTTACTTTTAGAACGCAAACCCACGTATCAAATTTGTTACAACTGTTATTTTCGGAAAAAAAATCCGGAAAACCTGGTCCGATTTTCTTGGATAAACAACTTACCCAAGCGACTTACACAAGGTAGGTACCTGCCAAATTTCATCAAAAATGGCTTATTATTTTTTGAGTTAGCGGTGTGATAAACGCACACACACACTCATGCGCGCATATATATATATATATATATATATATATATATATATATATATATATATATATATATATATATATATATATATATATATATATATATATATATATATATATATGTATGTGTGTGTGTGTGTGTGTGTGTGTGTGTGTGTGTGTGTACACGGTGATTCCCAACGCAATGGAGACAGAATGTATGCGTGTAGGGGACCTCAAAACATGTCGATTTTTTTATAAAATTGTTCCCTGACGCCCATGGTTGATGAAATGTTGACCTCGGAAGCTTTTTTAATAATTACAAGAAACAGCTGTATTGCAGCAATGCCCTAACATAAAACAACTATTTGACAAACATTTGAATTAGATTTAAACTCAAAAAGGGTTTAATTAGGAGTGGGCCACCCTTTAAATGACATTTTTTAAACGCTAACCTAATTAAAAGTTAAAGTCCATGAGGTTTATAGAAAATCAAATTTTGTACCTTTTGTCTTCTCGTAAATTTTTCGACAATCCACCCGTTCTTGAGAAAATTAAAACAAAACTATGTTACTTGAAAACTGTATGAAACATTAGCATATCTGAAATTGAACAAACAGTATTAAATACATTCAGTGACCGTACAGGAACATAATTTATTTTTAGCCGATTTAACTGGTAGATAAAAGAAAACCCTATACCAAATTTGGTTGTTCTCTAGTGGGGCAGTACTGTATATAGCTATTTCTTGTAATTATCAAAGAATCTTCCAAGGTTCTTACCCAACATGGGCGTCAGAGAAAAATTTTATATAAAATACCTGCATGTTTTGAGGTTCTCTACACGCGTACATTCTGTATCCATTATATATATATATATATATATATATATATATATATATATATATATATATATATATATATATATATATATATATATATATGTCTAGTGGTTGTGACTGACTTCTTGACAACCATAAGATTTATTTGGATTTTTTCGTTTCCTAAATTCTTAATATTAAAATTCAATTACATGACGATTTAATGAAAAAACGACCAGATTAACAAACATCGTAAATTGCGGTCTATATACGTTTTCTAAATTGTTGTATAAGCGAAGCGGTAAAAAATTAATAATGCATGAAGTACGTGCTACTTCCTGTAATGACCTATTTTGCAGCTGCTATCAACGCATTATTATGTATTGAAATAAACTTACTTAACGAATTAAAACCCACGACCGAAAGTTTGTGTGAGGTGGAAAACTTGAATGATTTTAGCAGCAGAAAAAACATCAATCTGACGTTTGACAAGCTAATTCATCAACTATTCCATTTCTAGATCCTTGATGAATATTCTATTACATCAGGCGGAATTGATACAAATGAAACGCATTTACTTAATTAGGCCATCTTGGTGATTATTTCTTGACGATTAATTAGGATCAAGTTAGAAAACAAGCTGGAGCAGTAGGTCTTACATAGAATCTGCATTTTCAACAGTTTTATGCTTTAAGGATAACACTGTCACTAGTTAACATGTGACTTATACTTTAAGAGAAAATGTCTATAAGTTTATTATTGATCAATATAAATGTTGTCTCACCTATGCAAAAGGAGACAGAGTTCGTTTAGGAGATACTGCGGACTGAATAATAAATAAATTTCTGGTATTTGCCAAAGCTTTAAGATTTTAAAACCGTAAATAAAATAGCTATAGAAAAATCAAAGATTTCTTTGACTAAGTGAAGATTGGAACCTACGATGGGCACTAATAAGTTCACTTGAAGAACCCAAATCAGCACAACAAATATTTTAGAGACCTGACGATCGTTTCACTAGCAAAGTTAGCATCATCAGATGACAGAATTTGTATTTCTCTAATGACGCTAACTTTGCTAGTGAAACGATCGTCAGGTCTTTATAAGATGTGCTGTGGTAATTTGGGTTCTCCAAGTGTACTTACCAGTTTCTTCAAACTGTTTGTGTAGTCTCAAATTTGTTGGCATAATAACGTACGCCCAACGTGCGCACTTAAAGTGAAAACGTATAAGTTTGTCGTATCTATGTTGGCCACATACTACTGGCAAAACTGCCATAAGCTATCTCCGGAATGAAATGGGGACATGTAACACCAGAGCGTCAGCTCATTGCCCTAAGGCAAAACAAACTCCTTTGATACTTAAAGCAGCATAGAGTGTCATTAGCCATGGATGTAAAACCGTACCATAAGATTTTTGAAATAAGGTATGGGTGCAGTAAGTGTGTTATGGTAGCGTATTTTCATAAAATATTTGATATCATGGAAAATAACAAAATAGTTAGTTTCGAAAAGAGAGATTTGTTTTAAATTTTTTTCCGAAAACGTCGGTTTGGTTGGGTTGGTTAACAAAGACATCACAGAGAATAGTAAGGAAAAAAATATAAATTGAGCAAGTAAATTCCATTTTTTAAATAGTAGCAGTAAATACATGTCACATTTTAAAGTTTCTAACTTACTAGAACGCATTGTGTTATATAATACACATTACTAAATGTTTTTTCACGAGACGAAGAGGGCACAATATACAAGTTCTTTGTATGCTAAAAAAAATTACCGGACTTCTCTGACCAAGAAAAACATTAAGAAAATTAGTCAAAAAACATTTTCTAAAAAATGTGTTTCTTAGAAAATTCGAAAAAAGTTTTTTAACAAAAATATAAAAAATGCCTACAAAACTATGCAAAAAGAATTGACTATAAAATTTTATTGAAATTGGCTAAAAAAATTGTAGCATCGAAAATCTGGGGACAGTTTTTTCACAAAGCTAGTAAAAACCTGCTTATTAAAAATTCTAGCATTTTTTAACAAGAACTGGCTAAAAATGTTTTTCTAAAAATACCCTAAAAAATTTTAACGGAGATTGGCCTCAAAAGGGGTTTATAAGAAATTTTACTATTAAAGAAAAATTTTCTACTAACATCGAGCACGGATGAGATCACTGACCGGCCACCCAAGAAGGACCTAAATGTTTTTAACTTGTGTTACCATCACAGTTTTTGTTAAATGGCACCAGGTGTGTCACTATTAATTTTAGTGATCCCGAAAAATATGGAATCTTTAATAATATCGGTATTTTTATATGTCACACCTTCCAACTTCATCAGCAGGGGTGCTAGGGGCACCTTACTGCAACAGTAATTTTGTCCAGATAGTAAACTATATGTGTGCCAAGTTTACATGAAATAGCGCATGGCATTTCAGAGTTATGTTGGAACATACATCTAAATATGAGTACACACACATACACTTTTATATTACACAAATTATTTTAAATGTTGAAAATTCGAGAAGCAGCAAATGCGTTATGGTATCAAATTCTAATTGAATTGTTAGAATTTCAATCACTTAATTTTCTGTGAAGCTATGATCTTCAATTTTGGCACACATAAATTCACTAAAAACTGTTTGAACTGGCTGACAAACTAATCCAAGCTATTAACAAAAGAAATACATGTGCAAAGTTTCACCCTTTTTGAGTTATCGGTTGGATATACATTATATAAAACTTAAAACGGAACTTGGTTTCGGGTTATAGGAGCTCAAATTCACACTCATTTGAAAAAATGTTGGGTAACTCTCAACATCGATAATGAAAAAAAAAACAGAAATGAATATTGTGTAGTTCAAATTCCCGCCACATTGTGTAAAATCACGTTAGGTCTTCTCCAACAATGTTATATGTCCTGAATAGCAGATACTTTTATACGGCAGTTGTTTGTAATTTTTTTTGTGGTTTGTCCGAAAAACCTGGATTACCAGGTCTGCCATTTTGAAGTTGCATTTGACATTTGTCAAAACAATTTGTCAGTTCTATATAAACAAAGTTTATGAATATACGTTAGCATAACGCCCTTGCTGCGTCCGAACTCTTACCACTGGTTAAATATGGTTTGTCCGTTTATCGCTTTATTGAATTCTCTTCTTTTTGCTTTAGAGTCGCCCTATTTTAGCGAATGTGGCCAATCACTGACGACAAAGAGCAGTTTTACTTTACTATCCTAGAAATGTTGCCGAACCCCTTTCTTTCTGTAAGGGGTGAGAGAATTCTCACCGTGGCCAGCATTTAGTAGTACACGGGATGGCTTTACGCCCTCTCCAAAGGGCGAAATAAGCAGCAGATATTCAACTTGCTCAAACTCAAACACAATGCCACAACCTTGATTGATGTTAATTTACAGTATGTTCTGAAAAATATTTTGACGCTTCTGTTGTGAATGGAACCCATGACTCTTGGATTCAAAGGCACACGTCTTGAGCACTGAAGTGCTGAAGCTTCACACTTAATTAAATACAGGAAGAGATTTTGTTTTAATTTATTGTGTCAAATAAAAAATATTACACGATTAAATCGCAAACTATAATTAAACTACTGCCAAAATATCTCAGAAATGGTGTGTTTCAAATAGTTTTTTCAAAACATTTTAAACAAATGTAGGAAAAGACCAGTTGAAACATAAATCTACTACCGTGTTTAAGACTTTTAATGCATTATTTGTCACTTATAGAGCCTACGAGTTCCAAAATCTTTGTTTAAAAAAGTCATCAGTTTTGATGTTTCAAATCGTACGTTGACATTCTCAGAAGAAAACCTATAAAATTTTCAAAATACTTCTCCTCGTACTTCTTGATCATTTTGCGCTGAGAAAACTTAATATCTGTCTGTAATATTAAATATAATTTGGTTACCATATTGGTTTTGTGCCCTCCAGTGGCAGTGACATTTTTTTGATAAATGCTTATAACTTTTTGTAAATTTAACTTGGAGATATGAATTTCAGTAAATAGTATTCGCTTTATATCAGAAACTCGCGTACCAAAATTTTGTTGCCATAGCCTTGTTTTTTTTGGAGATGAAAATTTTCCCAAAGCAAAGAAAACCCAAAATTTCCTCGGAAAAACTGGTCAGATTTTCTTGTGTAACTTGTCCGAACCATTTATAAAGAGAACATGTAAAACTAACTCGCCCGAACTAGTGTTCCTGATTCACTCTCATATGAAGACATTTTTTTAAAATTAAAACATCATGATCACATCAGATTTTTTTCTACGAAAACTCGCTAAATCTAGTTAAGATCGCCTGTCGTGGAAAAAAGTTAAGAGCATTGTTTTTATATAAGTTTCAAGTTCTGCAAGTGACAGTTGTCGGTTTGGATACTGAGATTATTATGTTTCTGTTGTTCCAGTATCTAAATAACGTTATTTAAAAACAAACATTGAAACTTTCTTTTTTCACAAACATCGGCTCTTTTTCATTTTATAAACGATTTTGTATAATGATGACTTCCAGTATACAAACACATACCCCGTTATTTTGTCGTTGCTTGGACCTGTTGTAAAGGGCAAAAATCTTTGTATTTATATCACATAGTTGGCAACTAATAATTACTGTTTTATCATCCAGATAACAGTTAGAATTCGTTAAGTAGTTGATGGTGTGGATCAGAGAGAATAAAAAACTGAATCATACATAACAAAACATGGATGATGTTTCTTTTAATGCATTTTCGTGGCAAAAATTCACTAATGAGGAGATCCTGACTTTTTAATTTAAGAAAATAATTCTAAAAATGAGCGCGTTTTGGAACCTCTAGAACCCATCCAGGGTGAGTTCCAATTTTCATGTATATATGTATCAAAACGATAACTTAACACACCTTCTTTTTTTTTTGTAAGTGGCTTGGATAAGTAGCTAGGCGAATCCATTTACTGAAGTTGTGAGCCGTTATATATCTTTATCAAGCTTGTCTTGTAATATTGAACGTTAGTTTAATTCCTCTTAACACACTATCACTCTCATTTTCGTGCGCTGACGGTTTTTGGAATAGTAATACTTTTAACCATCAGAAACTCACTTGGCAGTTCCTCCAAGCTATAACTTTCATCACCAGTTACAAAATATCGTCTTTCATTTTTTGACAGGATTTTTTTCAAGTTTCCCTACCAGTTTCGTATGATCTCTTCCTATTTCAGTAATAAATTTTCCTAGTTGACCTCTACGCCTTTATCTTTTGTTCCTGGTCTATAATGAGGTCTTCTTATCTGCTGGTACGCTTAATCAGAACGTCTTTTTCTATGCAATTTTCAATTTCTCCTTTTACTTTCCTACATTCATGTTTGATCATATTCTTAATATCCTTACACATGCTGTATGCCTTTTCGTTTATAACCTTTTTGAACGCATAACGGACAAGTTAGCTTTAGTATTTTCCATGCAATCCATGATTTTATCGCCTCAAGTTTTTTCTCTCCCCGTACTTTTTGCGCTTTTGACTTTAACCCACTTTTATATCTGTCTATTCAGATATTTAACGGTCGAGATTAACCTTATTGGTTTCTTCCTTAAACATTATCAGTTCATGTGCATCTTCTAATTTGGGTACCTTCCATTTGCTTCACGTATTTTCTTCTTGAGAGTAACTATATTCGGTATTATAAGGTTGAATTTAGTATATCGAAAACATTAATATTGAAATATATCAAATTAGTTTTGTATCCCATTAAGCTACTGAATTTATATAATTTATTATTACTAATATGGTATTAATTTGTTGAGAGTAATTCTACAGTGGGTCATTTAAAAAAAGTAAGCTGAATTAGCTTTAAATATAAATTGAATTTATGTGGTGCTTAAACTTGGCACAGCTACAAACAATGATGTGCAATTTTGCCAACTTTGACTTACAGAATTGATGTAATTGAATAGTTAGGTTATAAAAGCCATTTCGTAAAAATAATTTTTATCCTAGCTAGCCACAGTTCAGCCAGCAATAAGGTGATTATAGCATCCTCTATTAAAGTATGCAAATAGAGTCAAGCTTATGTGACATTTAAAAAGAGAAGGAAGACAATACACGTAGAATTTTTACAATTTTGCGCTTTGCACTAAGCTCCATGAGTTTCGAATATATTAAGTTATATAGCCAAATTTTATGTGAACTGGCTTTAATTTAGTAGAGCCTTTATAGTGTTGGATTTTTACGAGTGTTATATTTTTGATATTACCTTACTCCATATTCTGCGGGTTGCATATTTAGTATGGAAGATATTTGGCTGGAACGACTGATATTTACGCTATATATTTAATACATATAATTTACTAACATGGCCTGGCACACATTTTTCTCAATATGAAAGATCTTCTCATTAATACTTTTACACCTATAATAACTGCTCTACTCCACTATCTTTGGATTGTGATACTTAATAACTTCCATGCAGTAAGCTATAAAATCTGCTACATATTCGAATCTATTGTACTGGTTAAATACGTATAAGAAGCGTTCCAAATATTGATACATTTCATAAGGTCATAACAATTTTGACTGTTTATGATTAAACAATAATTCTTGTTCGAGCCTGACATGACATTATATTTACAAGCTTCGTAGATTGAATGCTATTGTTTCAACAGTTTATTGATTATACAGGCTGGTCAAAAACCAGTGGTAAATTCTTGGCATCACAATATTACGATTTGTCCAAACTACTCCTTAGAACAAAGGCCAAAATTAAAGAGATGCAAGGTGTTAAAGTGAGAAATAGAATTTTTATTTTTCATGATATCTAGAAAAGGATTTGATGTATTGTTATAAAAATTGGTACAGTTGAGCTTTAATATTGAAAAAATATCTAATTTTTAATTTAGCTGTAGCGAACAGAGGGTGGTGCTTGCAGTAAAATTTAAGTTGTAAAAATACTTCACCGATTTCGTAGCGTTGCTGGAAAACTTTTCATCACAGAATAACATTTTTTTGTACTATCTCAACAAAAAAAGTATAATTGTTCAAATACGCTAAAATAAGCCGCTGTTGAAATATATTATATTGTAAAAAGTAGCTGCAATAATGTCCAACAAATGTTAAGTACTGACTAAAAATTACTGAAATTAAATTTGGACACATAACACATTTTCAAATTTAATTGATGATCACTACGTCAATCCAAAATCACAGACATTTACAATAGTTATTTAGTTTTTGTAATTTTTTGAAAAAAGCAGATGAGTGCAAGTTGGACAACCCAATTCATCACAATACAGTTTTCAGACCTGAAGATCAGGTTCCAAACTCGACTTATTGAAAAGCGGCTAAATTAAATTAATAGCGTTGACGTAAAAAATGTGTCGAATAATAAATAAAAAAATGGTAAAGTTTGCGACTGTCAAATATTATTATTACAAAAAGAAACGATTAATTGCTTTGATTGTTTTTCTCTCTTTGTGTTCCGACCCCGTGGTGAACTCATTCGGCAATGGGTATTTGCTTAAATAATGAACTGCAGATAATGTTACTAATAGCCACCATTCAGCTTTTAATAAGATTTCTTTATTTCTAAATAAATTCACAAACGGTACAATTTTTTTCATTATTTTTGACTGCGTCATGGTAGAAAACTATTTCAAAGTAAAGCCATACAAAGAAGTCCAGTGAGTTATCATCGAGATTACAGGCTGGTCAAGGCTTGCGAAGGCCTGTCCATATTTGGGGATGCTTTTTCTTTAGATAATGTAGTACTGGAACAGAGGTGTGCTGGTACATCGTCTTGCATATAATACATATTCTGTCTTAGATTTAAGAGTATATCACCTATTAGATTACTGAACTCATTTCGTAAAAAGATCAGGTAAGAACTTACATCTAGATTTGGTTCTAATTTATACGGATTTAAAGTATGAATTCCGATCACTTCACCTTGAATTCATCTTAAAAATGACGTTCTACTACTTGATGAGGATTTTCATTCTTCGAAATATGTTTGTTTCCCAAGTATAATAGACCCTGGCGAGTAAGCGTAGCTGCATCTGTAAAAAGTATTTGATACAGAAAGAGTGGATCTGTATTTAGTTTCTTTCTAAAAGAATAGCAAAATCATAGTCTAGCTGAAAGATCAGCTATCAACAAATTCTGTATGAGTGTGAAGTGATATCGATAAGATGATTCACTCACATCAGCAGCTACACATATTCTTCTTAAAATAAATTTTGGATTATCTGCTACACAAACTAAAATCTCTTGGTGTTGTTGTCTTCTTGTTTGGTAGTGATATTTTTGGGCAGCCTAAAATATCTAGCTTTGGACGAAACGGGGCAGTTTCACCGAATCCGTCATAAATGATTTTGTATAACTTGCGATCCTAATGCCTTTGGGTTGAATTAATCTTAGCATGCAATCTGCACACGTTACGCCCATTAAAAAAATTTTGTGCAGAAAAAAAAAACAATATCTTGTATTATTTCGTTAAAAAACAATTATGTCGCGGCCTCCTTTAATAGTCTTGTACAATATATTATTTGATAGCAACTAGTTACAGGCCATTTTTGACAAGAATAGTCATATATTTTTTATGACAAACGCTAACTATGCGGTAAATAGAATATGACCTGGAAAATATTACGAACATGTGTCGGAGCTATGCAGTAGTATGGTTGAAAACAAACGAAAGAAAGTGGGATGACATGGATTCATATTTTAGATTACTAGTTTGATAATCTATTTTGTTAATAAAATCGTAGGCGCGGTCATTTCAAAACTAATGACTTAAAAGTCAATAAGGGTAATTTTCAATATCTTACTTAACTTCAAATTGAACACAGCCAACAATTAATGGTACAATTTGAGTCCTACCATGTAACCGCCCTCGATTTTATGACCAAATTAATTAGGAAACTAGTTATCTAAAATATGAATCCATGTTATACAACTTGTTTTTATTGTTGTTTTTTACCATATCTTTGGCATATTATACTATGACTTTGACTGCTACAGCTTATACTATAATGCGGTGTAAAATAGTTAGAAAATGATTTTATAGCGTTTAATGTTCGACATTCATGAACATAAAATGCTTTTACTTAAAAATTCCTGACATAGAGTTATGACCAAGCATATTGTTTAAAAAATGATGAACGGAAAAGAAAACTTTTCTGCTTTTAAAAGTTATATTTACCGCTTAGATTTTAGCATGTGTAAACAAAGAAAAAGTTTCAGAGATTTAGGTTCTAATCAGTTTCTTTGTAGTCTAGGAGGCCTAAAGAGGGTATTTGATTTTACATGCAAAACTAATTTGCCATACTAAGGCAAAATAAAAAATAAAACTGTTTGAAGTACAAGGGCATTGGTGAAATATAGGCTAGGCCTAATGCAGATACGTCAGTTGTTATAGGTAATTGTTACATGCTTATTTACCAAATTATCGCAAAGGGTTAATTTTAAACTTAAATGATTAGTCGTATCTCTCGTTTCGTTCGTCATACAAAGACTGACATACTTACAGAAATAAACCTGATCTGTTGCGCACTTGCTGCCATAGGAATGTTCTATTTCTTATTTAATTTATCCTAGGGCAATAAGTTTACCATTTGAAATAAAAACAGTTTTAAGTAAAGATGAGCAGAGTGGGGAAAGAGAAAATGGAAATTCATTTCAAGCGGCAATAAATATTACGACAGGACCACGCAGGAGACAGTGTTTACTGTCGTATTTTTAGGACGGTCCAGACCCCAAACGGGACTAAACTAATTTTGAACAACATGAATTAATTATGAGTTAACCCTTGTGCATTTAACTGGTGCAGTGGCTACGCATTGAAAACCAATGCATGAATTCAGCGAGAGGATAACCGCATTTTGTCATTTCCCGGGAGAGCCATTTGAACTGTTTAAAAACTGCCACAAAATAAAACCAAAACTTTTCAGCTCTTGATAGTTTTTTAAAAGCATGATATATACAGTTTTAATATAAAGCTATAATATTGCTAACAACACTTTCACAACAATGTGAGTTTATTTCATTTAATAAAGGATTTATGTTGAGTTCGTTCACATAAAGTAAATAAAGGTATTAACGCAGCAAGTGCGTTGTGGTAGCAGATTTTCATAAAATTTGTCTACATGCTAATAAGTCAATCTTCTATTCATTTGAAACTTTTTCAATTTGGTTTGCAGAATCTAAAAAATTCGTTGCTGATAATAAGATTCAAAGTTAGTAGTAATAAAATCACATACCCAGTTGAGGTAAATTGAACGCTTTCGTCTTTTGCAAGGGCATATATCTAAGCAATCTAAATATAACTTTTATGTAATTATTTGTATCAGTTCCTCTTAGTGGTAAATGTTGTCCAAAAAAACGCATCAAGTGTCAGCTCTGTCCATCATATTGTTTACATAATTTATGAAATTATTATATTAAACAATTTTCAATAAATTCCAAGCAAGGCGTTTTTAGATCTTCAACGATTGTTGATACGAGAATATTTCTACATCATTTGTATCAGTTTTGCACATCATTTGAAGAAATATAACACATATTAATTGACAATGTCTTTAGATCCATTTCATTAATTCAGATATAATATATTTGTATTTACTCTAAATCAATCACAGCTCCAGAAATTAGTTACATCAATCTGCCTCACAACGAAAAGAAATACTTACTGCATACGTAAAACTTAAATCGCCGACGCATTAATCTCATACGTCTGGAATTTAGGAGTCTGCAATCCGCATCACACGAATTGTTCCAAGTGGCTAATATGTCGGCGAGTTCGGAATATGCACCCCGGTCTTTTAACTATAAATATAATTGCATTGACACAAACGCGCAGACACAACTTGATATTATTCAAAATAGTGGTAGTATATTGGAGTATCAACTAAACTAATTTGTTTTATCTTTATAGTTGAAAAGTGTTCTTCAAACCAGATTTTAATATTTAAAAAATCTTACGCATTTTTTGTTGTAAGTTTTTCCATGGATTGCTTTTATAAAATACTGATCTTTCATGCGCAAAACTCAATATCTCACCAGAAGCATTAATTCCAAGTAGCACGCTAAAATAGATCAAGAATAGAACCGACCCAAACTTTACCGTTATATAATTACTCAATTCATCCCCTATTTTAACACGCTATTTTCTGTCAGGTAAACATAACTGTCAAAGAATTTATAAACTAATCCTTTTATGCCATATATTTTCTAGGAGAACGTTATGGCTCACAGCATCGAAAGTCTTAGTCAAGTCTATCAAAGTACATATTGCTGGCTGGCATATCCATAACCTAGTATATTGTCTGTCAGTTTCTGAATAACATATTCTGCCGACCGACATCTTAATCTAATATTAAAATAATCCAGTAATTAGTTACTCTCAAAATTAGGTTCTTACGTTATAGAAATGGGGAACGTCGGTTTGCCACCATAACACATCAAATTCCCTGCTACGAGGATTCTGCGGTAAAAAAATACCTGTCGAACCAAACCCCCATTTTTCTCTTGTCGATGCTGCAGCATGTATTGTCTTTCTGCCTCATGACACGCGTGGGTAAATGTTGTCCTACGACCGCAGGCGGGACTAAGATAGAGACCGACCCGTGGACACAGCACCCTCCCTGCTTGTGGGTCCCGTATTACATTCCGAACATAAAATTTAGGGGGCATTTTCACAACAAATAGCTGTTTCCGTTTCTTTTTTTTACCGATTATATAGGCGCCTCTTCAACTAGGGAAGGAATAAGTGTAGGTCCTGCATCTGGGCGAAGGTTCCATTAATTGTAATTTTTCGACTGGCGCCTAACACGTTTAGTTTCCCGATACCGTTAATTATAATTAATAACATTTTTTTGTATCAAAGAACACTCAACTAAAAAATATGGGTTGATTTTCAGCTACAATTTTAAAGTTTAATGATTATGCGAACAATATCAATTGAAAAAAATGCATGTGAGCTACAAGCAATTATATTTTTAGTGAATTTTTTATTTAAAAAAAAATCACTAATAGGGAGGTATTGATAGTGAGACTTTGCAAAAATGTTTTGAAATGAGCGCGAACTAGGAACCCGAGAACCCATATCCGGGGTTAGTTTCATTATATATATATATATATATATATATATATATATATATATATATATATATATATATATATATATATATATATATATATATATATATATATATGTATGTATGTATGGATGTGTATCCAACCGATATGGGTAAGTGCCTTTCTTTTATTAATGGCTTGGAAGAGTTCGTTAGCCAGGGAAATCGGACAACGTTTTCCGGAAAAATGTTTTTTCCAAAAATTACAAAGATATTTTAATCGAATTTGGTGGATATGTTGGCTTGAGAAATACCTTATTACATACCACAATTTAACTTTCTTAGTTAATGGAAAATTGAGTTTTGCAAATTTTGAATTTTCTTTCGAAAAAATTATTTTCTTCGAAAATTACAAAGCTATTTTAATAATATTTGGCGGATATGTTGCCTTCGTAAAGGCCTTACTACATATCAAAATTTAACTTTCTAAGTTTATAGAAAATTGAGTTATCCAAGTTTAAAGCATTTAATAAAAATTCACTACCATAACGCACTTGCTGCATCCCGAACTTTTTTATTTTATTAAAAGCTTGGATAAGTTTGTTCTCCAGGAAAATCAGACAAGGTTTTTCGGAAAACTTTTGAGTTTCTTTCGAAACAAATTTGTATCTCCGAAAGTTACAAAGATATTTTAATAAAATTTGGTGTATATATTTCCTTTAAAAAGGCCTTACTACGCACTAAAATTAAACTTTTTAAGTTTATAGAAAATTGAATTATTCAAATTTGAAACATCTAATGAAAATTCGCTACCATAACGCACTTGCAGCTTCCAGAACTTTTCTATGTTATTGTAATATCCACTGTTTTCTCTTAAAAAATAATACCCTTGTGCAATTCCACACAATATCTCTGTCTATATGTTGGAAAATATTTACACTAGCGGCTTGAAAATCCTACTTCTGACACCAGTTGTTACGTTGTTCGGGGTTCTGGATTTGTTGACTAACAAAACACAGCTTTTCAAACTACTAATTTATTATAACCAACTATTTTCCAACACCACTATTAACTAAAATATTTCTTTCCATTACTAAATGTCCATAGAACTAAACTTCACTGTTCGCCTTCTATGATCACTTATTCTGCACTAACACTAACTTACTGACTAACTTACTCTATGTGTGGCTCGCCTATTTATACTGTCCATAGAGGTTCTAGACCTTCTACACTGTTCTACACCTGTCACTTCTGGTTCCTTCGATAAAAATAATTCCATAGTGTTCGTTGTTACCAACACATTTGTGGTCATAGAAGTGACAAACTTTATAAATTTAATTCTCATAGACGGGTGTGACATGTCCCCCCTCTTACATGCAATGGTCCCGGTCGAATCTGATGTTTCTTGATATGGCGCAAGCCTGTGCAAATGGATCATCTTCATCTTGCTCTTTGGGCTCCTTTGAATGCGATAGACAACGTGATTGATCCTGTTGACCACCTTATACAGACCTTCCCTTAATTTCTGTAGTTTCGGTGATCGTTGTTTGCGTCTTACTGGATTGTAAAACCACACCCGACTTTTATGTATATTTTATTATTTCATAGTTGACTGTTTGTATTTAAAAGTGCATTAATTGATATTTGGTTTTTTAAATAAATATATTCCTTTAATCTGTGTTTTTCTTTTTTATTAATGTAAATAAATTAGGACTAAAAAGGTTCGAAATTGGCAATATTTCCCTTTATATAAATATTTCTTATCAACTGATATTATAAGAGCCTCGGTTGTTCAGTGGTAAGAACGTGTGCCTCTGAACAGGGTACTCCTCTCACACTTTTTCAGTACATACTTTACAATTAACATCAACGGAGGTTGTGGCATTGTATTTGACCAAGTTGAATGTCTGCACGTTTCGTCTTTCGGAGGGGGTGTAAAGCTATCGGTCTCGTTCGTATCCATGCGATATTGGCCTTGTTAAAGATCCCTACTCCCCTTACAGAAAGGCAGGGGTTCGGCAAAATTTTCAGGATAGTGAGGTGAAACTGCTCTATGGCCGCGGTGATTCGCCATAGTCGCGGAAATAGGCTAACGTTAAAGAAATAAAAACACATCCAACTTATATTATAAAATTTTGCCGAGGGTACTCAAATAAACAATGATATTTCTAATTTTTTTATGTTTTTTTAGGAACTAATTACTAACACTTTTTAACATTTGTTTTTATTTGCCCTAACTCAAAATGTTGACCGAATTTTATAGAGGCCTCTCTCTTAACCAAAATCTTATTAACTATAACAATTATTTTATAAACAATTAACATTTGTTTTTATTTGCCCTAACTCAAAATGTTGACCGAATTTTATAGAGGCCTCTCTCTTAACCAAAATCTTATTAACTATAACAATTATTTTATAAACAATTAACCACTTTGATATTTCACAAAACCTTTTAATCTTATTGAATTTTAACACCTTGCTGAGATCTGTTGGCTTTCCTTGAATTTGTCTGTCTTTTTTATAAACTTCTTATTACCGTTAAGTTTTGGATCTTGGATATACGTATTACTATTATTACACTTGACAATAATAATTTTTTGACACTAATTACACTCTTTTTACTGCCTTATTATTTTGAGATTGGCGTTTCAAAAACTTCAAGTCATGAAATAATTTTAAATGACTTTTTCATTTTATCATTTTGAAAGACCTTCTTCTTTAAAACGAGCTGACTTAGCTTGCACGTCATAAAGGATCTTCATGCGGTCGCTTTCTACTCGTATGTGCATTCGGGCGGCAGAATGGATGACTTCTCTTCTCGTCAATATGTCGGAGATCTCTTCAAGCGAAGTTCTTACGTTGCGCTAGTTCTTCTGCACAATTACTCTTGTCCTGGTGTTTCTATTTGAACAAATGTCTCTGCAGGCCCTGTTCTTTCTGTTTACATCAGCCCTGTTCCAACATGTGTGTTCACTGACCTCTTTCGGGGTTGGCTTCACACTTACATGGTCTTTACACCCTTCGTCTTGTACTTCTCCCATAATTTCTTTTATGCCTGCTTCTGACTGGGTAACTGGGTCGTCTCTTCCGTTTACAGCTCTCTTAACTGTAATGACAGGTGCACAGCAGACGTTGCTATTTTCCTCTATGGTGATTTTCCGTCCTATTAGGTTACTGCCATACGACATAATTATTTCTTCACCGCCGATAGTCAGGATGTCAGTGCCAAGATCAAGTTTAACCCAATGACCTTGGAAAATATCCAAGCCAATAATAATCGGGTATGATATGGCGGCGACTATGGCTCTCTGCTTTGCCCTTTATATCCCAATTTGCAGCTCCACGTCAGTTTCTTCGTTGGCTAAAGTGTCTTTTCAATTGAAACATCCGCACATTGTTTTACGTACTTGTAGTGTATGTATTAAGAATATCTGTGAAAAATAATTTTATGTTCACTGTCCAATGTTCTCGGATGTATAAAATGGACGTATTTTTTTGTATAATAATGTTACTTATCTTCTTAAGGTAAAAGGTAAAGGTAAGATGCTTACTGACAATTAGGCCATTGCTGACCCTTTTTGCTATTCTAAACTAACCTACCCTCCACCTTGAGCTCGATCTTAACGACGACAGTGATTTTGAAAAATCATCCGCCGCTGGTGAATCTCGAACCGTCGACCCGCGAGTCCGTATTGGAAAGTCTGAATCGACTTTCCCGCACGGCCACGGAGGCGCTTATCTTCTTAAGGTAAACTATTTTCAGATGGTTTATTTATTTGTGTGTGTATGTATTTCACATATTTGTAAAAATTATTTACATTTACACTGCTCAATGTTCGCTGGGGCTTAAATACATAAAGACTATTAGATTAAAAACAATTAAAGCTCAAAAGCGTTTGTATAAGCGTGCCTAACAATTGAACAAGAAGAATTTTTCATTGTCAGATTTACGGTTACGTCATGTGAAATTATGTGGTACAAAGCAAAATGTTTTTGCTGCCTTTTTTACATATTCTGACCCAGAAGCTTTCTCCAACATAATATTGCTAAGTAAGATAAAAGTAAAATATTATATAACTGATGGTATATAGAATCACCTAGTACACCCTTACAAATATGAACATGTTCTCTGTTTCGTAGTATGTGTTTCAATTTCGTTGTTGACTTTGAACCGATGGTCTGTTACAAGGTAGGAACGGAATGACAAAGGAACATCGCTTAGGGCTACTAAGATGAGAGACCAAAGGAAGAACCGTTGATTTGTTTAAGGCTTACAAATTGCAGTTCACAACACTGGAAAATATGTTTAATTCCTATACAGAAGTCAACTGAATGTAGCATTACATCTCTTTAATAAACAATTCTGCAAGGCAAATAGAGAGTACAATTCCTTTCAGGTTTCTGCTTTTAAATTGCTATTTAATTAAGAAATAAGTGAATTATATCTTTGTAAACTAATTTTTGTCAATTTCAATCTGTAGATGAATGTTTCACGCATGTATAAGTTTTACAAAGCCGCAATCATACTGCGTACATGCAAAGGTAGCTTCAAGCTAATTTTGTTATTTATATAACGGAATAAAACTACGAAAACGTTGAATTTACTAGCTACACAACCAAGCCCATTTTGACTTATTTTCTGGCTTCTGTCTGAGAATAAAAAGAACATCTTTTTTTTATTAGTCATATCCACAATACATTAGCCTATTTGAAAAATAAATAAATAATATACATTGTGTGCCTTGAAACCTTTTCAAAAAAACTTCGGGACGCAGCAAGTGCGTTATGGTAGTGAATTTTCATTAAAATGTTTTTAATAGCAAATATGTGTGTTTTTTTGTCAGAAAGTGGGCATCAAATTTGACTACCAGTATAACATATATAGTAAAAACAATGTGCAATATTTCATCAAAATAACTTTATTGTTTGAAAACGTACAAAAATTTCCGAAAGTAAACTTAAAGTGTAACCGAAAAAATCCGTTTCTTGGTCAACCTTATAGGTTAATATCAAATTGAGCTTTTCAAATATGAAGCATTTAATCAAAATTCGCTACCATAACGCACCTGCTGCGTCCATAATTTCTTTACTTACAAACATGTATTATATTTCGATGGAAAATGCAAAAACATAAGGCGTTTTCGACTAAAAAAAAATATATTTGTATCACCAATGACTTATGGGCCACCCTGTGATTGTATAAATATTTTCTTAAGATGTAGCTCAAGACACCCTATAATTAATGTATACAATTTTTTTACATATCTTCTAGAATAACGAATATATTGAGCTTTATTGATTTTTTACGAACATTCGACAAAAGTTATATACCATTAAACGATAAACTCTATAGCTAAGACTACTGCCAAGCATCAGAGAAAGCGTCTCCTTGAAATGAATTTTCTGAAAACATTTTAGTAAAATGAAGGACAATGAAGGCTGAAACTAAGACTTCAGGGTTTGTAAAACATTCTTCTTGAGACATTTTCTTTCCATAATCCGTATTAGATTCAAGTTATTTGCCTAAATGTTGCGAATTTTGACGTTTTAAATTGTCACTTTGGCGTTTTAAGGAAAACCCCAATTTATTTTTCTTTAAATGCCCATCACTTTTTTGTGTTTTGACCTACAGCGCTAAATTTTAGTACGTACTTTACCTATAGCGATATAAAACGTTGTGCCAAATTTGGTTGCCCTTACTTTGTATTTTCCGGAGATATGATTTTTTTCTTAGGAAAACACAAAATTTTCCGGGAAAACCTCGGCCGATTTTCCTGGATAACGAACTTATCCAAGCCACTTACAAAAGGCAGGCACTTACCAAATTTTGTCAAAATCGGCCCATTATTTTTTGAGTTATCGGTGTGATACACACACACACACACACACACACACATATATATATATATATATATATATATATATATATATATATATATATATATATATATATATATATATGTATGTATATATATATATATATATATATATATATATATATATATATATATATATATATATATATATATGTATATATATATATATATATATATATATATATATATATATATATATATATATATATATATATATATATATATATATCTAAACATTAAAAGTCGAAACTGACCCCGGATATGTGTTCTAGGGGGCCTAATTAGCGCTCGTTTGAAGAAATTTTTTCAAAATTCAAAAGTCGGGATCTCCTCATTAGTGAATTTTTTTAAGAAAATTCACTAAAAAGAATACATTTATGTAATATAAATTTCTAAAAATACAACAAAATATATTGGGCTAACATATTTTTTTGCACAACACATTTTTCGGTAGAGAATGACTGCTATATCCTTTCTACTGCAACAATGAGTGCAGTGTTTTGTGTCGTTTTACGTTAACTTAAGTGTATTTTAAGCATCATCTTACAGCTAGCGCTGTTTTATTTGTTCATTATCAAGAATAATCTACACATCAATTACAGAAAATTAGGCAAGCGAATTTAATATAAACAATAAAATAAAGCTAATCTAGAACTTGTCCCGCCCATTTTATGTATGTATGTATGTATGTATATATATATATATATATATATATATATATATATATATATATATATATATATATATATATATATATATATATATATATATATATATATATA
The DNA here is from genome assembly GCA_964006375.1 of Tillus elongatus. NCBI lineage: Eukaryota > Metazoa > Arthropoda > Insecta > Coleoptera > Cleridae > Tillus > Tillus elongatus. The sequence continues at coordinate 46,452,624 of OZ023269.1, forward strand.
TATATATATATATATATATATATATATCAAATAAAATGTGCGAATGGTGACCATACCACAGCCATGCAATCTGACGTCACACACACACACACTATATATCTAAAAAACCGATTGATTTATTTTGTGACATTTTGGTGAACAAATAGGGAGACCAGGGGACTATATTTTTTACATTCACCCCTCTTCCCATCTATTTTGAAAGACGGGAGGAAATTTGTATTTTGAAATGGAGGTAATGTACTTTTTTATAAAACTCAAATCTACGTAAAAAATGGTGTATATGCAAAAATTACTCTTTCGGTTACGGAATTATGTTTTATCAGATTAGAATACATAAACATAATTACAATTTAATTATCAAGTCTGTTATCATAGACATTGATGCTGATTATTATTTGCTTTCATGGAAATGCGTTTTTTTAAGTTTAATTTGAAAGCTGATATGTTGCTAATTTGGGGAAGTGAGGAAAAAAAACTACGAAACAGCTGCACTTGTGTAGGCATAGTGGTTTCCTAATGATCTAAAGTCTTACATGGCGTTTCAAAGGCTGAAAATCAGGAGTCGTACCACTGGTAGTGTAACATAGATACCACGTGTTTGGAAAACAACTAAAACTGACGAAAATAAATGAGTTGGTGTTTCAGAAGCGGTAGCTGTTGACCCGCATGCAAGTACCAGGCGGTTTGCCAGAGATGCTGAAACTAGACAAAAATCAGTTGTAAACATAACACACTTATACAAATTTTATCCATATCACATTAGATTGCACCAAAAGTTAGACGGACAAGATTTTGAAAATCGTGTTGCATTTTGTAAATGGGTCACCAGACAAGTGCAAAGTAATAACAGGTCCCTAAACAATGTTATTGTTTTCTGACAAAGCTACTTTCCCGAATTCTGGGCAGGTATGATTCTAGGTTATCACTAATCCGTAAAAATATAATGTCCCTTTTTTTCTTTTTTTTTTACGGTAAATAGACACAATAGGCACTAAGGGCGGCGGAAAATTCCGACTGGATAGTAAATCTGCCAAATTAACATCCATGGAGAGTTAATGTCTAGTGTGGTATAATCAAGAATAACGTTATTGGTCCACATTTCTTTGAAGAGCATTTAAATGGCGAAAGGTAGATTATTTTTTTAAGAAACCAATTACCTCAAGTATCTAACCAAAGCATAAGCCCAGATATGTGGTTTCAACAGGATTATGCTTCATTTTATTATAAACACAACCCCGTAATAATTTGAATAGAAAATTTGAAATTGGATTGGTCGAACATGTCCGGTCAACCGACCTGCGACGTCCCCAGAATTGACCGCCTTTGATTATGTCTTTCCTGGTTTTATAAAGCACTAAGTGATGCTAATTGCGCCTACAACTGTAGATAATATGAAAAACAGAATCCGCTTTGCCTGCTCATTAGTGACACCTGAAATCTTGCAGTATGCACGGGATTTACTTATAAAATGACCGAGAAGTGTTTAGAAGTTGAAGAGGGACATTTCGAACAATTTCTCACCCATGACAGACAATAAAGAAAAATAATTAATTTACTTCTATTTTTTTGTATTTTAACCTAATAAATCCTAATTCTGTAACCAAAACAGCAAATTAAAAATGTTTTTGCACACATACCTAGATTCTCACGTACATTGGAATTGTATAAAAAAAGTACATTACCCGATTTAAAAATCCAAAGGGGGAGTGTCAAAAATATGTTTAAACATGTTCCCTTGTCTCCCTATTCTTCCATCACCAAACTTTAAAGAAAATGTTTCTGAGATATATTCTCCTTGATACACTTTACAAACTCGCCCAGTATATAAGAGCCGTTAGCCAGAATGCTTAGCGAATTTTAGCACACCTCAGCTGATAAGGCAGGAAATATACGCTAAATGCATACGCACGCAGAGTTTTAATATTTCGCATATATTATGCAATTTTCTGTGCTACCGCATATTTTTACACAATCTCATTAATACGTAAAATGCGACCGCCGGAAAAATTTCCTGTCTTGCTGCTTTCTTCTCGGACGCTTGAAAAAAACTGGGCTGTATCGCATATATTAGATCATAACCCTTTGAAGTTTCTTAGAAAATTAATGAAGGAGGCTTAAAAGCAGATGTTGAAATTAATTTATCAAAACAAGAACTTCATGTAAGTGGTTTAGTGTTCTAGTTTAGTCGTTCAACTCATTCGATCGTCGGTTACGTTGTGAAGCAGTGTGCAATATTACATTAATATAACATATTACACATTTGTGTCTCAAACTTGTGAATTCATCAATATGTTTACTATAGTGGATACAACGTTACACTGACGTGAAAAAAAATAGTTGGAAACTTTTTTTAACGTCGGCTTATTTCCGCGACTATGGCCAATCACCGACACCAGGGAGCAGTTTCACCTCACTATCCTGAAAATTTTGCCGAACCCCCTTCTTTCTGTAAGGAGGGTAGGGATCTTTAACGTGCCCAACATCGCATGGACACGGAACCGACGGCTTTACGCCCCCTCCGAAGGGCGGAACGTACAGACATTCAACTTGCTCAAATACAATGCCAGAACCTCGGTTGATGTTAATTTTACAGTTTGTACTGAAAAAGTGAAGGGAGTACCCCGGGATTGTAGTTGGAAACTTTCTGAGCCTCTCGTGCAACTAACCATTTATTAAAATATTTGACATTTACTTTTTACTACAGAACCAATCTTGTGCATGTCACAATTACAATGTAGCAGGTTCTACGGCATGTGGGTTCGTTTGGTAAATAACTTAAATTACTTTGTTGGCCACTCTAAACAGACCAGGCATTCATTAGAAAGAGTTTTTTCTTTACAAACTATTTATATCGCTCAATTCAGAAATCTTTTTTAAGAACTTTTGTGAAAAAGTTATGCTTGTGAGTAAACTATATTCAAAATTCAAGTTTAGGAAGTCCATATTTTTTCTATATCAACTATTCTCTTTGTTTACCCATTAGCACTGCTACCACAAGGCTAATATACTTCACACAAAATACTCAAAGAATGTTCCCTAGGTTAAAACTTAATAACAACTTTATTGTAGAAGCTGAAATGTATTGTTGCGGGGTTCTGGGTTCTGGATTTGTTGGCTAAGAAAACACAGTTCTCCAAGCTACCCATTTATTATAACCAACTATTTTCCGACCATAAACACACTAACTAAAATATTCCTATATTAACAAATGTCCGTAGAATTATATTTGACTATTCGCCTTCTATAATCGCTTATTCTGCACTACTACACTAACTCACTACTGACTAACTGCTCTATCTGCGACTCTCTAATTCATACCGTCTATAGAGTAAGTAGCTCTAGATCTTTTTACCTTCTTCCATATCTGTCACTTCCCATTCACGATATGTAATTTAACAGTATTCACTCTTATCAACACACTTTACAAGCTGCCCGTGACTATAGACTATAAAGATAATAGGGTTCATAAACATAATTTTCATAGAGACCGTTAATAATTGTATTCACTGACCTTTTTCTGGGTTTGCCTCACACCTGGATGGCCTATACACACTTCGTCTTGTATTCCTTCCATAATTTATTTTCTAGTTACTTCTGGCTGAGTAACAGCGTCGTCGTTTTCTCTCCCAGTTCTCTTTACTGGTTTGACACATTCTTTGCAGAAGCTAATGTTATTATTATCTTCCACGGTGATTTTCCGCACTCCTAGGTTATTGACAGACGACATACTATTTCTTCACCGCCGATAGTCAAGATGTCAATGCCAAGATCAAGTTTAACCCAATGAACTTGGAGAATATCCAAGGCAATTATAATCGGGTCTAATATGGCAGCGACTATGGCTCTCTGCTTTGCCCTCCATATCTCAATTTGCAGCTAGACGTCAGTTTTGCCAAATACACGGATTCGATCACCACCGTCTGCATTTACTCTGTACACTATATCTGGCTCTCTTACTCGCTATCTTGGAACTATGTCGCGGCGAATACTCGTCCTAAGTGCGCCTGTGTTGACGACCACCTTATTACCGCTTACGTATCCGTCTTCAACAAGAGCGCTGCCAGAATCGCTAACCTGAAAAACGGTTACTAGACTTAGCTTTACTTTATCCCTTGCGCGTGATCTTATAGACCAATATTCGCCTCTTATATATCCCACCTTGCCGCAGTTCCAGCAATGCAAGGCATTTGCACGGTGAGCCTTTATTGGTTTCTCATAAGACGTAGGCTCTATCTGTTCTACTACCTTCTCTAGTAGCTACACGACCTTGGATAAATCTGTTTTATTTTCTTCTTGTACTTGTTGCTTGCTTTGCCGTTTTAAACACCAACGAAGGTGCTAATGCGGCGTTTAAGTTTGTGTGTCTACTCATCCTTAGGGTATGTTTGGTGTCGGTATCCGTGATGCCGCCAATGAAGGTTTTCAGCGACAGCTGGTTCAGAAACTCTATCGGAGCCATGGAGTAGGCTGTGAGTGAGCCAACGTCGGCGTGGAGATGTTGAAGACCTTCGCCCGACTTCTGAAAACGATTTATTGACTGCATTCCATAAAGCTATTGTAAATGATAGTCGTCAAACATCATTACTAATCGATGTCTAATGCTGACACAACTAAACTGTTTTTCCCTGGGAATACCTTGCAGCACATCTAGGGTATATTATATCCTCTGAGAGCTACAATTAACAAAATCGCTTTCTCTGTCTCTCAGTCCAACCATTTGCTGCAGCAGGGGCTTCGAATTGGCTTGGATAAATACCCCGTGAGACTAAGCTATCAGATGTGGGGCTCTTAATTCTTACGACCGGGCTATCTATGAGTTTGACGTTTTCCTTGGCTAGTGTATCACACTCCTTTTCTAGTGATTGCAAAATTATCTATTGACAAATATCTATAGATCTCTATTTCGTTATTCGTGTTCTATGATCGCTTATTATACGCTAAAGCTAAATCACTACTGACTAACTGCTCTATATGTGGTTCCCTTACTTATACCGTCTATAGAGTAGCTGTAGACTCTTTTACCTTGTTCCTTATCTGTCACGTCTCGTCCATTCTGGAAATATAATTCTAGAGTATTCTCTGTTACCAACAAACTTTACAAGCTGCCTCTGACCATAGAAGTAGTAGGGTTCACAAAGATAACTCCAATAGAGACGAATGTGGCAGTATCTTAGAAGGAATAATATAATATATTAATCTATTCATCGTCAAAGGTAATTGTATAATATTTATCTGTGGGCAGATATCAAAAATTTATTTTCTAATTAAAATAAAACCTGTATACAACTTTGGAGAATATCAAACTGATCGTTACTGTAACCTCAAATCTCAGAGTCACCCATTCCAACTAAAGTCCGTAGTTCGAACTCCAGTAACACGATCTCTTAAACTAACGGACGATAACAATAACCCGACAGAATTCAATCTCTAAAAAAAAGCATGATTAGAAAACGAATACGACAGTAAGCACATACCGAGAAACATTATTGATGTTCGAAGACCAACCACTAAGCCACAACAAGACAGACAAAGTGTATTCAACAGAGCAGAGCCTTCCTGCCTTATGCTTAATGTATCACCGACATAACTAGCCAACTTTTTAGAACCCACAACATTAAAACCATCTTCACAACACAGCAAAACTGTGATGTCTAATACAAACTTCCAAAATAGCAAACGAATGCTATAGTCTTTACAAAATTGCTTTCTCCGATTGTGCCCGAGAATTCTATAGGACAAACAAATAGACGTATTGACACTAGATATATAAATATACCTTTGCAGTTAAAAATCTGCCTCCTCATCAGCACTGGCCATGCATCATATTTATGCACGACACAACTTAGACTTAAACAATGCCCAAACCATAGCCTCAGTTCACAACTTCAAAACTAGAATTATCTGCGAAACAACCTGGATCGAAAACGTCCTGCTTGTTCAAATAATAAATATGATGGTCTTTGACTTCCGGTTACCTGTAAACCTTATCATAAATGAACAAGTCGACCAATAAGTTAATATACCTAATTACTGCTCTAATACCCGACTCAGCAAATACATTTCATAGGACTAATGACCGCAGTAACACCAGGTAGGCGTCTCAGAATTCCTGCCTCTTCATATACTACCTTAAACGCAAATGTTTCTTGCAAATGTTTCTTGCTTCCCTGATTTAGTTGCGTCAATAATTATAGCTCTATGATCATCTAAATCAATTGGACGCTTTTTGTGCACTTTATTTTTCCGGTGACCTTATTAGAAAAAGTCGCATCGGTTTAAATAAGGCCACAAAGTGGGCCGCTATAATTATCTCCAACGCCCATCCATCTGTTTCGAGAAACGTTATTTAAGAAATTCTGGATTTTAAATCCAAAATAAAGCGATTTTGTAGCTCAAACATTTTTAACAAATTTATTCATTTATATAGAGTATTTCTAAATGTAATGAACCCGGCGTTAACAAGGTGGGGTTTGATACACTCCGCTAATGTTATAACGGAAGATATTGCTATTGCTATTGCAATGAGAAAGTAGCGCCATATAGTAGCTGTCATTAAAAACTTGAACTACAAATCTAAGTAGTTGTTGTTCGGTGTTGTTATGTACCGTAGGGAAGTAGATACACGTGATAAAACTGCTCTAGGGTTTGTGGCACCCCAGCTTGTTAGTAAAGTGATAAATTTGTGCATACTCCATCTAGTGTGATAGTTGGTAAGTAGATGGTAAAAAGATGGTTTTTGACAGTCTGTCTGATTATTTTCATTCATATTTCAGCATGGCAATGAATTTTCATTCATGTGAAGGAAATCAGAGATATTTACGAATGCTATGGCATGAATGTCCGACTTTTCGGAATTATCAGAGTGTGATGAGAGTGAAGAAGAGGATCACTTGTTTGAATGGGATCATGGCTGATTAGAAGAATTATCTACCGAAATGGAAACTTTTGATGTCGAATGTGAACAATCACCTCAACTAAGTAACGAGACCGGACTCAACTGTAGTAACAGGAAACAATCTACATATCTTTTGGCTAAAGACGGAGTAACTAAGTGGCCGATGTAAGTGCCAAATAAGTCAGTGCGTACGAGAATATAATCAGTCATTTGCCTGGTGTGAGTGCGTATACCGAAGGCTCGAGAAACCATCTGAGTGCTGGGAATTGTTCTTCGAGAATACCATTATCTACGATTTGTTGAGATACACTAATATAAAAATATTTCGGGATGCCCAAAAAAACGAGAATCAGTTTTATGTACATGAAATTAGTAGTCCTGAAGTGAATGCTCTGATAGGGTTTCTCTTTTTTTGCAGGTGTATTCAGATTACATCGCCAAACTTGGCTGATCTATGGAACATAGATAGCACGGGTTTGGATATAGACTCACCATGTGTAAGAATATATTCTATTTTTTCCTGCGCTGCTTGATGTTCGATAATATTGAAGAAAAGGCGGAAAATAGACAAACTGGCTTCAATTAGCCCAGTGTTTAAAAAGTGGCAGATAATTTCTAACTGGTGTATACCTCTGGAGAATATCTAACCATTGACAAGAAAGTAGAATCTTTTAGTGGTGGATGTCCATTCAGACAATATATGCCTAATAATCCAGCCAAATACGGCATCAAAATTCAGGTCTTAGTAGACTCTCGCGGTTTCTATACACTAGATATGGAAGTCTACACTAGAAAACAGCCAGTTGGCCTTACCAATTAAGCAATAGTCCACAGTATATAGTTGAAAGATTGGTAAAACCTGTGATTAGGTCTAAGAGGAATATAACCTTCGACAATTGGTATATAGGTTACATACTAATGATTACCTTACTTCGAGGCCACCAAGTAACATCTGTATGTACCGCTATAAAAAATTCAAAAGAATTGCCGTCCAATTTTTTATCTACTAGACAGCGAAAAAAAAGTCGTCTTTTTCATTTCAGAAGGATTTAACACTTCTATCATTCATTCCACGAAAAAAAAGAATGTTATACTAATGTCAACGTTCCATCATGATCATAATATTGATGCAACGAGCGGAGACAAGCAATTCACGGAGATAATTCGTTTTTATCACATAACAAAGGGCGGCGTAGACGTGGTAAATCAACCCAGTGCTACTTAATATTGTATCTAGAAATAGCAGACGATGGCACTTGACAATATTTATGCTTTGCTGAATACAGCAGGAATACATTCCGAAGTCATATGCAGCACCAATTATAAGAACTTTTATAGAAAGAGACGACTATTTTTGAAGAAATTGGGAATGTAGTTGGTTCATCAACATCTTCAGGTGAGAAAAAAAAACCAGATTGCCCAGATAAATGGGGGATAAAATTACGAAGTTAATAGGTAATCTTCTTGAAGAAGATAAGATGTAGTATCTGTCCAAGCAGGTCTGACAGAAAGACCAAACACACCTGTCAAAATGGTGGAAGATACATTTGCTTAGAGCAAGCTTATATGACATGTGAAAAATGTCTCCTATTCTGACGAATAACTTTTTTATTACATGAGATAGCTAAAATCAGTTTCCTGCAGAATGTTTTCATGGCTTAGTGCAACATAGCTGTATCACATGATATTTGGTACTCTTTTATATTTTTCATTTATATTATACGAATAAACTTGGGTTTTCTTGCGTGTTAATTTTTGTGCCTTATTAATATGTTTAACAATTTTATTATTCAATAAACGTTCATGAATTCTGTTTGTTTTATCGTCTTACACTCATCACAAATTCGATCTCAAATGATATCTCAAACAAAGAAGTAGTGATGTTTCTGTTTAAGAAAAAAATATTTGTTGGGGTTTATTACACCCCACCTTGTCACTCTTGCTCTAAGATGTCACCTTGTTAACGCCGGGTTAAGCTATGTTGGTACTTATATCGCCTTATTAAAGATTATATTATGTGATTTGAAGTTTCTAGGTTAGTGAAAAATTGACTTACTAAAATTGAGAAAATTTTGAAAACTCGTTACAGTAACGTACTTACTGCGATCGCACGGTTTTTTAGCATGGTTCTCATTTCTGATATTATGGTCTAGCTAATCTTCTGAACCAAAATGTGTTACTTCATGTTGTCTAGTCTGTATTTTGCCATCGTCTGCAGATTGTGTTTGACTCAACACCACACGCCAAATGGACCGAATGTTATAGACCCCTACAAATAGCAGAGTTTGCAGGCATTTAATGTTCAAGACCTAACCGCAACTACCTAATTGAAATTTAATCATATCAATCAAATTAAGACTATTGAGATTAATTAAAAGCTTCTTAAACTAACAAAAGTAATCGGAAGCTGGCAGTGTCTTTGTATTTGCAATTTTAAGTTCAAGATCAATAAGATATCGACTTATATACTGCTTATACCGTACTACGGGCTATCAAACAGCATTATAAGTTACGTTATTAAATACATTTGGGACAGATAAACCGATGCTAAAAATATTGTAGTATTTAGTTGTTTTTTAACACTTTTATAAGCATATCCATTATTTTATTTCGAGTTTTTTTGTAATACAAGTTTCTATATTTGTAAATGGTAATAGGTATAACTTAAATTCAAACAACGTTAACTTTAACCATCTAAATCAAGGTTTGATGGATCTACTGGGATTTATATTTGTAACTTGCATACAACAATCAAATACCGTTTATAAAATTCGGAAGCTTTACTAAATCTTGTGTATGTATTGTGCAATAAACTAATTTTATAATATAAGAATGAATAGTTTAGTAAAAGACTGGAGATATAGGATGTGATGCACAACAAAAAATATTTTTTATTACTGTATGTATAAGCTTACATGCAAAGAACATACAATATTTCTTGTTTGTATACGTCGCTTAAGGCACCAAAGATTTTTGTTTAATGGCCAACATGTAAGGTAAACTTGTTTTGAGCACAATTTTGTTATTTTGTTTAGGGCGGTTTGATTTTTCGATGAGAATTAATCGGATAAAAATATAAAACTCTTGTCTATGCATGACAGCTTAGTAATGGAATATTTATTTTCTTTTTTTTTTTTGTTCGGGAAAGACAATATGTCAAATCCATATCTCTTGAAATGAGATTCTTTGAGGAAGCAATTTTAGGACGCTTTATTAAAAAGAAAAAACAAACGAATATAAAATGTGCAGCTGAACGTAGCTTTAACACACGAATAGAGCACTTTAGAATCACCTATTAGTTCAAAAAGTAACGATCACGTCTTTATTGTAAAGATACTAATCAAGCGACTAAAATTCTTAAAAGTCTAAAAAGTTTGTAAATTTATTTTAAAATATACACATATTCAGTAAATAATAACCATTATAAAAGTGTAATAGTAAATTGCTTTTCCGATGAGGTTATAGTCGATGGAAGGCTAAATCTTATTCGATTAAACCAAAATTAAGTAAAATTTGTGGACAAAGGTGTCCTAGTTAACAAGCAAAAAGTATTAAAACTTAGTATAACTAAATTTATAACTTTAAGCCCAATTAATATTGAATAATCTATATAAAATTAGCTTCTCAGTCAGGGCATAAGCTTTAACACAAATTATATACAGGGCATGGGTTCTAGCACTTATGGTTGGCGGAGTGTAAGACCCAAAAATAAAATTCAAGATAAGATAAAATAAATTTATTGACAACTATCACAGTTATATAATATAGTTAGCTACAATTAACAAATCTCAATAAAGGGCGAAGAAAATGAATTAATGTTAAACTAAGTCTGAATATTGTTTGGGTGAATTGTGGAGTAGTATTTTTAGTTTTCATAGAAACGATACAGATAAGTAATGTAATTAGCTTGGATGTCGATTCAAACTGCTGCCCTGGAAGTGACAGAATGCTGGAGAGGCCCCCACTGTGCCGATGTCTGCGGAGCAGCTGGAGTAGGCTTCCTTATGATGACAGCTTGACGATGGTCATAGTTCTAGCTCGTCAGGAATTATGCCATGTGTTTTTATTTACAGGAGCGTATAAGGTGGAGGACCCCAGGACAGGGGTTCCCGGTAGTTAGATGTCCAGGACATGGATGCACGTGGAACAGGTCCCTTAATAAGGGTGATGGATTCCCATAATAACGGTGATGGGTTCCATAATAACGATGATAGGTTCCATAATAACGGTGATGGGTTCCATAATAACGGGGCGATCTAAAATTTCAGATCAGTTAGGGTCAGCTAAGTTCTTTGCTAATTAAATAGGGCAGGTAGCAGCTGGTTCCATAAGTACAAGAGTTATCTGTTATGTTAGAGTTAATAAAATTTAATTGACCTCGAGAAGAGCACAGTTGATGCAAAATAATAGCAAATAATCAATCAATATCAATTTTGGAACGCTACCACAAGCCATCATAAAACAATATCGCTATAGTGAAAGAAATTATGTAACATAAATTTAGTACAGCACAGCTATTTATATTAATCACAATTAAGAAACTTACAAGCAATTTACAAAATAAGCGAGAATTTGATATTATATTTATTCTTACCTAGGTTGGCATGCTACTTTTTCTCGCTTCGATTAATTACGTCTTTGCATCTTGTTATGTTAAAATTTTACAAGAGAAGAAGGCGGTCACACGTGGGAAGTTCGCTTATAAAGAGCTTATCTGGCGAGGTATTCGACCAATCGAGTGACCACGTTGAGGTTAGGCGCGTCCTCATCGAGTTTTACTGCGGTAGAACCATTGACCACGAAATGGGTATGTCGCATCACCGACTCTGACGTCACTAGAGGAAGTCAAACTCTGACGCCAGTTTACAAGAGAAGAAGGCTGTCACACGTGGGAAATGGGGACTAATTCCGAAGATTTTATAGCCCGGGAGGAACAGGTTGGAGGCTGCTACTCATATGTCAATGTCCCCAGGCCTGGTCAGGGCAGGTCACAATTGGTGTGATCTCTTCTGATGATCCTCAAGATTAACTTTAATTCAGTAATCGGTAAGAGACCAGATCGTATTGTAGTTGAATGTTGCTTAGTGGTGAACTATAAAAGTTAGTTGAAGTGACAAGCTTGTCTAATTACGGACACACACACACAAATATATATATATATATATATATATATATATATATATATATATATATATATATATATATATATATATATATATATATATATATATACATATATATATATATATATATATATATATATATATATATATATATATATATATATATATATATTTCAAAATTTTGGAACTTGAAGGAAATGTTCTAGAAAAAAAACAGATTTACGTAGCTCTGCTAGTCTTTCCGTTTCTTTTCATATCTCATCTATTTGCGAGAGGCGAAAGATCCAAATATAACACATATAACCTTGGTAAACGCAGCCAATAGTGCGATCGTCTTGGAAGAATTGCTTGTTATTTCCATACTAATGTTACTATAGATTATATTGTATTAAAAAAGATGATACATTAAATCTAACTCTGTTTAAATTTAATGGGCTGGAAGCTTCGCTGAACCCATTCATTTCTGTAAGGGGCATGTGAATCATTAACGTGCTCAACATCACATAGTAGACGGGAACGGCAGTTTTACGCCTCCTGTGTAGGACCGATCGTGCAGGCATCTAACCTGCTCAAACACAATGCCACAATCTTGCTTAATGTTATTTTTACTGTGTGTAGGTATTGAAAAAGTGAAATGATCTTCAACTGGGCGTCAAACTCAGACCCTTTAGTTCAAAGAAACAGGTTCTTATCATTGGACCACTAAGGATGTCTTAATTTTAGTTACACATTAATTATAAATGCTGAACAAATAGAATGTTCCTTGTGCTTCACTTTTAAGTCCCTGTGCTGTTAATAATGGTGACTTTTCGTTTTGACTAATGCGAACAGCGTCAACATTACTTCTCTCCAATTATGTAAGAGAATCCTATTGTGCAAGATACTGTTAGAAATATCTACACAGTCACTAGTTAACTAGGGTTAGGCAAAAAAGAATAGGACTGTTCTATATGGTAAGTTGTATATTTTATCACAAGAGTGCAGTTAAATTTTAACAAACACATTTGTACACTTTACAGTGTCCGTAATTAAATAAGCGTGTCATTTTAACTGACTTTTAGAGTTCACCACTAAGTAACATACAACTACAAGACAATCTGATCTCTTACTGATAACTGAACTAAAGTTAATCTTGAGGAGCATCAGAAGAGATCATACCAAATGTGACCTGCCCTGACCAGGCCTGGGACATTGTACATAAGGCATTCACATACACATATAAACAGCAGCCTTTAATCGGCGTAAAGAAAATTACTAGGTCAATACGCCAATTGGAGGCTGCTGTTCATACGTGTATGTGAATGTATGCGATGTCCCCAGGCCTGGTCACAAAGCGCCACAATTGCTGTGATCTCTTCTGATGCTCCTCAAGTTTAACTTTGGTTCAGGTATCGGTAACAGAATACATTGTCTTGTAGCCGAATGATGAGTTGTTGTTTTCTCTATAGCCTTCTGTTGAAGTGTCAATTTGACACGAAATATATAAAGCGTGTTATAACCAAGAACATTTGTAATTGCTTTATCTGCCTTAAAAGGTCGAATGCCTTAAAATTAAATTCTGTATACATACACACACACACACACACACACACACACACACACACACACACACACACACACACACACACACACACACACACACACACACACACACATATATATATATATATATATATATATATATATATATATATATAAAAAAATTCATCAGTTTCGATTTATATATATATATATATATATATATATATATATATATATATATATATATATATATATATATATAAATCGAAACTGATGAATTTTTTTTTAAAAACTCACTAAAAGACAAAGACATTCCTTGCCGGAGGTCATATAAATATGGTTTAAGTTATTGATAGATGCTTTCACTTTTTGATTCGATAACACACAGCCCTGGTTCTTCGGTGGCCAAGTAGTAATAACGTGTGCTTCCGGGCAAAGGGTTCTGGGTGTAAATCCCTGTAAAAGCGACAACTTATTTCTCAGTATTTTTTGTAGATTAAGATCGGCCGACTTTGTAGTATTGTGTGTGAACAAATTAAATATCGGCACGTTTTTCCCTCGAGAGCGGGGCAAAAGACGCTAATCTTGTGTGCCACAAGATGTTGGGCACTTTAAATAGCCTTATTACAGAAAGAAATAGTTTTGGCAAAATTTGCAGGACAGTGGGGTGCAACGTCTCCCTGGCCTCGTAATTGGCGATAGTCCCGGAAATAGACCGACGTTGAAGTACCAAAAAAATCCAAAAATAACACAGCCCAAAACACACTTTCGTCTCTGTGTATTTTCAAGTGTTCTAAAGTAATCTTGGGGTGCATGATTTAAAAATATATACGATTTGGTCCATCAGATATAATTTTTGAGGTAGCACACGTTCATATTCACCCTATTTTTAGAATAAATAACTATTTTCACCCAAATGCTCTAATTACCTAGGTATTATAACAATAGCGTCATTTGCTTTACAAGTTTTTTGATTAGTGATAACGTTCAGATAACGACATGAAATATAATTCTATTTTCTAAAGCATTATAATAACGTAAACTGAACATAACATTACAGTAACACTTCAGTGACTACAAAATACTTAGCCTTGAAACGAAATAAATAAAATTATTAAAAAATTAACATAGCCTACTTTTCTTTTTAATAACATGACACATGGTTAGATTATGCTAATACCATAGTGACTAAAGAAACACTTACTTCTAAAAAATCAATCGCATATAAAAGGAAAAGTTACGTGACACCTCAGATGTTTCTTTTTAAGAGATTCTTGAATGAACTTTGTTAGAGCAGTTTCTTTGCAAGTTTCAACAGTGATGTGCCATTATATATATATTGCATGATCCATCGTACCACTCCTCCATTGTTTGAATATTCCGGTGAAAGATACCAGATTTTTCTTCGCTGATATCACCCAAATTTCTAGAGAAGTGGTCCAAGTTGCTGCATAACTAAAACCTTAATGCTCGTATTGAATTCTAGATTTCTAAAATTACTGAGCATGTTGTTTTTATTCGGTATACTTTTTAGGTTTATGATTGCTCAAAAAATTTCTGACCACCAAAACATTTTGTCAGTATCACTCATGGAATCTACCAAAGTAAAGTCTTTTGTGAGTTGTCTTATTTGGGAGCATCACAGATTACAGCTTTCAGTTTCTTGCAGACATTTTTCCATTATGATCAAAAGCTTTCACAAATTATTTTACTAGGCCTTACTTTTTATGTAACACAAGCAAGACTATTTTGTCTTTTCCAATTAAAGGTCAACAATGGACATTGAAATCCACCACAGCCAGGTTCTCTCTCGCAAACCATATTCTTTTTGCTGAGTTGTCCTGTTAGGCTCTACTATCTCAGAGGCATAAGAAGAAAGAAAATTTTGTGTATTCACTTTATGGTCATTTTTAAGTCCACACAAATCTACCATTGATGTTAGTGGAACTTATTCTTTTCCGTGATCAAGACTTTGTTAACATATACTTTTCGCATTGAGGTAGCGTAAGTCACTGTAACTTTATTTGTTGCCGTTGTGCAAGAGGATCCATTATGAATTCCGCTTGGAGCTGTGAACAAACTAGCGCCAATTAACTAGACAATATTTGGGAATTTTTTTTTAATCAGGAGTCCTCCAACATTTTGACAAAACACAACATCTTTTTCCTGAAGAAAAATGCCAACAAATCGTGTTTCCTTGTTCGGGGGAATGTAGTTTCTGTTTTAAGATTAGGATATTTCTTTTTATTTAGGCTAGATGCAAGTAATTCAGAAGCCTCTTAAAAACGCTAAGATCCTGCATGAGGTCACCAAACTTTGTTCATCAAGTCCCGTCCTGTTCAGTGTCACTACCTTAATAATAAGAGGCCTCAGATATCTAAAATTCATCTTATAACGCTCTGGTAACTGGTGAAACGTTGGAATTGGTGCTTCATCTGAAAGAGTGCTTTGCAGAGGTTAGATCAGGATACTTCTACTAGCCGCGATTATTTAGACTAATGACAGTGACATTCACAGTACATAGATAGCAGTCTTTAATGTCGTTTTTGAGTTCCCTCAAAACCACCTGCACAACAAAGTTGAGACTATATTTTTTACCATCAGTTAATTGTCGTAAGTGTTCCGTACACGTTTTACACAAAAGTGTGAAGTCCATGTTTTGTCTTGGTCACCAAGTCTAACGCCAAAATATGCAATGCATGCTCTTTTTACAAAGCTAGAAGTTTTTTGAAGTTTACTCCCCACATATGTAGTTAAATACGTCAGGACTGTTACACATCTGGTGCGATTAGAAACAAGTTTTTGATTTAATCTTTATAAACTTTTAAATGTAAAGACTTGATCTGTCGGTAATATGGCCACTTGTAATGTAACTGGTACAACACCAAACCGTGGACTTCTCACTTTACTACTGTACCATTTGAACAATTTGCCGAATTTTAGACACTTCAGGCGACTTGACTGCGACTGGGCCTTGCTGCTAATGTATTCCGCTTTGATCGCTCCAAGGGAGTTTATACTAGGCTTTGATAAATTGTACCGAATTTTCATAAAACAGAAAAAACTTAGGGGACTATGGTAACGTGGTGTGGTGCGATTTATAACTATGGTTTGTCGCTAGAAGTTAAATATAAAAGTGCTTTGAAGTCAGTTGCATTGTATTTGAAAAGGTTTAGCTGATAGGGAAACACTGCTTTGGTATTTGCGCAACAAATAGAGCCAAATTCAGGTCTAATATTCTAGACACTAGAAAACTAGATTTTTTTGTGGGGCTGTGTAGTAAACGCTCCAATTCACAATTTGATGCAGCGCATTACGTTTTCGCCTTTAAAGTCCTAATAGTTAGGATTCTAAAGACAACAAAACGCTGACAATGTTACTATTTGAATAATGTTGACAAACCTCCAATTTTGGACAGAGTATCCCGCTTCCTTGCTGATACCCTTACACTTTTTACACTCTGTAGTTACACGTTACAATTAGATAATTATATATTCTAGATATTGGCAACTTACATCTTCCGCTTATTTAGGGTTTTAGAATCGTGCTCGCAAGGCGTTGTAATTCAGTTGAGGAGCTCCTTACCAGTTTTATCATAGCTATTGGATATTATTGTGTTATTAGGTGGAATTAGGTGAAATACGCCAATCAGTAGATCACTCTTTTCCGATTTTCAAAATTAAAGTGAGTGCCCCCGCTCACCTTATTTCTATATTTTTAGCAGCATTAGCATTAGTATGGAAGTTACAAGCAATTCTTCCAAGACGATCGCACTATTGGTTGCGATTACCAAGGTACCAAGGTTATATTGGGATCTTTCGCCTCTTGCAAATAGGTGAGATATGGAAAGAAACAAAAAGACTAGCAGAGCTAGGTAAATCTGTTGTTTTGTAGAACATATCCTTTAAGTTCCAGGATTTTGAAATATATTTATATATTTATATATATATATATATATATATATATATATATATATATATATATATATATATATATATATATATATGTGTGTGTGTGTGTGTGTTATACAGATATAAAAAAATGTACTTATCGGAAAAATGTACTTATCGGATAAGTTCAATTCGGAGAACTCAATTCCTCACAATACAGTCTTTAAAACGCATAAACCAGTTTATTCATCCCTCTAATGGCGCTAACTTTGTGACCGAAACGATAGTCAGGTCTAAAAATTATATTGTGATGAGTTGGGTTCACCAAATTGTACTTATCAGTGCTCATCACAGGTTCCAATCTTCACCTGATGTACTTATCGGAATAAACTTTAGATACAATTCTAAAAAGGATGGTTTTGAAATTATTATGGTTCTGATACAAATTTCATTGTCAGTTAAAATAAGCATTCCCATGAAAATTCGATAACGCTGGTAAACTGACAAGAATCTCTATGTCAGTCAGTTTGTAATGTTGTGTTTATCTGAGCCGACCTTTTTAATAAAAAAAAGGACGAGGAAGGCTAATTAACGTACAATTCTGTTTAACAAATATTCATCATTTTGCTCATAAAGAATGTTTTAGTAACGTAGATATCGCTCCTGTTACCGATATCGTTTCAGCTTCTTTGATCCAAGCGGCGTTTCCTAAGAGACGTTGTCGTGGAATGTTGCATATATCAGGTTAACGTAAGCTTTCAATGCTGGCATGCCTTTATCTTCAATTTTGCATTTCAGCCTTTCGAAAATCAGATTGGAATGGGTTTATTGTTTATATTTAAATTTAGAAACAAGTTACCAGTTGGTAAGATGGCGGCCGCTGTTTGACAGTTTAACGGTTTAAATAAATATTTTAATATATATATATATATATATATATATATATATATATATATATATATATATATATATATATATATATATATATATATATATATATATATATATATATATAGTTTTCGTAGTTAAAGGAAATACTTACAAGAATCAAAGGGAACTTTTTATAACGCTCAGACGCTCAAATAAATTTATCAGTTGCTCATTTGTTAGCGACATGTTGAACTCAAAATCCCTTTTGTTTTAACTTTAAATAATATAAACTTTTTATTTTAAGTAGAACACCTCCATATTTCTATGAATTTGCATGGATAGTTGAAAAATATTTTAGTTAAACTCCGTGTACATGTATCTAGTGTAACGAGATGCTAGATATTTACAAAAATGAATTAACAAGTTGAGAGTTGTTAAAAAACCGGAGTTAAAAAATTATCTTTATCACTAATCAAATATTTAACGGTTACAACAAACGTTTGTTCACATCTAGACATTTCTATAATCGAAACTTGTTACCTTGTATGAAAATTTCTGAAAAATTAACTCTATTTCTGGACAGACCCTCGA
This sequence comes from Tillus elongatus, assembly GCA_964006375.1. Classification (NCBI taxonomy): domain Eukaryota; kingdom Metazoa; phylum Arthropoda; class Insecta; order Coleoptera; family Cleridae; genus Tillus; species Tillus elongatus. Next base: position 46,471,514 of record OZ023269.1, read on the forward strand.
TTGCGTTTCCTGCAGATTATTTGGTCATTGCATATACACTTTGGATTTCAAGCGACTATACAGTAAAAAATTGAGAGAAATTAATTCTGGCGAGCTAGGTATATCCCCTCCTGCGGTCCATCTATTGAGAAATTTTGTTTAAAAAGAATGGATAACAACAGTAACAGTATGGATGTGCACCATCTCGTTGTAAGCAAATCCTATTATACACGGACAACAGTTGCGTGGGTCTTAAAATAGATTTGCAAAAGCAGGCAGCAGTTCAAGTTAAAAAAGATGTAGGTATGGTTCTTCGGTTAAGGTCTTCAAAGAAATATGGCCGGACAATTACGTTTACTGCGATTCCAGCTGAATCATAAAAAAATTTTAACGACGTTGGGTGCGCTCTATCTGCATTCAGTGAGGATTTTCGTTAGGCCAGTATTTGCTTTTGAAATAAAAGATCGCTTTATCAAAAAGTACATTGCATTTAGTACAATTCAGATTGTGATAATTCATTGTTGAAATATGTTCACACGATTTTGTTGGTCAAAATTATTTTCCATTAATGCTTACACCAGATGAATCTTACAAATAAGAGACTCAGCTCATTCAAATACTTTCAATATATTTCGATTCTATAGTCGACTTTTAGGTAGGCAAATCTCTTATATGACCAAATGACCACATCCCCTATATTACTTACTGTTGAGTGGCTAATTATTACGCCTTTATTGTCCCAATTATTTTCATACATATATACAGTTACAATAAGAATATAAGTTTTATGAGAACAATAGGTAGAGTTCGGACAAGCCGCTCTTCCACTCGACCTAGTAACTAAAGTTTACAAAAAATGCAACAAAAAAAAGTAAATATGGTTTACTACAAAATGTCAAAAATGACAAAATTGTGGTATAAATAAATTTATACTCAAATTAGCTAGAAATCTTCCGGGCAACTTATGACGTAGCAACAACAGAGTCGGCTAACAGACCTCTCACTCACGCATCCTCCGCCCGGACACTCCCTCACATATAATACTCACCCATAATACAAAACACACCCACACATCTACATTCAAAAACCACACTGATGCACCCACAGACATGCAAACCCTTTGTAAATTCGTTATCCGTTAACCCCACACGCAACTCATCCCAGTTTAGTTCACATTGGCGTTCCAGGTTAGAAAAAATCAATTTCCCCACCAAGAAGCAATCGCTTAAGATTTCGCTTGAATGTTAGTCTACTCAAATTTCGCAGCTGAAATGGTATCTTGTTTTAATTTTTGCAGATCAAATAAGTGTAAGAACTTCTATATAATGCTGTACGATATATAGGAGGAGATATGCAGTGCTTATGTTTTACATTAATGCTGTGGACCTCAGTACGATACATAGTCTTGTTGTACAAATACTGAGGCGCCTTATTAATAGTAATACTGTGAAATAAGCTACAAGTATGCAACTTAAAACGGTCTTCAATTTTCATCCAATTTAATTCCTTAAACTTGGCCAATATATGATCATATTTTCGTAATCCACATATAAGTCTTATGCAAGAATTTGAACACGCTGCACACGCAGCTTATTTATGTTGGTTAAATACAGCCCATACACAACATCTGCAACGTTAAATTGACTTAGGACTAACGACTTACATAAAGCAATCTTGTTTTCATAACCCAAGTATCCCCTGTTAGGATAAATGAGTTTCAAGTTGCTAAACGCTCCTTTAATAATTTTATTGAAGTGAAAAGTAAATGCCAGGTCATCATCCAGTTCCAAGCCCAAATTTCGGCACACTTTTATCAATGCCGGTTGTTGACCCCTTATTTTTTACATACTCGACTCCTCCATCGTTCTTTTACAAGTTTTGGACCAAATAGCATAATTTTTGACTTTTCTGGATTGAAATCAATACAACAGTTTGGTGGAATTCTAATTAAACTTTCTAGATCAGAATTTATCATTTGAGAAGCGTTGGCAGCAATTAATGTCTTTCATTGAACAACATATCTGTCTGGCGATATTTTCTCGTCACAAGCCTAAATTTCTAAGGAAAGCCTGACTAGACCCCCCCCCCCCTATATTATAACTGCATAATATTCTACGTACATTGCAATACCATTCACTGCATCGTAATATCGTCTCCTTATTATTCATGCGATCAAATGTCGCTGTCGCTAGGTTTATATTTGACTTGACTTAAATTTATCGAGGTGGCACCTACCTCGATAAATTTATCACCACCAAAAACCGCACCTTATCAAATTTTATTAAAATTGTTAGTGCCGTTTTTGAGAATCTGATTACACATGTACAAACATTGCTCTTTAAATAGTATAACTTACTTCTAGAAAACGAATTTTCCCCAGGATGTCACCTATGTAGATCGATTTTTACCTCCCAAGGCCCTGTATACTAAATCACATTGAAATGAGAATTAACATTGTGAATTTGAAGATAATAACAAACTTTTATTTAGTTGGTTGTTTATTAAAAATACCCCCCCCCCCACTGAAATTTCATGGAAAGAAAACCACCACTTTAAGCTTCATTCAAATTATACTCATCAAAATTATTAACAAAAAAATATATAAAAGTAATTTTTTTTAATTCATTGGCTAATTGACGGAAAATTGAAAAGACATTGAAATTGTAGCATAATATAATAAGTTATTTACTAATTATCCAAGATAATATTAGCGAAATTTATTACCTTAAGAAAAGAGCAGGCATACAGTGCTTTTGAACGACAAATAAAGAGAGGTTTAAATAATATTTAAAAAAAGTATATATAAGATAAACCTACATATTATGTAGCTTTCTTTTAACAAAGGTGACTTTTAGACATATATTATGAAACAAGAATTGGGGTTATGGCTAAAAAAGATCTTCACATACTGCGCTTTTGGGATAGGCGCATTATCTCGAGCATGTCCAAAGTTTAAGTTTCTTTTAGTGCAACTTTAGACCACTAAGACTCAATGTTTGCAATACAATGGGCTGATTTTTTAGCTTCTTTTTCTGAACCAGAAATAAATTCCGCATATGTTTCTTTTAGAATTTTCTATATTTATCCTTAACAGTTTGGAGTTATTAGGGTTTTATTAAGGTAATGCTCATTTGACTATGCAATTATTAAAATTGAAACGGATACAATTGAATTTATTTTAATTTGGAAGAGCGAAATATGCTAGTATTCTACTTAAGCCTGTTGAAATTGAAACAAGTAATAAAATTAACTCACTGGTATATTCTAATGCCAATGAAGATCTGATCGGCAGCTTAAAACTTGGGTTTACATTTCCATGTGGTTGAAGCTATTATAAAAAATCACAAAATACACGATAAGTTACTTATAATACTTTATTAACTCCATTTAGATAATCATGTTGGAAGATAGGACTGCAGGTAGACACACGGTTTCTGCGGAAAATTATGTGGAGAGGTAGATAAATCAAAACTCAGCAGAGGGGAGATATCGATATGCTCAACTTACACAACTGATCTACGGAAACCCTCAGTTAAATAAAGATATCTATTAAAAAAACAAATTCCATTTTAATGTTTTTGCTCACGTATGGATAATCGATATTTTTTTATAATAGACGGTCACAATTTAACCATAGCAAGGTGCGCTGAAATTTTCACAAAAGTAATGTCAGCATTGGCAGAGAACTTGGCTCTCAATAATTTAGGAAAGTGTTGGTACCTGATGCTACTTCGCTAATTTGGCACACAAAGTTGACCTAGAGCTCAAACAGGTTTTGGGAAACCGTCGGATTAGCATTTATTATCTTCTGATCAAGCACCACTAGACTTTTTCCCTTGGAGCTACATTAAAAGCATGGTATAGAGCAACCCAGTGTAGGCCAGGCGGGAAATGTAGGATCGCATTAGGACGGCATCTCGCTAGTTAAGTCCCTATGACCCTTACAAGGCTTGCACAAAAGTACTTTATTTAAGAGTTCATCGCTACCTGCGGAAACATTGGAGTCACTTGGACCATTTATAAATTTTTAAATTTGTTTTGTCTTTCTATTAGTGTTACCTTAATTTTTTAACAAACTTAGGTAAAGCGCAGAAGATATATACTAAGAAAGAAAGAAACATAATAATAATTATGACGGCGAGGCTGGCCTACGTCACAAGTTCTTACAGAAAGTGCAGAAGAATGTGCTTTTTTAAGTTACAAAAATTTTTATTCTGCTTGCTTAAATTTCTACCTGGCCTGCAAATTGGAATAAAGATGCCCCCCGTAAACACTTAGAAAGTTCTTTGGTTATTCTAGTAACAATCTACATGAATACGCACCCCAGTTTTTCCATTTTAATGGAAATAACAGGAAAACGTGATTTTATTGCTTGACTGTTATTAATAAGAACCTTAGCTGTCATTTCTATTGCTTATTATTAAGAAAATGTTACTGCTTCCTCTAAAGTCTATCAAAAACGTTATTTACTCGAAAATTATTGCAGATAGCTATAACAAGTACTAACATAATTCGATGTAAAATTTATTTATGCTTTAGGGTACGGACTAAAATTAGGGCATTGTATTGAAAAAAATAAGTTTAAGTGGTCTGAAGTTGGGCTATGAGAAAACTAAATTCTGCAAATCATGCAGATAATGTACCAATTGTCAAAACTGCAGTATATGCTTTAAGATTTCTTTTACCAACAGCGTTAATTTTTCACTTGAATAACCAGGACGGTAGAAAAAATTGAGCCTCATTATGTAGGACAAAAATTTTTAAATTGCAACCAAAGGTCCGTCTAGAGCGACGTAAGGAATTCGAAATAAAACAAGGCTATACAATTTTATTTGAAACACGGAAGTTGATGCCAACTACGGGTATTTCTGAAAGTACGGCCATCTTTAAGAATATTTTCTTGGACAAGGTTAGATCATTTTATCAGAAGTTTCAATTTTCTGATGGTTGGTCCCAATCAATGGCCTTGATAATCATTGCTTTGATGTGACATTGTGTGACATATAATTTGCAGTGCGCTGTATTTGCCCAGGCAATTTTTTTATTAGTTAATTGTTTTCTAAAGAAGTCAAAATTGTTGTCCCAATCACTTTACCAGAGTCTTATAATCAAATTTTAACAGTGCTTGATAATTTTTTCTCCAAGAGTTTGTTTCTTTTTATTATATTTGTTGTGTTATGGACACCGTTTAGTGATGCATCTCGTATGAAGAGTGCGTTATGGTAGTGAATTTTCATAAAAATATTTTTAATGGCAAATATGTTTCTAATGAAAGCAGGCATCAAATTTGTCTAAATATTTTTTACACAAAATTCTGCTAAAAGCATACATAAAATTCAAATTACATACATAATCTGTAATAAAATTGCAAATAAAATAATTTGTTTGCACGAACATCCATTAAAACCTTATTTTCGACGAATTTCATTTAAAAAATGTACCATCAATTGAATAATTTTTGATACAAAAATTATCAAATGTTCATTCACTAAATTCATTTATAAGAAAATTCGCTAATATAAATAAATTAAATAAATAAAATAACCTATATAGTACGAACAACGTACCATATTCTATCAAAATAACTTTTTTGAAAATGTAAAAAAAAATCGAAAATAAACTTTTTCGAGAAAACTCGTTTCCTAACTGAGAAACCTTAGTTTAATAGAAAATTCGTTATCGAACTTTGAAGCATTTAATGAAAATTCGCTACCAAAACGCACTTACTGAGTCTCAAATTTTTTACAAACATTTACCATATATCGATGAAAAATGCAAAAATGCAATAGAGAATGTCCAAAAAAAATTATTGTAGGTATCGCCAACGACTTATGGGCCAGCCTGTGATTGTCAAAATAATTATATAAGATGCAGATCAAGACACCTTATAGGTAATGTATACAATTATTTTCTCGCATCTTGCATAATAACAATTATATTGAGCTTTACCGTAGAAATGCGTCACCTGTATATATATATATATATATATATATATATATATATATATATATATATATATATATATATATATATATATATATATATATATATATAAACAGAAAGTAAACCCGGATATGGATTCTAGGGGGCCTAGTTTGCGCTCATTTGAAGAAATAATTTTAGAATTCAAAAGTCGGGACCTCCTCGTTAGTGATTTTTTTAAAGGAAAATTTACTAAAAGCATTAGGAAAGACGGATATTTCTGAAAGTACGGCCATCTTTAAGAATATTTTCTTGGACAAGGTTAGATCATTTTATCAGAAGTTTCAATTTTCTGATGGTTGGTCCCAATCAATGGCCTTGATAATCATTGCTTTGATGTGACATTGTGTGACATATAATTTGCAGTGCGCTGTATTTGCCCAGGCAATTTTTTTATTAGTTAATTGTTTTCTAAAGAAGTCAAAATTGTTGTCCGAATCACTTTACCAGAGTCTTATAATCAAATTTTAACAGTGTTTGATAATTTTTTCTCCAAGAGTTTGTTTCTTTTTATTATATTTGTTGTGTTATGGACACCGTTTAGTGATGCATCTCGTATGAAGACCTGTTGTTAACCGTCATTTGAAAAAATGCAACTGAAGTGGCATCGCGGGCCTTCAAGATGCTGGAATATCCTAAAGGGAAATCAGCTGAAATGCTATTACAGTGGTGCGGTCTTGACAAGCGTGGTCTGTAAAGTATGTTATAATTTACCTCGTCGGGGCACTGGGACTGTACAAAGGGGTAGAGATGACGAAGAACGAATTAGGTGTAATGGTTAACCAGGGTAATAGAACATGCGAGGGTAGCAGCTACGGGTCAACAACTGAAGATAATGCATCATACAGTAAAGAAATAGGGTCTCTAGTCATACCACCCAAAGCTTATTTTGCTAATATCGAATAACCAGTGGCTGAACTAATAACGGACAAAATGTAAATTACATTGCTGTGCTTTCGGTAACAACTTATGCCTTTGTTTCTTCAACCTTACCAGAAAGAAGACCGCCTAACACATGGAACAATGGGTCAGCTTAATTTTGCATAGAGCTTAAACTGCACTTACAAAGATCATTATGGTGAGGGGTGAAATTTGATTGAAGGCAGCTCAATACTAGTTTTTTATACAGAAATATAAACTCGCATGCATTATTAATGTTCTACAATCTGCTGCGTTTCCCTACCTGCAGCCACTCAAGTTTTTTGAGGTAATGCCGAGCCCATAAAGCTGCAGTTATTAGAGCCACCAGACTTCCTGCAGAAGTTGTGTCGCAAGACAACCTGACATCACTGATTAAATATGTATCTACTGCAACATGGCTTAAAAAGCTAAGGATCGTCAATATTTTTACAACTTTAAATAATTTTAATAAAATGGCCCTAAAACTGTATCTATTCTTTTAGTTACATTTGTCGTTTCTTAAAGATAAATCCAATAAGTAGATTCACAATCACCGGGTGCTTCAGCCGCTATAATGACACATACCTGTATTTCTTGCTGCAATAAGTGTTGTATTACTTTCCTGTCAAACATATAGGTTTAATATTGAGGAGTTAATATAAAAGAGGCAACTTTGCGCAGTAGGTGAACACGTTTAAGTATTGATGTTTAGACGAACGAAATACGCTTGTATATACTTTGTAAAGTATTAGATAATTAAATCAAATTTTATTTATTTAACTGATTTAACTTTTAGATGCCAAATTGAGGATAAGGTTATTAAAATTATTGTTTTGCAAACCTTGATCTATGTTTAAACCTTGACTACAATTTAAGACACTCTGTATAATAGAAGTCAGAAAGTATACGACTGAACTTGAGCATGATTAATAATTTACCTTATTGACAATGGTTTTCCCCTATAGGCAATCACATTGCTTTCAAGTTTAATGACGCGTTCAACTTACAATGTTTCGAATTAGAATATTCAGTATTGACACTTGAACTCGAGAAAAGCTGATCGATCAGCCCGAATTTGGGGTAGACTGGCTTACAATATGCATCAATTTCCTCGCCAAACAACGGAATTCACGAACAAGATATTATCTCCCCCGACAAAAATTCTCGCTAACTTCGCGCTATTTCAAAATCGGAACTGGACTTAAAAAACTGGTATTACATCTAAGACGACTTTTATAATGTTATACTTATGAATTATTTGTGTCTACTTCCCGATATTATGAGATAAAATCACCTGAAACTTCCGTTTTCTTTAGAAAAACTTGGCGACTTACGACCATAAGTTACATTTAATACGGTTTTTGTTGTTTCGTTTCTCTTTATTAAACAAGATTTAAAGTCATCATTGTGTAACTTTAAAAATTTTTTTAAACCAGTGCAAATTAAAACCTGTAGAATGCAATGTCCGTTATAATCTAGTTAGCTGAAAAGTCAACTAAAACTTGTATACGCTCGTAGATAAATCCAAGCGATAACTCAAGAAATGATTAACCAGAGTTGAGTAGAGTTGCTAGTGTCTTATTTTGTAAATAGTCTAGATAAGTTCATCAACAAGCCCAACCACAGTAATGTCTTAAAAAACAGTTCAAATTTTCTTTCCAAAACTTTTATTTCTAAAAATAATAAAGTTATTTTGATTAAATTTGATAGACATATTGCATTTATCGCATACTTGTTATCTGTTACAACTGAGCTTTCTAGGATAATGAAAAGTTATTACTTATATGCAGTTATAAATTGTTAAAAAAAATTAGCTGCCGTTACACACTTGCTATGTCTAAAGTTTTATATATTTATACTCTTGCTGAACAGTCCAAGGAACCAAATTTTTAAGGAAAAATGAATATTTTTTTTGCGTGAATAATTTTCATATTCTTGTATATTATGAACATTGTAAATAGCAACTTATTTTCATAAAAGTTTGTCTACAGTATGGTTTCGTAAAAATTATAGTCTTATAATCTTTACGAAAGCAACGTGTGGAGATTTATTAAATTTCAGTTTTTAAGTTGTAAAAAATTAAAAGTCTGGACGCAGCTAGTGCGTTATGGTAGTGAATTTTGATAAAAACATTTTTAATGGCAAATATGTTTCTAATGAAAGCAGGCATCAAATTTGTCTAAATATTTTTTACACAAAATTCTGCTAAAAGCATACATAAAATTCAAATTACATACCTAATCTGTAATTAAAATTGCAAATAAAATAATTTGTTTGCACGAACATCCATTAAAACCTTATTTTCGACGAATTTCATTTAAAAAATGTACCATCAATTGAATAATTTTTGATACAAAAATTATCAAATGTTCATTTACTAAATTCATTTATAAGAAAATTCGGTAATATAAATAAATTAAATAAATAAAATAACCTATATAGTACAAACAACGTACCATATTCTATCAAAATAACTTTTTTGAAAATGTAAAAAAAAATTCAAAAATAAACTTTTCCGAGAAAACTCGTTTCCTAGCTGACAAACCTTAGTTTAATAGAAAATTCGTTATCGAACTTTGAAGCATTTAATGAAAATTCGCTACCAAAACGCACTTACTGCGTCTCAAATTTTTTACAAACATTTACCATATATCGATGAAAAATGCAAAAATGCAATAGAGAATGTCCAAAAAAAATTATTGTAGGTATCGCCAACGACTTATGGGCCATCCTGTGATTGTCAAAATAATTATATAAGATGCAGATCAAGACACCTTATAGGTAATGTATACAATTATTTTCTCGCATCTTGCATAATAACAATTATATTGAGCTTTACCGTAGAAATGCGTCACCCTGTATATATATATATATATATATATATATATATATATATATATATATATATATATATATATATAAACAGAAAGTTAACCCGGATATGGATTCTAGGGGGCCTAGTTTGCGCTCATTTGAAGAAATAATTTTAGAATTCAAAAGTCGGGACCTCCTCGTTAGTGATTTTTTTAAAGGAAAATTCACTAAAAGCATTAGGAAAGATTGCTAGTTGAGGATCCAAATAAAATCACTACGCTTTATTTTTTTAACGGTCAGAACTTATTAAATTCTATATATTCCAAATATACCTAAAACATTAAACAACTTACAAAAAAAACTGCAATGTATCCTGGATACAATGGACCTACGTTATTGCCAGGATGGTTGCTATGGGCGAGTGTCATATATTAACTATATAATTTTTAATTTAAACGACGCATCATATAACCTACAAAAAAATTAAAATCTGACAAATTGAAGATAACTATGGTTTTTTTTTCATATTTTTTAACAGCTCTTGTTATAGGTCTAGTAGTAGTAGTAGTAGCAGTGGTGAGGAGGCCAACGCCAAGCAAGTAGGCCACCATGGGCCCTTTTTGCCAACCACAGAAACCCAGCAACCATGCTCTACTCCTCCTCAGTTCCGTCACCAAACCGCCTAGACCTCGAGATGAAGGCCGTGACGGTCTTCAGTTGGACGGTACTTACCTGATCCTCGCCGCATTCCTGGCAAATGGGATCTCTCTCTACGCCTATCAATGTGAGGTGTCTTCTAAGGGCGCAGTGGCCTGTGAGCACCCCAAGGATACGGCGGAGCGTAGGTGGACTCCTTCCGAGTAGCCAGACAGCTTTATCTCTGTCCGGCCCCTCCACGAAGTCCTGGACTGGCTGCACAGCCACCAACCGACCCCCAGTGCCTCTTCATTGCTTCCTCGGTTCACCTCTCTAAGGAGACGGAGATCGACTTCCTACTTATACCTATGGCCGGCTCCGGGCCACAGAACGGCCGCCGAGAACCAAACCTTGCGAGACTACTTGCGACCTCATTCCCCGCCTCGCCACAGTGTCCCGGAACCCACACTAGTTGTACCTCCTTTGTCCTGGCTAACCCTCTGAGGGCGTCAGCGCACTCCTGAACCAGTGTAGACCTCATTCTGTTATAGGTCTAACTACCTAGAGAGAAAGAGAGAGAGAGAGAGAGAGACAGAAAGAGAGGGAGAAAGAGGGAGAGATAAAGAAAGAAAGTGCGCGCCAAAAGTATGGAACCAATCAAGTTTTTTTTTTGGAAAAAATCTCGAACACGTCAATCCTGTTTGATGAAAATGCACATTTGTGCATTAAAGTTGATGTTCCACCATTATTTGTTTTAGCGTAATTACGTCACCAGTATTTTTTGCAAAGCAACCACTGTTTTTTCCTTGATTTTTAGAAATCTTGGAAAGATAATTGATAATAATTGAACGTGATGTATCGTAAGTTTTATTGTTAAGAAAAAATTTACAAAACTCAGTAGCAAAGCGAATACAATGGTTAAATTAAGTGTAAGTTTTGAATTGTAAATAAGCCTGTGAAAATAGCCCAGGTGTAACGGCTGGTGGTCTCGCGGGACATTTTTTCAGTCTTCGACAGCCATTTCATCCCTCGGGAAAGCAGTTTCCTAGAAATTCTGAGCCAGGGCGCGCGTAGTGGTAGGGTGCGCCGTCTTGCTGAAATCATATGGAATTTTCTCGAAAGTCAAGATAATTCTCGTTTGCAAAATTGTTGCAAGAGCTGGAGCAGGATCATCTTGCAAAAACTAAGTCTCTTTTTCAATTGAAAGTTACTTTAAACAATAAAAGTCCGACTATATTCTTTTATCAACCATTTAGCCCATGGTTCATCGTGGTATGAAAAAAAACGTGGCCTGATTAATTAAAGTATGCTGATGCAAACGTCGATTTGCTTGGCACCAATCGATCATAGTTTGACAACACTGCAGTAACCGGTCTGGGTTGTCATCGCTAAGTTCCTGTACGATTTGAATTTTGTAGGGTAAATATTTTTTCTTTCCCATAACACACAGGACTGTTGTCCAACTAACTTAAGCTTTGAATTCCACCAAAAAATAAAAAGTCTGGACGCAGCAAGTGCGTTATGGAAGTAAATTTTCATAAAAATGTTTTTAATAGCAAATATGTCTCTTTAATGCAAGCAGGCATCAATTTGGTCACCGGTATAACCTATATAGTAGGAACATAGTATTATTTGACATATGCCAAATTTGATCAAAATCAGGCCATTATTTTTTGAGTTATCGTATATATATATATATATATATATATATATATATATATATATATATATATATATATATATATATATATATATATATATATATATATATATATGTATATATATATATATATATATATATATATATATATATATATATATATATATATATATATATATATATATATAAACATATAAAAATTAAAACTGACCCTTGATATGGGTTGTAGGGGGCCTAGTTCGCGGTCATTTGAAGAAATTTTTCAAAATTCAAATTCGGGAATGTTCAGTTTATGGCATTTACCCATTTTTGACATAGTTTTGAATATCTTTAACACTACCAGATTCTCTAAATTTTACATTTAAATATGCCATACTACTTAAAATACAAAAAGACTTTTGTACCAATGATACATTAAAAGCCGGTTTTAGACTGATGTTTAGAAAAACCAGGTATTATAACGTTGCTGATAGCTTTTACTGCATTTTAAATTATGTTTCCCACACTAAATTGTGATTTACTCAAAAAATGTAAGATGGCAACATTTTTATACTGTCGGTTCGATAATGAACATACATCTTCAAATCAATAGTAACAATAGAAAAATACCAATTAAAAAAGTTGATGACGTCAATAAACAAGGATACTGAAAAATCAACTTTCTTGCAAAAATGTGTATTTTTATCAAATAAAACCGATTTATTCTAGTTTTTTTCTCAACAAAAAAAAAACAAATGAATTCGCTTTTACTTAATTTACTTCATATTTAAGGCAGGCATTAAACATACATACATACACACATATACACACACACACAGATATATATATATATATATATATATATATATATATATATATATATATATATATATATATATATAGTTTTTCTAACTACTAAACGTCAAAGTCAGGAGTCTTATTATATTTTCTAAAAGTTATTTTTTTCAATTACATCTGAAAAGGACATAGATTAGTGGTCTACCAACAATTAGGTTGTTTAGCTCATTTTACCTACTAAAGTATTGCTATTCTTTACCTTCATGTACATAACATCTACAATACCTCATAATCATAAGTAAAAAAAAACTTCTTCCTTCTTTCGCACAATTATTGTTCTCTTTACTTTCTCCACAACCCCCAAGCTGAGCGAAATATAATGATAAAGTCCCCTTGTATTTTGTTTTATCAAATTTTAAAAAGATCTGCTTTTTGCTTTTTTAACGTCGGTCTATTTCCGCGACTATCACCGACGTCAGGGAACAGTTTCACCCCACTATCCTAGTCATTTCGCACAATGCCTTTCTGTAAGGAGGATATGGATCTTTAACGTGCCCAACATCGCATTGACACGGAACCGACATCTTTGCGCCCCCTCCGAACGGAGGAACGTGCAGACATTCAACTTGGTTAAATACAATTCCACAACCTCGTTTGATCTTAATATAACAGTCTGTACTCAAAAAGTGGAAGGGGAACCCTGGGAATCGAACCCGGCACTCCTCAGTTCAGGGGTACACGTCCTTTCACTGATATCTCACGGTATCTCCCGTATACCATGCTGATCATCGCATGGTATACGGGACCTAAGGTTTTACGTCTCCTCCGAAGGGCGATATGTACAAACTTGGTTCGAGTTAATTATAGTAGTTATTACTTCTTCAATCTAGAACAGACTAATTAATAATAATTGCTTCTGTAAGATGTAAAACTAAGACCCCTGCGAAACTCTTGCCGGCGTTCTACCTACTGAGCTACTTAGAGAGCACTAATAAAATTGGTGCGATAATACGATCAGGTGGAGTTAAAATGTTATTCTTAGGGCGGTATTACAATTGTGGATCTCAAATCCATTAATAACTTACCAGATTCCAGATTTTGACCACTAATACTTTATATAGATGTTAGGTATGCTATGTAGCCCTATATTAGAGGAAAACATTTCTTGTATTTGGCATCAGATTTTTAAATTAGGTCTTTCTAGTTTCTGAGTAAAATACCTTCAAATATTAAAATATAATTTTTAAACATATCTTTGTCGTTTATATATTAATTTTTCCGCATAAGAATTACAAATTCAACAAGTGTTAATGCAGTTTCCACAGTTATAACAGCGCACTACAGTTTTAGCAACTTACGCAAACGCCTATACTGCAGTTTTATTATCTTCAGTTTCAATATTTTAGGAAACAGTTATATTATCGTATAAAAATGAATTTTTAGTAGTAAATTAATGCTTTATCTTAGCTTCTTAAGTATCAAGAATTATATAATGCCTTACCTAAAACTGATAAAAATTTGGGCATTTACAAAATGTGTGTTTACAACTCAGTAGAGAAGGTTACAACCTCTTGCATGATGTAGTAAAACTCAGTGAACTTGTATAGGTTTCGTCATGTTTTCAAATAAACATTTTTTGTGAAAGATGTTAATTGCCTCTAGCTAGTCTCAGTAAAATAGCTGTTAAATTGTCAGAAAAAATTGTTTGGTGTAATTTATAAACTCTACAAGAAAAACTATCAACAATCAGTTAAATTAGTAAGCTTTTTGAATACTTAAATAACAAAAATTTGAAATGAAAACTTACGATATTTCTCCGAAGGCGGCGAATGCGTCTCGGAGCGTCTGCGTTTCTATCTCAGGACTGAGGTCTCCCACGAAAATATGGTGGTGCTCTGAAAAGAAAATTACATTAATTATAGAAGGACTAAAAGGCAGAAATGTACACACAACTAGCAGGTCGCTTAAAGGGATAAATTAACTGGTAATCTGGTTTAGGAACGGTCTGATCCCGGACGCGATTTGTAGTACCAGTCTCCCATCCAGAGTCTCAGCAAGCCCACCGGTGCTAAAGAACCCTACTGAATTCTGAGAGAGTTTACAGACTTGCATCACACGTCACCCTTGTCCAATTTGCCCTAAACAAGATACTCACTCACAATCAGCTTCTTTGACCGTCGGTGATAATCTTGAATCAATTACTCTAAAATGCACCGGGTCGATTTGGCTTCTTAATCCCCTGACACAAGAAACGTTAATTTGTTATTCAGGAACCTTTACAAGTAATGACGGCATTATCTGTTTAATATACCGTAGTAAATTATCACTTGATTTTTATTTCGTTAACTGACTAATTTTATTACCATATTAATTTTCGTGATAAAAAGTGATAACATTAAGAATAATTTAAGATACAGTGTGATCCAACAATTAGATAGCTTAATATTGTCATTTATGGGTAAACTTTTAAAACAAAATGTATAATATATCATATTGTTCGAGCCTCCGTGGTCGAGGGGTAAGAACGTGTGCCTCTGAGCCGAAGCGTATTGGGTTCGATTCCCAGGGTTGCCCTTTCACGTTTTAGTACAAACTGCAATAAATTAATATCAACCGACGGTCTGGCATTGTATTTGTTGAATGTCTGCACGTTCCGCTATTCGGCCCCGTGTCTAGACGATGCTGAGCACGTTAAAGATCCTTACCCTTCTACTCAGAAAGGAGAGGTTCGGCAAAATTTACAGTACACTGAGGTGAAACTGCTCCCTAGCTTCGGTTATTAGCCATAGTCGCGGAACAAGGTCGACCTTTTTTTTATTGTACTAACAAAACACAGCTCTTCAAAAACTAATTTATTACAACCAGCTATTTTCCAACACCACCCGCAACTAAAATATTTCTCTCCATTACTAAATGTCTATAGAACTATATTTCATTGCACGCCTTTTGTGGTCGCCTATTATACACCAACACCAACTCATTACTGCCTTTATTCATAAGGTCCATAGAGTAGTTCTTGACTTTTATACATTGTCCATATATGTAATTTCTAGTCCATTTTCGAAATATAATTCTAGAGTATTCGCTGTTACGAACACACTTTACAACCTGCTTGTGATCATAGAAGTAACAAAGTTCAAAACCTAATTCTCATAGAGACCGATGTGACACTTTCCCCTTACATTCGACCGTACCGGTCTAATTCCGACATTTCTTGTTATAGCGTAATGGATCATCTTTATCTTGCTCTTTGGGCTCCTCTGAATTCGACAGACAACGTCATTAAACCTTTTAACAACCTTATGTGTACCTTACCATAATTTATGCAGTTTCGGTGATCGTCCTTTGAGGCGTGCTGGATTCTAGAACGACACCAGATCTTCTTCTTTGAAAATAGTCAAATTAGCTCGCACGTCATAATGGATCTTCATGCAGTCGCTTTCTACTTGTACGTGCATACTGACAGCAGCATAGATGACCCCTCTTCTCTACACGATGTCGGAGTTCCTTCAAGTAAAGGTCCTACCTTACACTGCTTCTTCCGCTCAGTTGCAGTTCCAGCAACGCACGGTATTTGCACCGTGAGCTCTGAGGGCCCCATGAGACGTAGGCTTTATTTGTTCTTCTATTTTCACTAGTGGCTGCAATACCTTAGATAAATCTGTTTATTTTTTTCGGGCCTGGAGACTTCGAACTCTCACACGACTCTCTGACGCTTGCTTTGCCGTTTCAAACACCAAGAAAGTCCGTTGTTGTGACTGAGGTATTTTTAATAACATTTTTGCCTTGACTTTCGCTCTGTAAACCAGAGATCATATCGTATGCACTTTTCTGACTCCGTACGCTTCATCAAACGCTAGCTCTTGACTTTTTCTAGATAGCCGAGTTCTGGCTAATATTATTAACTGCACACATTAATTGTATATAGTTTGTAAATATTATTTTATGTATATTTTGCAAATAGTCTCTGGTCTATAATATAGGGTTGGGTAAATAACGGCATTATTTAATGCGTATCTAACCCCCAACTACAAAATCTGCTACATATTTCAATAACACAAAAGTGGTTGGAGAGTCAGCGATTAAAGACCGCTTACTCGGGCGTCACAAATTTAGCCAGCATCACCTAAAGGCTGCCGAACCTTTCTCCTTAGTTACCTAGGTACTTTAATCGTTACATCAGTCAGAGTTTCGTGAAGAGGTCGCAGAATCCTCAACAGGGAGTAGAGCCTTTAAAATCTGGCACACGAGATCCTCCGATAGTAACCGTCAATCCGTGTCACTGAAAAACGGTCGGCAAGCTAACACATTGTCACAAGTTAACGCCCAAGCAGAGACCTGTAAAAGGGAAGTAAAACGTTCCGTTCCCATACCGTCCTGTTACAACCCAGTTCCGTTCCAATACCGTAGAAGGTCCGAATTCGTTCGTAATTATGACCGATCCGAAAGAAAACCCCGACATGCATGCGTCCGATAATGAAAGTGCATTCGTTTTGTCCACTGTCAGAATGCCATGGCTATACAAGCTGAAAAATACAGAACTAGCACTGGAATTGGCCAAGTTTGGTCTAACAATCAATGGTACCGTTGATGAACTATGTAATAAACTGGAACAGTTCTTGCGAAATAGTGTGTCAGAGCCAAAGCCGTACGATTTCGATGCCACTCTGATTCTAGAATCTCCGCTAACACCAGCAGTACACAGGGAGACCGCCCTGAACCGGTCCCATACTATCCAGCGACGTTTTTAGTTGGGATTTGCACTTTGATGGCTCGCATCTTCTGCTCACGCTGCGGCCGACAAGACATCCTCTCCAGAGTCTGTCCAAGCCTATCGAAAACCAGAACGAAGCTGTGAGGGGCCGAGGTCATTGCAGTTTCCGTACGTTGAGAATTCTGAAACAACGGCGAAATATGACAACCGCCCTTTTATCCAGGCAGTTACTGAGCAACATGCCTTTAAGGTACTAATGGAAACCGGGGCCACTCGCTCATTCATTGGGAAGGAAGTCGCCATATACTGTTTGGCGTTAGGCATTTCTCCAACGACCGTTTCGGATGTAATCACCCACGTTTCAGTTGGCAGCTCCGTAAATATCCGACAGGCGTACGACCTCGAATTAAAAATTGGGTCACTACTAATAAAACGTAGATTGCTGTACTTACCATCTTTATCCGTCGATCTTCTGTTTGGAATGGTCACATTAAAAGAGTATGAATTTAAGATTGACCTCCATTACGCTCAGTGTTTTCTAGACAGAGAACCTATTACGCCCCCTCTCGCGCTATATCACCAGCTTATTGATCCAGAGCCGTTTGCTTCCGATACAAATCATCTGCCCGAAATAGCTCCCGAAGAATAGAGACGACTTGATCAATTCCAATCCGCCGAACTGCCCGCTTTTGAACAAATAAAGGGTACAACTCACTTGATCAAGCATTACATACGGCTAACTAGGTCAGAGCCCATGAAGCAAAGGTGTCGACCCAGGAACCCCAAAATTCAACAAATAATCATCGACGAAGTGGACCGCATGTTAGAAGAGGGTATTATAGAATCATCATCTAGTCCCTGGAGCTCGCCGATAGTAATAGTTAAAAAGATGGGTACAGCGCCTCGTTTCTGCAAAGACTTCGGGAAGCTGAATAAAGTATCTGTCAAGGGTGCGTACCTGTTGCCGTATATCTCCGCCATATTGGATAATCTCAGGTGAGCCAAATATGTTTATACCCTCGATTGGCGTCAAGGATATTGGCAAATTTCTTTGACCCCAGAAAGCAAGCCCAACCTCTGTTACTGTCCCAGGAAGGGGACTATTCCAGTTTCGAGTGATGAGTTTTGGGTTGCATTCGGCAAGCGCAACGTGCCATCTCATGTTAGATGCCATCATAACACCAGATATGGACGACGTAGCGTCTGCATACTTGGACGACGTGATAGTACCGGGCTAAACTTTTGAGGAGCACGTGGATAACATCAGGGGGGTATTCCGCTATTTACGCGGTGCTAACCTTTAACTAAATCCCGAGAAATGTCATTTCTGTCGCCGTTCCCTTAAATATTTAGGCCACGTAGTAGACACACAAGGCATACATACCAATACCGATAAAGTAGCAGCAATAAGAGCCGTGCCATCTGCTCACAACGTTCGAAATCTGAGAAGATAAACATATCCTTTTCAATTGATTAATTCATATTTTGTGGAGAATTTTCATACTTTTCATTTTCCGCAGCTTAGGCAAATTTTAGCAATCGGGATATTTCGGTATTGTGCTACCATCGCTGTACCTCTACATGGTCCTGTATGTATCTGACCCTCAACCTGTAACTACGAAATCTGCTACATCTTTAATAAGACAAAAGTGGCCGGATAACGCCGAGCCAGTGATTAAAGACCACTTACTCGAGGGTCACAATAATACACAATAAACTACCCAGCTAACACGCAACCATCAGCCGTCTGCCGGGATAATGCTGTCTGTGCTGGTTCAGTAACGGCAACGACGAAAAGGCGCTTTCCCCTTACCTTACTGGCGTTGGCAAAATGCAAATAACATTACGGTATTCCGCAGTAACTAACCAATGTTGGCTATGCGGTGAGAATTATCGCTTTTTCATAGTGTCGGCAAAACGCTGGAGAAGTGCAGGGTAGCCATAATAGCCCTCGTCTGCTCGTCTATCATCGTGAGCCGATAGTGTTGGCGCATGTCCATGGCGCTAGCACAAAAGAAAACATTAAAACTAAAACAACATGGCGTATGTTTATGTGTTATAGTGCTGTGTGCTGTGTGTTTGAGCTTAATTAAAATAAAATGATAAATGATAAAACGCAAGAAATTATCTGTCGCAAGGCAATAGGTAAGTTAATCATTTTTAAATTTATTTGTAGTCTTATCGCATTATATTAAATGTAGTATTCTCACAGTATGCAAATCATGAGCACTTTAATGTATAGTTTGTTTGTAAATCACGCAAATATCGGTAACTGATTTTGTGTGTCAGCTCTTGTATTATTCACCATTCTTCCTCCATAGTTAAGGGAAGGAAGTAACATTATCGAGATTTAATTCAATATAACTAGTATTACGCCTTGACCAACATTATTAAACTTGTTATTTGTAAATGTTGCGTTGTGGAGAAATCGAACATTTTTCGTTGATATAGTGTCTGATTTTCAGGGACAGTGAGCAAGAACCCTTTGTGTGAAGATTCCAGACAACAAAAAGGTGACTCATTAAAGTTTTGCTTTCGTAATGCAGCAGACAGTGAAGAATATAGGAGACAAAAATATGTTTTCGGAAAAATATTGTAAGCTAAGCCTGAAATATAACTCAAGTGCTAGATGAAATGTTTTAAGTAATTTACAGTTGTAAAAGATCATACATTCTCTGATGACGCTAACCTTGTTAGTGAAACGATCGCCAAATTTTTAAAAATGTGCTGTGGTGAATTGGGGTCTCCAAAAGTGTACCTATCAGTGCACATCACAGTTTAAAATATGCACTTAGTGTTCACCTTCGATAAAATTTGAAATCTCAATTAGTGGACAAACCAGATGGACACAGCGTCTCTTGAAAAAGACATCTTAGGAAATTGTTCGTGTAGTCAAGTGTACATACTCGCAGATATTCACTTATTGTTATTATTTTCACCAATTATTGGCGATAAATATTATACAGGTCGTGTTTCATCTCTTTAAGTTTGTTTATGCGAGATAACAATAGCCAACTCATACAATGTATATAAGAAGTACAGATCCCGATTCAACACCCAAGGTCGCTGACGAATGGGTTAATTAAAAGCAGCGCAATTAGAAGAATAGACTATTCATAAATGGGTAAACAACTAGACCTTCAACTCAGCAACCAGCCACCTGCTAGGATCACCTTCAAGACTGCAACTTAGGTGGAAACCGCCTCTCGGTCCACGCCCCACCAGAGACTATATATGGAAGTTACCAGACCACAGACGAACATTCCTACATTGTTATTGCTTGAGTCTCTTTTAACTTGTCATAATTTATATTTATCATTTTTATTATTATTCATAAGTATTTTATGTAACTATAATCAATAAATTCTTTTAAAAAGTCAAGTGTGTTAACAAGAAAGTTAACTGGCGCAGTCGCAACGGATAGTGCTGAAGAACCAAAAAAGTATATTGATTCTTTGCGTTTCAACGCTTAACAGCCAAAGAACCGATCAAGAGAGACGTCATGAAGACAGCAGCAATAGCATCGATTCTGTAAGTTGTTTGCTTCCTTTATTTCCTATATATATATATATATATATATATATATATATATATATATATATATATATATATATATATATATATATATACTGTATTTCCTCATATATTGATAATATTATATGTCTGATAGCGATATTGATAATTTAGAACATTTGGAATATAGATTAAGAAATATTAGTATTGGCGAAATTGATATTGTAGAACAACCCGATATAAATAATTCTAGAAACAATTTAAATATGGCAAATCAATTCCAAGAGTTTTACCTTAAAGCAATCCCCGAATTTAACGGACAACCAGAAAATGTAGGGAACTTCTTAAAAGCTTGTGATCTAGTAATGAACCAATTCTATGATGCAGATAATCCAAATTTATATCTTAACCATTTTCTATTAAATTACATTCAAACGAAACTAATTGCACAAGCCAGGTTAATTATTAACACTAAAATTATAAACACATGGGTAGACTTAAGACGGGCAATTGTTGAGAACTTTACAGACCAGCGAGATGAAATTAGCTTACTAGGCGAATTATTGACACTGAAACAGAGACATAACGAGGATGCCTTAGCGTTCAGTAATCGTTGCAGACACATTGAACAATTACTCATCTCTAATTTAATATCTAATGAACGTAACGAGGGAATTTTAGTATTGAAACAAAACATGTACAGACAACAGACACTGAAAGCGTTTATCGGTGGATTAAAAAACCCCCTTGGTATGGTGGTCAGATCCACTCGACCAGACAGCATAGAACAAGCTTTAAAATTTATATTTTCCGAGGAAAATTATGAATATAGGGACAGATTATTACAACGGTCAAATTTCAACAATAATAACAATAACAGGCACGACAAACAACAAAAACCAGTTTTCCAAAGAAATACCCCAAATTTTAACAATATTCAATTTCAAAAACCCTTCCAACAACAAAATTATCGTGCACCTTTTAACTATAATTCAAACAGACCCCAAATGTCTCACCCACAATTTCAGGGGAACCCTTCAAATCAATTCTCAATGAGAAGACCGACGTACAACCCTAATGACAATACTAGAAGATATCCACAGGCTATGGATGTCGGCAGCAACAACACGAGACATACTAATTTCAGCCGACAACAACCCTCACAAAATAGACGAAACAATTTTCCTTCCAACAATTTTCAAAAAAGACAAAATTTCATACCAGAAGAAGTAAACTATAACGAAACGAATAATTCTTTTCCTTTCAATGAATTAGAAAGAAGACAACATTTCTTACCAGAAGAATTAAATTATGACGCAACATATAATGAACAATCACCCTCCGAATTATACGATGCACAGCATCAAAATTTTCCGATAGCAGGGAGCTCAAAAACAGAACCGTAATAGATATTAATAATTTTAACACAGTATCCCAATTACCCTACGTAATAATAAAAGAACTACCCGGAAAAATACTGCTCGACTCCGGTAGTACTAAGAGCCTTTTAAACCCGTCCATAGCATATAACAACTTTTATAATAAGATTTACAATCACCCGTTTTTAATAAAAAGTGCGCATGGTTACTCCCGCCATAATAATCGAGCCAGAATAATTTTAAACTCACTAACGGACAGTGAACAAGAGTTTTGCCTATTTGAATTTAACAAAAATTTCATAGCTCTTATTGGAATTGACTTTTTGATAAAAAATCAAGCGAACATTGATTTTAAAAACCAGAGACTCAATTTAAAAAATCGAAGCATTAAGATAAACTTCCCTAATACAAGGGATCATGAAGATAAGATGGGTAGTAATAGTAGTAGCAATAACAATCGGATAAGTAGGCTCATCAAAGCAAATGATGAAATGAATCACCTTAACGTAAGTAATACAATAGACAGAAGCATTATTGCACTTGAACTAGAACTAGGAAAGCGTAATCAGCCATTAAATGATGACGATGGAAGGTTACAACAAGTAACAAAGGACATAGGAGAAATGTTCACCCACAATAAAGGTAAACGGGATCAAGTTTCATTAAACACATATGAATATCGTCGAAATAAAAATGTGAGTGATACGAGGACGATACAAAAAAGTATAATGGATCAAATTCAAAATAAAGCGAATAGGATATTAAATAATTCTTACTATCACCAGAATTATAATAATAATTATACGGGGAGTGTACAAAAAAATATTACAAATCATTTGGATAAATCACTTAAATAACCAGGAGAAAGAAATTTTAATTGATTTATGTACAGAATTTCAAGATATTTTTGCAAAAGAAAATGAACCACTGACGCATACAAACGTCATTAAACACAAAATTAGACTAAAAGACGATATACCAATAAACGCCAAACTATATAGATACCCATATATTCACAAACCAGAGGTAGACAAACAAATTAACGAAATGCTAAATCAAAGGATAATTAGGAACAGTCATAGCGCTTATAATAGTCCAATATGGGTGATCCCAAAAAAAAGCAGATGCCAGCGCCAAACAAAAATGGCGGATCGTTGTGGATTACCGCAAGTTAAATGAGAAGACTATACCTGATAGACACCCTATACCAAAAATCGAAGAGATACTGGATAAACTCGGGCGTGCACAATATTTTTCGACCATAGACTTAATTTCGGGCTACCACCAGATTGAAATGGACCCAAATGACATTGAAAAAACGGCGTTTAGCACTGATACAGGCCATTATGAGTACCTCAGAATGCCGTTCGGGCTTTCAGGGGCGCCTGCTACATTTACCCGACTGATGCAACACGTTTTAAACGGTTTAATAGGAAAAACATGCTTAGTATACATGGATGACGTGATAGTGTTCTCGACATCATTACAAGAACATATCGAAAAATTAAGATTAGTATTCGAACGATTTAGACAAAGTAATCTGAAAATACAGCTAGACAAAAGCGACTTTCTGCAAAAATCCAAAGAAACTAGACGCCATAAGAAAATTCCCAATACCCAAAACACCAAAAGAAATTAAATCATTCCTAGGACTTATAGGCTACTACAGGAAATTTATAGAAAACTTTGCGCATGTCACAAAACCACTAACTAAATGTTTAAAGAAAAACGTAACAATCGACATTAACGACGGAGAATACATAAATGCCTTTAATACATGTAAAGACATATTGATGAATTCACCAGTATTAATACCTCCAGATTTTTCAAAGGAGTTCATTTTAACAACAGATGCATCAAACGTGGCAATCGCAGGGATTTTAAGCCAAGGAGATCCGAAATCAGACCAACCAATAGCTTACGCAAGCCGAACGTTAAATGAAACAGAATCTAGATACAGCACAATAGAAAAGGAACTACTGGCCATAGTATGGGCCACAAACTACTTTAGACCCTATCTATACGGCAGGAAATTCACAATATATACAGACTATAAACCATTAAAATGGCTATATTCCCTGACACAACCCAACTCAAAATTATTAAGGTGGAGACTCAAACTAGAAGAGTACGATTTCAAAATAGAATATAAAAAAGGTAAATTAAATAATGCAGCGGACGCACTTTCGAGAGTAGAGATAAACCCCTTAGATGTAGATAACCAATCAATGATAAACAATGTAGACGAAAATGACGACGTTATAACCATAAGCGACGGAGAAACAAGAAATTCCAACGCAGATTCTTATTCCGCGCCGGGCATGCCAATCTTAGAAGAAGAAATAATCAACAGTAAAACAAACCAGATATTCTTTAAAAATGCTGATACCCCGGAGATTTTATCACTCAGAAAGGACAAAAGTAATTTTATTCACGCCACATTCAATTTAAACGAGCCAAATCAAATAGAACAATTTATCAAAGAATATTGCCTACCACAGAGAAAATATTACTGTCTATTTGTAAATGAACGAGATTATGAAATGGTAAGTTCGGCAATTAATCAAAAAATTTAATAACGTAGACTCACCTAAATTTTATAGATGTTTAGAAACTAGAGAAGAAATAAATAGTGAAGAAGAACTCCAAGAGAAAATAGTTCTATTTCACGAGGGAAAGAGTAATCATCGAGGCGCTGATGAGACCTATTTACGAATGAAACGCAAATACTATTTTCCGAATTTAAAGCGAAAAATAGAAGAGTTTATAAAAAGTTGCGAGTTATGTAAAACATGTAAATACAACAGAAATCCGGCGCAAATTTCACTAGAACACACACCCACACCATCTAGGCCTTTAGAAATCCTACACCTAGACACTTTCCAAATTGAAACGTCTCAATTTCTAACAGTATTCGATCCCTTTAGTAAATTCGGGCAAGCATTTCCGATAAAAAGTAAAAATGCAACAGAAATCTCCAAGAACTTAATTAAATACTTTTCCCAATACGGAAGCTGTAAAACAATAATTTCGGACGCAGGGACTGAATTCTCAAATATATTAATAAAAGAGCTATTAAAAGCTTACCAAATTGAATTACATGTGACAACACCGCAAAATCCGATGTCAAACGGACCGATAGAAAGATTTCACAGTACAATAATTGAGCACTATAGATTATTTAAAACAAAATTTAAAGAAATGAAACCAATTGACTTAATGCCTTATTGTATTTTCGCATATAACTCCTCCATACACTCGCAAACCTTAAAACCACCTTTTGAGCTAATATTCGGATATACACCGGAATTATTTAATTATGACCCAGAAGTAATTATCACCCAAGAATATAACACGAAACATAAAGACTTAATGAAAATTATATACGAAGTCATTCAAGACCGAATCGAAAACTCAAAATACAAAACGTTACAACGGACGAATAAAAATACTAACCAACCTTTTAAAGAAGGAGACATAGTATACAAAAAGATCCCTCCAGGATTTCACAAAAAACACAAAAACCCTTTTACTGGACCTTATTCAATAATTTCCCTGATTGAACATAATAAAGCCATAATACTAAATCACAGAACTGACGAACAGACAATCACCCATTTACGCAATCTTCGCCTTGCAGGTTCATTCTCTTCACCAGAGTAAAACCACAACTGGAAGACCTAACAGACAATCCAGGCATACTGCCACGCAAACTGGGACAAGCCTTTTCAGAAAACGATAAATGGAGAATGATTCATATACATGACCTAAGACAACTATACGACGACTTTAACAGACTAAAAACTTACTTTGACAACATAATAAGCGTAATGCATGCAGAATACAAATTAGAATACAAAAATTTTATTTTAACAATCAATTTCACCATCAGCAATATTGATGACACATTTTATCGAATATTTCCAAGAACGATTAGGAACAAAAGAGGTATAATAAACGGACTAGGATCGATATTTAAATCAATAACTAGGAACTTAGATGCAGATGACGGCGACAGAATATATAAAGCTCTTGAAATTTTGAGGAAAGATCAAAATCAAGTACATCAACTTTTTAGTTCACAGACATCCCTAATGATAGATGCTATAACAGAGTTCAATAAAACAATAGACAACCTGAACCATAACCAAGAAGCCATAGTAGCGAGAATAAACGATTTGGAATATACAATAGACAGTCTAAAAAGCGACCAACTAACAAATTTTCATAGAGTAAAACATTTGGAATTACTCACTCAAATCAGTTATTTGTTAAATAATGTACTAAACATGATATTAACAACAGAAAATGCAATTACTTTTTCAAAATTGAACACGTATCATACGTCAATACTGAAACCGAAATTTATATCAAAAGAATTAGAGAATATTGAAAACCATATCTCAAAATCAAGATTAATAACAAAATCCGACATTTCACTTTATGAAAAAATATTTAACATAAAAACCGTTCAAATTGATTTTAAAATTATATTCCAAATAGATATACCCTTAGTAGACAAATCAGATTATATTTATTATCAATTGTATGCATTACCAGTCCCTAAAAATCCGTATACCTTCAGAATGATTGTCCCTAGAACCAAGTACCTAATCCTTAGCAGCAAACACTACGCTTACAAAAACGAAAAGTGTAGGAATCTAAAAGACCAGACATACTTTTGTGAAAATGACAACCCGACAGCACTTAACGAAAACAACCCATGCGAAATTAAACTGATCAACTTCCAGAAACCGATAAACAATTGCAAGCAAGAACTTGTCAAAATAACAAAAACAACAGTCTCTAAATATGGCAATACCCAATACATAATAGTGGCACCCGAAGAAACGAAAATCAAACTTAGCTGCGAAGAAAATGAAGAAACCAAAATAATCAGCGGAACAAAACTGGCGACTCTGAAACCCAAATGCCAACTTATCATCAATAACGAAAGATTTAGTTCAGTACAAATGGCATCGGAAACACAACAATCATTCAATCTCCCAAACATCGAATTGGTAACAAATAAAGCACCCATATTCCCAGACAAATTACCAGAACTAAAATTAGAAAATGTCCAACTGCACGACTTGAACAATATCAAATCCCAGTTACAATCCATCAATGGCAACATTCCAGGAACCATCGATTTGCCCATATACCACCCTAGTGTATGGACAATTATACTATACATTGTGATAATAATAACAACAATCACAATAACTTCAAGATACTTCTGGCAGAAATCAAAAACGAAAACTGCTGACTCCAAACCAATTACTGGATTCCCGATGACTATTCGGAACGAACCATAGGCTTCGTTCTCTAAAGGATGGAGGAGATAACAATAGCCAACTCATACAATGTATATAAGAAGTACAGATCCCGATTCAACACCCAAGGTCGCTGACGAATGGGTTAATTAAAAGCAGCGCAATTAGAAGAATAGACTATTCATAAATGGGTAAACAACTAGACCTTCAACTCAGCAACCAGCCACCTGCTAGGATCACCTTCAAGACTGCAACTTAGGTGGAAACCGCCTCTCGGTCCACGCCCCACCAGAGACTATATATGGAAGTTACCAGACCACAGACGAACATTCCTACATTGTTATTGCTTGAGTGTCTTTTAACTTGTCATAATTTATATTTATCATTTTTATTATTATTCATAAGTATTTTATGTAACTATAATCAATAAATTCTTTTAAAAAGTCAAGTGTGTTAACAAGAAAGTTAACTTGCGAGTGCATATGTACCTACTACAATATTAATATTCACTTATATTGTTAATTAAATGGATTCTCAGATTATTGTTTCATTTATGAATTTGTTTATTGATATTTTATTTGGCCTTATTGTTAATTTTGACATATTTATACTTTATTTATTGTTAATTGCAAAAGTTTTATTTTTATGACATTAAAACGTCTAATATATATATATATATATATATATATATATATATATATATATATATATATATATATATATATATATATATATATATATACAGAGTAGTGCTGGTCCTTCAAAATATAAGTAGTGGGCAACCTTAAATTGAGCACTTGATATAAGTGCCTGAGAAATGCAGATTGGATATTGAAATCAAATAACTAAGTAGCATTGGTAACGTGCCTGACCTGTAATGTATGTGCTGGCTAAGAAACTGTTGGCCGGATGCTGGCCAGAGTTTCCTATAGTTACCGGCTCAGCATTGTATTCAAGCACTTCTTCAGCAAGGCAAGTGCCGGGTACCGGCTATGACGCCAATACTGGGCCAGCATTAAAGGTTAGCTGGGTAATAATGAAAATTGCTATTTGAATACTCCCGAAAGGTACTGATGGCGGCGCGCCGTAGTTGTACGTTAGCCATGAGCGGCAACTAAGAAGACACGTGTAGATGACAGGTGTTTTAGTGAATTTTCTTAGAAAAAATTCACTAATGAGGAGATCTCGACTTTTGAATTTTGAAAAAATTTCTTCAAATGAGCGCGATCTAGGACCCCTAGAACCCATATCCGGGGTCAGTTTTAATTTTTATATGTTTATATATATATATATATATATATATATATATATATATATATATATATATATATATATATATATATATATATATATATATATATATATATTTATATATTTATATATATATATATATATATATATATATATATATATATATATATATATATATATATATATATATATATATATATATATATATATATATATATATATATATATATATATATATATATATATATATATATATGTATCACACCGATAACTCAAAAAATAATGGGCCGATTTTGATAAAATTTGGCATGTACCTTTCTTTTGTAAATGGCTTGGATAAGTTCGTTAGCCAGGAAAATCGGACGAGGTTTTCCGGGAAAATTTTGAGTTTTCATTCGAAAAAAATTCTTATCTCAAAAAGTAATAGGCCGATTTTAATAAAATTTGGCATGTACCTTTCTTTTGTAAATGGCTTTGACAAGTTTGTTAGTCAAGAAAATCGGACGAGGTTTTCCGGGAAAATTTTGAGTTTTCATGCGAAAAAAATTTTTATCTCAAAGAATAATAGGCCGATTTTGATAAAATTTGGCATGTACCTTCCTTTTGTAAATGACTTTGACAAGTTCGTTAATCAAAAAAATCGGACGAGGTTTTCCGGGAAAATTTTGAGTTTTAATTTGAAAAAAATTATATCTTAAAAAATAAGAACTCTATGATAACAAAATTTGGTAGGTGGGTTTACGATATAAAAAGTAAACTATACACCAAAATTTATATTTCTATGTTACAAGAAAAAAAAGTTATAATAAAATATTTTGTGCCAGATCATTTCTATGAAAATTCACTACCATAACGCACTTGCTGCGTCCAGACTTTTTTTATCAACATCTAACATTTGCGCAAACATGTCGTTTTCAAAAACCAACAGTCTTCCACTATTTATCTTTTGAATTTTAGTCTTCGACAGCCAATTTATAAAACATCCCAAGAAATTAATTTTTTATAACTGGAAACTTTGCAGGCTAACTAAATCTCCGTGTACACTTGCATATGGTATCTTCTGAGCTCTTTGCTTCAACTGCGCCCAAATGGTTTATGTCTCGCCACAGTTTAAAAAAAAATTCCCTTAGGTCTCGGTTCAACAGCACTAATCAAGGAAATATACAGATGGAGGCACCAAAATCAAACAACGACGTAACTTTACCCAAATTTTTCTGTACACTTTCTCTTGAAAATGACTTCAAAACTGAAGTTCAGGTATCACTATTGAAGGCAATTCATTTATATTATTTTAACGATTGTAGATAGTAAACTCTGTTATTTTTTACAAGGGCTATCTTGAAAATTTGCTTTAGAATATTGCTTACGACGGGATCATGGCTGGAGGTCTTTTAGCATATCCCTTCAATGAGCCTTACAGCCAATAGTTTGAGTTATGTCAAAACTAATCCGGATTTTCTAGTTCTTTGAAAATTACATAGTTTCTTGTAAAATTTTCACGAAAGGCCAAAGAGGGCTATAAGACTAAAATACTTCTTGTGTTGTAATCTTTCCATTAACTTTTCGAGTTTTGTTATTTTATTGCGCGGTTACTGAGTATCTACCGAAAATTTGCTACAGAGAGGTCACAGCTCTGGAACTCAAAAAGTTTATATATATATATATATATATATATATATATATATATATATATATATATATATATATATATATATATATATATATATATATATATATATATATATATATATATATATATGTGTGTGTGTGTGTGTGTGTGTGTGTATATATAGAGGGAGAGGGAGAGGGAGAGAGAGTTAGCCAGACAAATGGGGCCAATTTTCCTAGAAGAGATTATAGTTTGACGGTAAATTTAGTTTAAAATTTAAAGCTGAAAAAATATACGTGTGCGTAAATTTTACAATAAAAAGATATTTTCGTAAGCCTGGCTTTATGCACAAAAATTTGTCCTTTTTTTTTGTATTATAACTAAATATATATTGCTTCACTGTTTCATTCTTGTGTGTGGGTGTTGTTGTCTTGCAAAGCTGCGGTCGTCGGACCGTTCGCACATTTTGTATTATCCATTGACACGTTTTATAGACAGGTTATTCTGTAAAAAGTTCTGACCTAATTTTAAACAGTTTTAATAACAGTTAGTGAATCTCAAAGAGGTCTTAAAGGGAAAATAGAAAGTTAGTTTCTTTTGAAAAGACTTCAAGAGCAATTAGTTGCGCTGAAAATAACTCTTTGAAAAAGTATAGTGGCAACAACAATAACTAGTTCCAGCGGTAGGTGATAAAACGAATGTATGATTACAGAAGGGATATGATCAAGTTCTTATTCAAGTAGATCGGACATGTGTTAGGTTAGGATTTGAGGGATATAGTTTTCCTAGCACTAATCCTCATTCCGCTTGTCGTTTTGTGCTCTTTTAGATCGATAAGAGAGCGATCAGTTCGCCGGGCGTGAATGCGGCTACTGCTTGTCTCAATGAAATGTGTCCGATCTACCAAAACCTATGCACTTGCTACTTGCTCCGCATTATTTCCGGCTAACTTTGCTTCCGCTGAGCATATGACTATTAGACTATAGCAATTCGTTTTCCTGTTGTAACATTCAATTTCGAAAATAACTCTTCGCTCAGTCAACAATTGCTTTTCCATTTTACTGGAGCCGCGGAAACAGTTTCTCACTAGTGGCATTTCTGCACAATGGTTTATTCAACAATATTTTTTTTTGCAAAAATGAATATATGTGAACAGGGACTCGAGAGTAAATGGGCTACATTTTTACCACTCGTATGTTCCATCTAAGTATAAAGAACAATGTTTTAAAGATGTAATCGTGAAAAAAATTTATATTTCCTATCTTGTACAAAATCATATTTCATATGGTTTTGAAAAGTTTTATTAATTTACTCTAGAGTCTCGGTGGTTCAGTAGTAACAATGAGTGCCTGAACCGAGAGATACTGAGTTCGATCCCATGGTTCTTCTTTCACTTTTTCAGTACATACTGTAACATTAATATCAACCAAGGTTCTGGCAATGTATTTGAGCAAGTTGAATGTCTACGTTCTGCCCTTCGGAGGGGCATAAAGTCTTCTTTTCCCATGTCCCTGCATGTTGGGAATGTTAAAGATCCCTACCCTCCTTACAGAAAGGCAGGGGTTCGGCAAAATGTCTAGGATAGTGAGGCGAAACTGCTGCCTGGAATCGGTGATTGGCCATAGTCACAGAAATAGGCCGACGTTGAAGAGACAATGACACACACACACACACACACACAACACATTAAGGTTTTCTCATTCAAGAATTACATTAGAATGCGTTACGTCAAATGAATTCTTAACTTCTTTAACCACCCTTAAAAATGCGAAATTATTTGTAAATCATCAACATTCTAGCTGAATCAAAAACATAATTTCTTATAAACACTTTATAAAAATGTCTGCACAACGCAAATCGTTTCGAGAAAGCTCTTAGAATTTTTAAAAGGATAAAGCTTTTGCCAAAATAATAAAATTCCGATGCAGAAAAACCATTATGGTGTGCATTACAGAGTCGACTTTTTATAAAATGTATCCCACTTTATATTCGGTTTGATAGAAGCAAGATGCGATGCGATGCCATGAGATTGCAAATTTAGTCTTGAAAGTGATCTTTCATTAGCCACAGATTTTTGAAAAAAGGAAGTCACAATATTTGAATCGTCCACTATTAGAAGATTTTATTATGTTTTATTTCAATAAATAACAGTTTAGCATTTTAGAAAATAAATCTACATGTTTGTAGTAATAGTTTTTTACATATTTGTTTTTTTTACACATAATATATAGACATAATTTTTTTGTACTGTTTTTTCTTTGTTGTACACTTATTTGCACAACATGTATTTTTTGTTTTGTTTATGTTTTTATTTTTGTGTGTGTGTGTTCTTTACAGCTTATAAAAACAAGAAAAATTCTGGACACAGCAGGTGCGTGATGGAAGTGAATTTTCATAAAAACATGTTTAATAGCAAATATGTCTCTTTAATGCTAGATGGCATTAATTTAGTTACAGGGATAACCTATATAGTAGAAACAATGTACCATATTTTATCAGCATAACTTGTTTGAAAATGTACACAAAATTTCC
The DNA here is from genome assembly GCA_964006375.1 of Tillus elongatus. Classification (NCBI taxonomy): domain Eukaryota; kingdom Metazoa; phylum Arthropoda; class Insecta; order Coleoptera; family Cleridae; genus Tillus; species Tillus elongatus. The sequence goes on from OZ023269.1 coordinate 46,504,536, forward strand.
GAAAATAAACTTAACATGTTTCCCAGAAAACTCGTTTCCTAGCCGACGAACGTTAGGTTAACAGCAAATTGAGTTATTGAATTTTGAAGCATTTAATGGAAATTCGCTACAAAAACGCGCTTACTGCGTCTCGATTTTTTTACAAACATGCATCATATTTCGATGAAAAATGCAAAAATGCAATAAGGAATGTTCAAAAAATTTTTAAGTATCACCAACGACTTATGGACCATCTGTGATTGTCAAAATAATTTTATAAAATACAGTTCAAGACACCCTATAAGTAAAGTATGCAATTTTTTCTCGTATCTTGCATAATAACAATTATATTGAGTTTTACCGTAGAAATGCGTCACGCTGTATATATGTAAACAGAAAGTAAACCCGGATATTGATCCTAGGGGGCCTAGTTTGCACTCATCCTAAATACTCACTCGCCTGAGAACACATCAAATAGAAGCAAAACTTAATATATATATATATATATATATATATATATATATATATATATATATATATATATATATATATATATATATATATATATATATAAGTGAAACTTGGCGCACATTTCAAGTAATTTTTTCTAAATTTAAAAGTCGGAATCTGCTCCTTAGTGATTTTTTTGAAAGGGAATTAACTAAAACAAGCACACGTGAAGCCACGGGAAAAGTCTACGACTGTGTTAAATATGGAACGGTTTTGCTAAGTTAGGGCAAGAACAAACAAACAGATATTCTATTCAAATTGACTTAGGTCTTAAAACTTTCATTTTTCTTCAGATTATTTTTTATACAAAAACTAGCTAAAAAATTCATCGGAATAACAACAATCTGATAATGGTAAAGTGGAATGAGATCAAGAAAATTTGATAAAAAGTAAAGTCACTAACTAGGATCAGAACTCGTCATGTTGGAGTCGATCATCCGATGAACACCGCTTAGCCAACTTAGCTACGAAATATATGTACCGTTTTAACTTTCCTGATCGGATTTAATTAATAAAAAATTATTTTGACTTTAACTTTTTTATCTTTTAACACAGGGATCTGAATTTTTGTAAATAGGATACTCTTATGGCAGAAACCAGCGTACGAAATCTGGTTTCCGGAGATATAATTTTTTTTGAAAGAAAATACAAAATTTTCCGGGAAAACCTGGGTGAATTTTCCTGACTAACGAACTTGTTCAAGTCACTTACAAAAGGAAGATATGTACCAAGATTTATCAAAATCGGCCCATTAGTTTTTGAGTTATTGGTGTGATATATATATATATATATATATATATATATATATATATATATATATATATATATATATATATATATATATATATATATATATATAATTGTAACTAATCTTGGATATGGGTTTCAGGGTACCTAGTTCGCGCTCATTTGAAGAAATTTTTGCAAAATTCAAAAGTCGGGATCTCCTCATTGGTAATTTTTTTAAAGAACACTAAAAAACTACATAGAATATCTGATTCTCAGGCTGAACCGCGTAGAGAATTTGTTAAAACTCGGTTCTTGCTTTGGAGCCCTTTTCATGAAGCTAAGCAAATACCAAAGAAATGGAACTCCAAGGTATCAATCTGCCTACTCCGTAGAGTAGTATATATGACCTCCGCATCTTTTTTTAGCATTTTTTTTGATATCTGTGTTTCTAATCTGATTTATTTATTGGTTTTTTTTAGTGCAGTAGTCGGTATCTGCATCTTGCCGAATATATTTTGAGAGTACTTCGTTATGATATCTACTGGTCGGTTGTCGATGCGAGTGGGGCCAAGATTTTCACAGTACTGGCATCCTGTTGTAACTGTACCATTTTATCATTCGTTTCTCCTCGGATGTGGAAAATCATACATATATTGTCTGCATCACCCAGATATTAGAGTCAACTAGGAAGGTCCCATCTTATTCCCCTCAACGTGTCAAATGTTTTTTCTCAGTACGAAATACAGAACCAACTTAAACGATAAAAGGAAGACACATTCTTACTTTCACATATTGTGTTTTGCTTTATCTGAACTTGCCTCATAGGGTGGTAGTTTGCGTTGCTGTAGAGACAATTAGTAAGTATCACAATATTAACTGGAACTTGCTGTTCTCTAAAAAAACCATATTGAGGTTCGTGTTTGAAAGTGTCAAAGGTTCGCCGAAAGCCTTTCAATATAAAATATAATGATGTTTAGAGTGTACCAGAGTCCTGTTGTAACTATCAAAGTGATGATCTGGTTTACACATATTTTATTATATCTAACTGCAAATTATTTCTTGTTGAGTGTCGACTCCATTGTATCATCGAATCTGTTTAATAGAAGTGTCATACAACGCATCACTCAAGCCGTTCTTCAAAACTTTACACTAGCTGACTATGCGCATTAGAAAGCAGCCTCTACTAAACTAGTTATTAATATATTTTTAATCCCTAAAAAACGGTTAAGATTTAATTTTATAGAGCCTCTTATTTGATCGTCAGCGCTACTGGCATACATAATTTGCCAGCGTGAGACCAACTTGTGTTTGCCTCCCATGGTTTTGACTTTTATCCCCAGAAATCTACATCTTACCTAGGTAACTAACAGTTGCTAATAAAATCACTTTCAAAAATTTTAAGAACGAATAATATTAGGAGTATTAGAGACAGCCTAACCTAGGAGAGACATAATTTGATTGAAACGTGGCTGTCTGAGCATTCATTTTAAGTATCTCACCTAAACCATTTTAAGTATCTCACCTAAACAACAAGAGGAGCCAAATCCCGAGGAGCCAAATCCCGAAGGCGACACAAATTCCAAAATTGGCATGGATATTGAAATATTCAAAAGCGTAAAACTAAATATTGGTCATAATATTAAACTCTTCCAGAAAAGTCTCTTCATAAAAGTCTCTTTAGCTCTCCGTCGACAAATTTCACCTATTATCACAAATTTCAATGTTTTACATGATATTTCAAGGAAAATGTGTCTACGAGAATTTGCTCTAAAAAAGTGGACGTTTAAACTGCTTGCGTTGATACAGAGGGCCTGGCGTATCAGACCTACCATTTCAAGGAATTTATTTTCTTTTTTTTTTAGAAAAACTTCTACAAGGCGTGGCACATAACTTTGATATTAGATAGTAAAGTTTTAAGGTTAGTACACATAAGTTTGATAATATCTAAGGACGAACTTAACATAATTTTGCGGTAATTTTTCTTCATGCAAATTATGTCAGATTGGTTTTCTCCTTTTTTTCATAAACGTTAATTAGGTTTTTTACCTTATTGAAGATATTTTTGTTTGCGATGTTGACGTATTAAATATTAACAAGCAATTTTGACCTAATTTACAAACACTGCTTCGGTATTGGCTTAAACAAAAAAGAAGGGTTTAGTGGTTTTCTTTTAATCAAATTACATACTTGGGGTTTATGACTAATATGCTATATCATTATATTTTAAGGTATGTAGACACGTAGTAGAATCCGTCTGATACAAAGATATTTGCCATAATATAGTCATTAATTTTTAATGTTACTGTCTGTGTCTAACGACAGCAGTAATACGAAGCAATCGGCGGCATTGAAAGGCAATGGAAGATATCAATATAATAATAATAAAAGTTCTATAGAGTAATAAAGGCTAGTCTTTTAAAAGTATTTCCACATCAAGTCGCGTCGTAGCTGACTAATATAACAGTAATTTGTACTTTAATATTCCTTGATATTGTTTCATAATTTGCAGCACATTTTACTCAAATTACTATGAATTTTTTATTCAGTTATAGATAAAGTAATGTGCCAGGTAGTTAGGTCGTTGCTTTCGACAAGATCTACACAACATAATGCAATAAATATGCATATATGGCTCATTCATTTGGAATTAGGATTTTAAATTCTAGTCTTACCTAATAAATTAGTCTGTTCTGTTATACATTTATACATTAAGTTTCATCAACGCATGGCTAAAAATTTAATCGCTGTACAAATTCAAATAAAATACAAGATTTCTGTTGCACTCAACGTTGCTAAATACCTTTAAACGTATTTTTTACACTCTGTGCTGATAATATATATATATATATATATATATATATATATATATATATATATATATATATATATATATATATATATATATATATATATATATATATATATATATATATATATATCCACTGCCACTTGTCAAAGTAAAGATATGGGTTTATGGCGCTAGTAGAATCGCAAGTGGGTATAACGGCTGGACAGGAAATTGTATTTTACACCAAATTTAGAAAGTGACATAAAGCAATTTTGGATTTAGGCAATTTACCTAAATAAGAGTTTACATATCAAAGTAGGTATATAAGTGCCAACTTTATCTAAGCAATCATTTCAAATTAAACATTTTGTTAATATTCTATTACCTACGTTTATGGACAGAATTGTTTTATAAGCGCTATCTTAGGTTTTAGTCTACGCGTCTCACTGTAAGAAAAACTGAGACACCAGGCTCCGATCCCACTACCCAACCTGCTCGGTTGAGGTAGAAGCGATAAGCTTCAAAGCTGATAACAGGCCTCTATAAATGCATGTTTCCACTAGGCAATAGGGGTTTATAGGAGTTGAGTTTCAGTGCAGCCGAAGTTTTTAGTTTGCCGAGGGGTAAGCGATAATTATTTTTATTTCCTATCTTGCATCGTTTACGTCCATGTCCAACACGTACAAATCGACAAAAATAAGGTACGTACGTTCTCTTTAGCTAAACCGTTCTCCTGCCTAGTCTCTTGGGCCGTGCAAGTCTGTTTCCCAAGAATTTTCACTAGTCGAGCTAAGGCGCGTACCTCCTTTTCAGCTAAACCGATCCTCACTCCCATCCTCTTGTGAAAGTACGTGGCACAAGGACTGCCACTAGCTGGAGCTAAGGTGCGCACATCCCTATTAACTGAACCGACCAACCCCCTCCCATTTCTCTGGGCCGTGCAAGTCGCTGCCTAAAGAATTGACACTAGGTTGAGCTAAGGTGCGTACGTCCTCTTGAGTTGAACAGACCCCTTTCGCATTCTCTTGGGCCGTGTAAGTCCGTGCTCCAAGAATTGCCACTAGGCGGAGCTAAGGTGCGTACGTCCTCTTTAGCTGAACCGATCCCCCCTCTGATTCTCTGAGCTGTGTAAGTCTGCGCCTCAACACTTACAGCTAGGTGGATTTAGTCCTCCCTATCCTTTGGGCAATGTGAGCCCGTGCCTGAGGTCCTGCCACCAGGTGAAATTATCGGGTTTTCATAGTATAATGGATTTCGCAGGACACGTGCCGTGTCTCTGGCACCTAGACCGGGAACCGATCTTTTGATGGTTGTATACACTGTTATAATATATATATATATATATATATATATATATATATATATATATATATATATATATATATATATATATATATATATATATATATATATATCATTAGGCTACATTCCATGTTTGTAGATTGTAATTTCGTCTATGTAAATAAACTGCGAGTGAAGATTGGAACTTGTGATGAGTACTGATGAGTACAATTTGGAGAACCCAATTGACCACAATACAGTTTTTAGACCTGACGATTGTTTCGCCAACAAATTTAGCATCCTCAGAGGGATGCTGTTGATGATATAAATTCTTCTGATGGCGCTAACTTTGTTAGCGAAACGACCGTCAGGTCTAGAAACTGTATTGTGATCAACTGGGTTCTCCAAATTATAGTTATAAATAAACTCTTTTGTGAAACAAAGTGTGTATTATCTTATAGTCAACCAGCCAAATGTTCGACAAGGAGCACGCCTTATCTAAACAAAAATCTGGGTATCGTGAACAAAAAAACGAGGGTGCGTTGGGTTGTTGCAGCTCTTCCCAAATCTCACTGTAGGTCGTCTCTAAGTCTCATTGTGTTCAACGCTGGCACTAAGATATATATTATATTTCAACCACTCAACCCGAGAACCAAGTATTTATTATGTATATTTTGTAGGCCACTTAAAGTGGACATGCTGGCTTTGTAGAGACTTTACTGTGTACTTGAATGGAGGTTTTAGTCTAATGGTCTAATGAGTTATTTAAATTTAAATATCTTTTCAGAAAATTAGCTACCATAACGCACTTGCTGTGTCTAAACTTTTTTGTTGTCAAGATAGTAAAATGTCTATTCAAAAGTTTGAAAAGTAGTAGCTAACTTGTTTTGCCATTACCAAACTGCTATTTTCTGGTGTCCAGGTAAACAAGGTACAAAAGGTTGATATTGTTAGTTGATATTAGCATATATGGGAAAAAAAGAAATGCAAGTGACACCAAAGTATGTGTCATAAAGTCGCATAAAATAAAATGTAATCGTTGTGAGAGATTCAAACGCTGAATCTCTCAGATATATAAAGAGGGGTAGCCTCTCGGTGTCTTCAATTACTGTGAGTTACCTACTGGCAATAGAATCCATTAAATTCAATCAATGAAAACCGATCTCCTTTCAGAGAAACGTTATTTCAGGAAGAGAGCGTCAGTATTTTAATTGTTTTTTAACACTTTTTGTTTAAAATACGGCAAATATTTGATCAATACGTAATCTGCTCCGGGTACATAAAGCTTAAACTTGTTTGTCGTGAAATAAATTGACCGACCGCTTTGTTCGCTTTGGATGTACATATATATATATATATATATATATATATATATATATATATATATATATATATTATATATATATATAGTTATTAATTTTTTATTAATTTAAAACAAAGAATAGTTGATAGAAGCCTATTTGCTCAACACATAAAAGTAGCAATTTTCAAAGAAAAGAGTAACAATTCAGTTGTAACATTAGCGTATGGAACCATGGAAAATTATATTTTCTGACCTTGCAACTATAACAAAATAATATTCAAACAAGACCTCAGGCAAAAAAGGATCCGTTCATTAAGACTTAACGTGTATGGTCAAAGCAATTTAAATTATTTTTAAAGTGATTTGTTGTAGCAGAATCTACAACACTTTGAGGCAGTTAGTTCCAATGATTGAAAACACAATTGCTTAAGAAGCTTTTTTTGCACTCTATGATGGATTTTGTGAGCAATTTTAAACTATTACCAGGAAGTCGGTCGCTGGTATTTATCACATATATTTCACAAGTCAACAGAAAACCTTTCTTGATATATAAGTTGTTTTCAAAACACCACGCATTCATCATGAATTATTTGTAGGGTTATTAAAGATATTTTTTTAAATTTTGATCAACCTCGAGGGTTATTAGAGAGAGGCAATGAACGTGCCCGTAAAACTAAAAAAAAACATCATCTTAAATATCTACAATAATGAATGCAATTAGGTATGTCAATAAATTTGTATAGTTACTTTTACCACCTAAGCTTCCTAGACAGATGGAGGAAAGTTGTAAGTAGTACGATTTTGAAAAAACTTTGGACATTCTACCATAAAGTGTTGCACAGACTGATTCACACTGCAGAAACTACGTACGAGTTCTTGATCTCTTTTGATTAGATAGGTATGTGTCGACTTAGTATGACCAAGTCTTAAACGTGTAATTGTAATTTGAAATTTTTTAAATTAGTTTTATTGACAGTTAAATACATTGATATATAAATTACATCATATAAATATAATAGCAAGTAAAAGTTGATAGTAAGTATCAAACTACGAAAAGGCAGAGATAACATCGAGGTCCACAGAACCTCACGCCCTATATATATATATATATATATATATATATATATATATATATATATATATATATATATATAATATTAAAAAATATATACACACAACATACTATATATGCACAACCAGATAACATATACATATTTCAAGTTTAAATTTTATGAAACGTGCTTGCATCTACCCATAGAAAATATAAACATGCACACATATAGCTAGTACAGGAGAAGAATACAGAAACAATAAGACACAATATATAAAAATAAAGAAAAAAGAACATTAAATCAAATAGCGCATTGTAGAGCAACATAATCTCGTTTATATATCTTACCATCTATTAAAAGCTTATTTAAAAACTTAAGTTCATCTGGCAACCGGTTGTAAGTTTTCTCAACCATATATGTAAACGACGACTGATACAATGCTTTGGTAAATTGATCTTTGCAGCTGACTGGGTATTGAGTCGAGGTACAGCAGATCCAAAGACATCTTTTCATAGAGACATGTTGGCACTCCCTCTCTTATGACTGCGTGACAGAATATGGTGAAATTCAATACAGTATCTTTTTTTACACTGTCAGCCATCCTAGTCCATTGCGAGAAGGTGTTACGTGATCTCGTTTTCTCAAACCATATATTAATCTAACACAGCTGTTCTGAATAAGCTGTTGTCTTGTTAAGTTAGCCCTAGTCAAAGCAGGCGAGAAAACTGGGCTGTCAAAGTCTAGATGAGACAGTACAAGATCCTCGCATACAATTGCTCTACTTTTCCCATCCAACAGGTGTTTACCAGCATACATATATTAGCTTCAAGCCGCAAAAAGCTCTACGTATAAGCCAGTTTACGTGCCCCGTATATCTCATGTGTTGTCCATAAGAAGTCCCAAGTTGACTGCGGTTACTTTTTTATTGTCTATGGAATTCAGTATATCTTCAGTTACCTTCAGCAAAGCAGTGGTGCAACTATGCCTATCTCTAAAGCCTGATTGAGTAGGTGGGTATAAGTTATGTTCCTGCAGATGAGTTTATATCTGGATGAGTCTTTATCTGAGAGATAATGATTTTTTCAAAGACTTTGGCCAAGACACAAAGAATGCTTATAGGCCGCAAGGAGTTATAATCATACAGGCCTATCTATAAAGCCTGATTGAGTAGGTGGGTATAAGTTATGTTCCTGCAGATGAGTCTTTATCTGGATGAGTCTTTATCTGAGAGATAATGATTTTTTCAAAGACTTTGGTCAAGACACAAAGAATGCTTATAGGCCGCAAGGAGTTATAATCATACAGGCCTATCAACTTTAGGTATAGGGACTACTAAGGCCTGTTTCCATATTTCAGGAAAAACTTGGTTAGTAATGCAATGGAGATATCGCAGACATAGGGTAAATAGTGGGACACGAATATAGAAGCATTACGACATACAATCAACACCAACAGCCCCAGATTTTACAGACACTAACCCGCTATATATTTCTTCTTCATTGGTCGTTTTAATCTCCAACGATCCAACATGCAGCAGAGTTGATCCACTATATGACTGCACTATACTTTCATCCAGTTGTCGGTCAGTCTGCGACGCATCGACAAAATGTTAATTTTTCTTAGATGGATCACTCAACAATTCAGTCAAGCTAGGCTTACTACTTTTACTATTCTCGTGCTCCTGGGCTCCCTGCAAATCCCTTTATTATTATGTGAGCGTCTAGCAGCAAAAGTTGGATACGCCTTTTCTCCTTAACTATGGCATTTATTGTCAGACTTCGATGTTCTTTTATAATATACTCAGTGACTCTGAAACTTAGTTTGATTAAAACGATATAGAGCCCTGTCCCTCAGGGACATAATTTTTTATTAGCAGGAGTAATCCATGGCGCTTTAGGTCGGGTTATTTTGATACTCCTAACAGGAGCATGGTAATTGAAAAGCCGAAGCAAACTCTAATTGAAATATCTCACATTGGCATTTACACTGCCACAACCCATCAAACTCAGCCTCTCCCAAGTCAGCCGCAAACAAGTCACGGTCAAACCCTCCGAAATCACGATAGGTGTACACAAAGTGTTCCGGCTTCACCCACCTGACACCGAGCCTACACGAGACTAGCAGATGATTTGAGATGACACAATCGTCTGAGACAGCGACGTCCACCAAAGATACATGTTCAAAACACACAATAAAGTCCAGAGTTGTAGCATTAGTCTGGGAGTATCTTGTGGGCTCCGGTACCACCTGATTAAGAGCATAAGACAGCAAAACATTGTCCAACCTTTTGTACGATTCACTACTATGGTCCAAGACATCAATGTTAGTCTTCCGGGTACACTAAGTTGGATAACTTAGAAGCCGGTATGCGTATAACAGTCTCAAACTCCCCCACGAAATCAGCAACCGGCTGAGAAGGCGGTCTATATACCACACCAATAGCATACGTTTCACGTCCTATATTGAGAGATATCCAAAGCTGTTCCGTGCTCTCAATGGGCAAGCCTTCAATTTTATGAACTTTGAGCTGATTCTTGATATACGAGTATAAAGCTACGCCACCACCAGTTATCAACCTATCCCTGCGAAAGAGACAGTATCCCTGCATGGACAGCATACTGTCGGCAACATCATGTGAGGTCCAGGTTTCAGTCACGGTGACTATATCATATTTCATAGAGATAAGTTCCCTAAAGTCAGAAAAATGGGCCATCAAAGATCGGGTGTCCAGTTGACAAAATCTATATATGCTGGTGATTGCTATACTAAGAGCAGAAACAATTAAAAACAAATAAAGTAGTGGTCACGACGAAGCATGCACACCAAATAACCAGCTTCCAATCAAAAAGAAAAAGAAGCAACAATAATCAAACAGAAAGAACGCAACAAAAAAAAACCATACTAAAACCTGTTTTTAAATGATTACAACAATGTAGTTAAGCATGACGATTATTAAATCTAAAGAATTTAGTTTACAAACTACCATGCAATACAATACATCCGTATTATACAAACCTAAATACAACAGCTAATAAATACTGTCGTGAATACCCACTATTTAAAATGCTACTTCAGTAATTCTATCATTTAAGTAAAATCTAAAGAAAATTATTTTGGTATCATAAATTCTCTCCAAACTCAACAAAATATAAAATTAAATTCTACAAGATCAAAATCAATAGCTCCATCAAAGTAATAAGTCCAAACAATTTGACTGTTTTCACATTAGAAGATATTGGAAGTATGGCAATTAGTCATAAAGTATCGATGACAAAGTAAGAACACAAATATAATAATAATATCAGCGTTCAACGACTATGTATAAACAATCAAGGTGATCATAAAACAACTGCAGTATACCTGTCACTTCAAGTTTTTTGCATGCTGTTTGGTGAAGATCTTCCTACATGCAGTAGACGCCATATTAGTTCTGCTTAAGTTACCTCGGTCATCCAGTCCCCTCGACATCGTTTGAGTGCCATATGCTTGAGTGTTCATTATAACTGAATTATCACCTGGAAGATTCATGGGAACAGTATCTACATTTATTGATGCTGCCGCTTCCGTATCATTAAACAATGCACCATCCGGTACAGATGTTGAGGGTCAGCTGGCTCTTCCGGTTTCACCTCCTTCTCCACAACCGACTAGTGAAAAGTTATAAGACTCTCCAGTAGGTTTACAATTGATATTTTTTAATTGTTCTACAGCATACACCCATGATTAACATGGAGACGGTTGCTCTGTATCCTTAGCCTCCAGTTTTTTCCTTTGCCAAGTTGTACTGCTGTTGGAGAACTTGTATTTCCTGTATGTCCTCATATGATAGATCATGCACGATGAAGATCTGTTTTCCCTTCAATTTACTTGCACTTTTGATTACAATATTTTTTTAGGTATGACACAAACTCTACCTTGACCACCCATTTTCCACCAACCTTAAACTTATAGACATTATTTAAGTAATTGGACGTAATATCTATGTTCAACAGGTCTCTTAACTGATTCATCACAAGTCCTTCCATATTCTTTGCATAAGGCTCTACATTAGGCCCAAAGATCAGCAGTATAAATATTATTGTGTTGCGAAAGTACATATTTTTTGGCCATGTTTCTTGTAACTGCCTCTGCTTCTACTCCATCTGATAATTTTAATGCATCACTGTGTATATCTGTATATTCTTTATATCCATTTAAGATACTTCTAAAGTCCTGTGCGATAATCTTCTGATGTGTGGTATGCTTGTCAAACGATGTTAGAGTGGTGACAAGATCTATTCGTGGTGAAAGCGGCTTAACAACAAAGTTGCAATAATTTCGTATGGACAAATCTAGATCAGATAAATCTGTAAGTATTATGTAATTAAAAGGTTGTGAGGTTCGTGGTTTGTTGTTATACAGGATTGATGACCTTTCGTCGATGTTTGATTTAAGAAGTAGTTGTTAAGGCATTGATTGTATATTAATTTTTTGTATATGCCAACCTGAAGTAAATTCTTCTGTCGCTGAGAGAGGGTTTATCTGCTTCACAGTATAAACTATCTGTTCGAGTTATTTTGTAGACTCCTAGTATAAGACGAAGTGGAGTGTTATGAATTAAGTCCAGTGTTTTAATATGTGTTTACCAGCTGATAAGTAATCTGCAGCTCCGTAATCAAGTTGGATCTAATAAATGTTCTGTAGAAAACAGCAAGGCAGGAATGGTAGCGGTTTTTGTAAAAAAAATAATATCTCAATGTTTAATCAACTTAACAACTTATAGAAGATTGTGAGATTTACGACAGGGTCGCCATCTCGGTGCGGAACCAGGTAGTCTGTTGTCACGACAGCTCTAGTTAACACAAAATTATATGTTCTAGGAGGCTGGCTACCATAGCCGTATTACTTTATAGGTGTGTTCTCGCTGCGACTAGTATAGCGCACTGACGAGCACAATTAGAGCGAAACCGATCTGCTTTTCTAATTACGATGAAAATATATCTAGCCTTAAATACATTGCCTCTGTATTAGGAAATAAGTGCGCCAGGGCTGACAACTTATAGGTTTGTTAGTTGGTTGTACGCAGTCTCTATCTATATCATTGTGTGTTAACTACAGCTGTCGTGACAACATACTACCTAGTTCCGTACCGAGATGACGATCCTGTCGTACATCTCACAATGTTCTATAAGTTGTTAAGTTGATTAAACATTGAGATATAATTATTGTTTTGTTTACAAAAAACGCTACCATTGCTACGTCAGAAGTTTGAGGAATATCTAGAGATTCTGCCTATATGCAGCGTGTTACTATAATAATTAAGTATTATAATAAAACTAATTAATATCCTCGTTATTGGTAGACATAGAGATGTTTAGCCGGAAAAAATCCGTTTTATAAGACAATTCTGGATACAAATCTGTAAAATTCAGAAGTGTTCCAAAGTCATTTGGAAAAAAAAAAAGAAAAAAATCACTAACGGAGAGATCCCGAATTTTGTAAAAAATTTCTTTATATATACATACATATATATATATATATATATATATATATATATATATATATATATATATATATATATATATATATATATATATATATATATATATATATATATATATATATATATATATACATACATACATACATACATAAAGAAGTATCAATTATAAAAACTGCACCAGGATTATACCGAGAAGTGCTGAGAATTTAGAGTTTCGAAAAACCTAAAACAAGACGACTATGCTTGAAAGGGGGGGGAGGGGAACTTTTCTGAAAAGCTCTTTTAATTCTCTATTCAAAGCCGCAATTATTAAATCTACCGATTAGTTTTCCAGATATTGTCTTTTAAAACTTCAAAATAAAAAATTTAAAATAGTAGACTTAATTCGTGTTTAAGCCTCAATCAGTTTTAGGAAAGTTATATAATCTTTGGTGGACACTGGATATTGAAAAAAGAACTTTTTTTCTAGCCTTGTTGTGTTTTTGTTAATAAAGTTTACATGTTTGTAGAATGAAGTAAAAATGATAATAAACCGCAGGTAGGTTCCTCATAGAGATTCTTAATTGTGATTTGTTTAGTGAGTCGTAGGTTCGACGCTGCCATACCAATGGGTCTTTTATGCCTGACTTTGTGACGAGTAGCTGCCCAAAAACTTCAGACTTTCGTGTAGTCCACTATTTTCTCATAGGCTATTTTATCCATTTCCTGTGGTGTTAGGGTCACCCCTCCAAGCTAATCTACGCAGTTGTATATCAAGTTTTCTGTAGTTTCTCCTGTTTTAATGCAGGATCTGCAGTTTTCAGTGTCCTGCGGTTATTGTCAAGTCGTTCCTGTTTAATCCAAGAAACAATTCAGGTTTCCCTGTTCATACGGCGATAAATCGTTTTGCTTGCCTTAAGCCTGGCGTTTTTCTCCAGCATAACAGTACTTGGTTCTTTTCCCAAGTATCAGTTAATTTCTTTCGTGGCTTTTGGTTGGTCCACAAATCAGGCTCTGGATCATAGAATGGTTTGTTCCTGCCCTTTTTGCAAGGATAAGTGCTTCCTCATTTCCTTTAATGCCTTGATGACCTGGTACCCATATCAAAGTTACCTTGTTGTTCGTAGCCAGTTTCCTTAAGGGTGCCTTGCATTCCCAAGTCCGTTTAGACTCGATTTTAAAAGACTGCAGAGTCTTTAGTACTGCCTGACTCTCTGATAGGATGCTGATCTCTCCATTTCTGGATCTTGTGGCTTTCGAATAATTTTTGTAATGTTTTTTTTTTTACTTTAAATCTTAATGCGGATTGTTTCAAATAAAATTTTACACTAAATATGTTTTATTTAAAAGTTTTGAAAGCAAATATCTAAGAAACTAATCGGAGATTTTAAAACTTTAGCTTTGAATGGAGAATCAAAACATCCTATTGATTTAAATTAATGGGGCGAAAATCATCTCCGCTAAAAATTTATTGCCATGTATATAAGGGTTAAAAGAAGTGACCCCCTCGCGAGCAAAATCGACGTGTTTTAGTGTTTTTCAAAATTTTCAGCAGATCACGGGAAAACCCTGGTGCAACCGTGTATAATGGACACTTGTACATATTTATTTTTGAGGTGTCTCTTTCTACACTTAAATTATGCATATAAATACTCACTTATAGTTTCATCATTCAATAGTAAAGTTATGTTGCTATAAGATTAGACAAAAAATTACTCCGTTCTCAGTTAAATGTAATTTTTAAACACATTTCATGTAACTTTAGGGGTTGGTTTAGGGTTTAAATTAGGTGATAATGCAGTAACGAGTGACCCTCATATTTTCCCGCATGACTTTCGCCTGTATATTCATTATGCTAATTACGTAACAAAACACGTCAAAGATAAGTGGAGCATACCTCACATTATTAGTTTACCCTACACGGGGTTAAAACTTTATGAAGTAATTAGACACTTACGTGTCCTGCTTTCCTCTAAAAACAAATGCTAAAAACCTGTATAAATAGCCTGAACGTGAAATAAGTTTTGATTTTAAACAGTGAAGAAATGATGTATTCATTCTTGGCGTTAACTAAGCACATCAAGATTTATATTTAGTTTATTTAATCGCTACTTTTAATCAAATATTATGGCCTAATGTTTTCTTTCTTACAATTACTTCACTGCGGCTCTCAGACTTCATTAATTGGGCCAAGTTTCCCAGAGGTTTTTCTTTGATCTAATTCTCTCCTTTTTTCTAATATTTTCCAGTACAGGCGTGTTCTTCTTTTTATCGGTGTACCTTGTCTTTGTGATTTTTCTCCACTTGTCTTTGTAATTTTTCTCCATGTCCACATTTCGAAATTACATTCTCTTTATGTGCTGTTTTGACAAAATACAGCTCTTAGCTAATACATTACAAATTTTAATACGTATGAGTTAATGAACCCTTGTCTAGGGTCTCACGTCGGAGAAGAATGGTTTGCCTACTTGTGTGTTTTGTTTCTTTAACGTCGGCCTATTTCCGCGACTATGGCCAATCACCGACGCCAGGGAGCAGTTTCACCTCACTGTCCTGGAAATTTTGCCGAACCCCTGTCTTTCTGTAAGGAGGGTAGGGATCTTTAACGTGCCCAACATCGCATGGACACGGGACCGACGGCTTTACGCCCCCTCCGAAGGGCGGAACGTGCAGACATTCAATTTGATCAAATACAATGCCAGAACCTCGGTTGATGTTAATTTTACAGTTTGTACTGAAAAAGTGAAAGGAGTACGCCGGGATCGAACCCAGTACCCTTCGGTTCAAAGGCACACGTTCTTACCTCTGAACCACCGAGGTTCCTTTTGTCTACTTCATATTTGCTTTACCATCGCGATTCTTCTTCTCGGCTATTTGCTACATTTATTACCGTCTGTAGTAAGGCTGCTAAGCTACGGAAGCATTTCTACTTGCTCTCACCTAACGTATTTTTATTTCATTTTGGTTTCCTCATATTAATTCTTAGTTTGATACCGTCCAGCTTTCCTTATTTTAGCTTTAATTTCATACCCTTGTAACAATGCGCCTGCTGTTCCAATCCAATCTATCGCTCTTCATTACATAAAACAATATGTTTGAATCCACTTTGTCAAAAGCTTATTTCAGGTCTACAAAAGCAATGAGCGTATCCGTATTTTGTCGGGCCCTCTTTATCTCATTATTTTAATTGTCATCGCTGCTTATTTAGTTAGTCGGTCACGTCTAAATCCAAGCCAATCTTTATCCAAGCAACTCTTAATTTTGCTTTTTTATTATTTTTACTGCACTACATAAATTTTTGGCGACATAACTCCACACACCTGTACTGTGCTGGGTGCGTTCTCGCGTGTTCACCGTTTTTATAATAGTAGTCCTTTTACTATTTATAAACCCGGTGAGAATTTCTCTGGATTTATAACATTATGCAAGCCGTTGAATAAGTTAATTTTTCATTTTTCACCTAAATATTTTGAAATGTCATCTGTTAGTTTGTCTACGACATGAGCTTTTCTTACTTAAGCTTAAGCGGAGAGGAAATAAATTGTGGTTATATAGAGAAAATAAGGTAATAAACCCAGATCATCAGATGATCTGGGTTTATTTCCTTATTTTCTCTATATAACTCTCCACGATATAACAGATCTAGAAAGATCTTTCAGTATTTAGCAATATCTTCCATTTATATAAATATTTAGCGTTGTTGTTTCCTATGTTAGCTTTAGTTTATTTCTTTTCGTTTTTATAACTGATTAAGATAGTTAATTAAATCAGGCGTTGCTTTGTGGTCATTCACTTTTTGTAATAAATTAATTTGACAAATTTGGCGTAAGAAGGCTTCAATAAGACATTTTGGTAATAAACGCGATTGAGAAAGCATTTTCGCAGCAAGAACAATATCGCAGCGAACTGTCATTATAATTTGACTTTATACTCTGAGAAAAACAGTGGTACTTGTTGTTAAAGTGCTCTTGTCAGTGGGATGTAGTTATTTCTAAAGTCAGGAAAAGAAAACGAAACTACATATTTATCCATCAAGTGATGATGCATACAGTTCAGGCCCCAACAATATTTTTATCAACTAAATTATATACGTGTGTGACATAAAACTGGTTGATGTGTATCAAATACTAACATTTTATCGATCGCTTAGCGCGATGCAATAAAATTAACAGCTTTCGTATCATTGCGGCTAATGCCTTACCTGACACAAATACACAAATATGTTAAGTCTGGCGTGAGGGTGTATGGTGTTCGACGTTCCACAAAGTTGATTGGATTGCTAAAATTAATCAAATCATGAAACAAAAGGGTCAATTGTCATTACATTAACTAAGAGCCAATTTCTTGACTATGCATTGACGAAGACAAATATTTTATAAACGTATTTTTAGGAAGAGTTTTCATTGCCAGTGGAACGTTTCAGTTCGTTTTGAAACATTTCCAAATCTATTTGAGCTTACTTCATTGTAAGGCATCAATCAAATTATTATCGTTCGATAAAATATTCTTCTCTAAGGGCTCCAAACTAATGGTGCTTGAATATTCATTATTATCTGTCACATTTTTCCTACTTCTAAGTCTCAGCACAGTATCAAAAATTACTCACAGATAAGTGAGTAAGTTAATCATTGTCATTTTTATTTTATGCGTAAAAACTAGTCGTCTGAAAAATTTAAAAATCGTAAGCACTAAATTTAATTTAAGAATTAACTGCACAAAACTTTACGTCAATTTAAATCAAGGGCTAGTAGTTTTTAAAGCTTTGTTTGCACTAAATTTTATAAAATTCAAATAATACATAAAAAAGTCCCTAATATCAGTCATAAAACTTCATTGAACATTTTTCTTAAAAAAAGACCTAAATTGTGGCCCTTGTGTGTTAACTCGCTTCACTAAAAACAAGAATCCACTAAAATTTTGCTCTTCCGATGAAAAGATTTTATACAAGGGAAGATTATAATGGAATATACCTACCCAGGAAAGACAAAATAGGAAGAATCAAAATATATTATTCCACATGTAAATCCAAAATCCGCAGTTTTTTATCTCTCACTGAACTTGATGATGGTCATAAACGACAATTGTCGTGCAGCAACGAAGCATTTTTTTAAAAATAGGAAGGGCTCCTTTGGTGTGTAGCCTTTCTTCATACACTCAGTCTAAAAACGCCCCCCTTTTTCTCAAAAATTATCGACAATAATTTTCCTGCAGACACCTTCGTCTTAACTTTAGGTGGCGAAGATGATTTACGCAACCAATGCATTGACTCCTGTTTTGTGGTGATCTTAGCGAAAGACCCAGCTTAATCTCTTATTAAAATTTTGGAACAAAGGTCGTTAAAACCTACAGAAACTAAGGTCAGTACTCTTGGAGTCCAGCGCTGATAATTTCCTTCTTCTCCAAATCTTTTTGCAAAACTGTCAAGGTGGGCACTTCGTAGATTCTCATGACATGGGCGGTCATGATTCATTACGAAAACAAGATTTTTACCTATTTTGTGTACTAGCCTTTCCTTTATTTAACATATACTTACATCTCCTCCAAACCTTACTTTAATACCTACTCAGCATACTTATCAAAACCGTGAACTCCCAAAAGTTCAAATAAATTATATTCAAGCAGCAAATCCGACTTAGTTTCCATACGGCCAGCGTATTTATGCTAGTATGGCCCATCACCGGTGTCACGAAGTAGTCTTATCTTCGCGGCCTAGAACTGTTGCCGATATCATGTTTTGTAAGAAAATAAGCGATGCTTGGATGCCCAAAAATGGATGGTACGCAGGACCGATGGCTTAGTACCCTTCCGAAAGGCATTCAGCTTGCTGAGAAACAGTAGCGCAGCCTCATTTCTTGTCAGTTTTTATCTGCGGGACATACGACCATCAAGGATGAATAGGTGTATATACATATATATATATATATATATATATATATATATATATATATATATATATATATATATATATATATATTCATAAAACATTTATTTAGATACATAACAGTCGGTAACACGACAGCCAACATGGGATTATAGTCAATATCACCAAAATATCAAAACCTACATTGTGCTATGCTAGAAAAATATAATTCCATCTCAACCGATGAACTGCGTTACTAGTTTACAGAGCTAAGCAAATTAATTGAGTTTTTATAATATATCGAAGAATTACGTTAGAGCCGAATTCATTCTTTAATTAACTTGGGACATCAATTCTATTAACCCTCATATAGTCACAATGAGAAAGGAATCTATTCAAAAACATGCCACTTCCAAAACAAACTAAACAATATTTAGCAATATACAGAAAACAAAGTCGAATTTAAAGGTTCTATGTAAAGTCCACTAAAACGGGCGTATAAGATTTACTCTTTTGACAACGGCAATTCAGGAGGAAACTTGCATAAGTACAACAACTGAATGTTACAATCTGCAAACATACTTTGCTCATCACTGCATTAATCGAACCACACAGGCACGTCTATGACAAAGACGTTATAACCAAAATGTAAAAAAGTTTTGAAAATCATAAGCTGGAAGCTCCATAAAATTCTGCCAGGGTCTATATATTTTTCGTGATTTGTTAGGAAAATAAGCAATCCTGGCGACCGCGGAATCGAACTTACTTTATAGAAACTAAACAGTACATACTCTAATCATGAGAAGCACAAACTATTTTCTACGCAGCTGGCTTAGATAAGTAAACCCAATTAAGCTTATTGTGGCTCTAATGCCCAAAATATTAAAAAAATGTTAGATGTATTACGCCAGATGTTATTGTCCAAGAAGTTTATTTGTCAAATTAGAGGTCCGGTCTTAAAAATTACGACTGCTACAAACAACATGACAGCACACACATACAGTCAGGTTTTGAATAAAAAAGTTAAAATCAGAAAAGGCACCTAGTTATGTTCCTTAGGTACTGCTGCAAAAGTTAGAAAATAGCGGTATACCTTGTGATTCAGCTGATCATGCACTTAGGTGATTTGAACGTTATGACATTGCCAAACAAGTATTAGAGGCTATGCAGAATGCACAAAGCACATAAAATTGGAAATCCCAAGACAGACTCTAAAATAAACCATGAATGGGTGACACAAAACTTTCTCTAATTAATCAAGTAAATAAAAAAACATACAGGTAACTAAAACATAACAACAACAAACACCTAAAGTTATATTACAAACAAATCATGAAGAAATCACAAGACAAACAAAGTAGCTTAAAAGAATACAACAGCAAAAAAAATCAGTAAAGCGAAAGGTGAAAAATTATCGAGAATTATAACAAATTGTGTACAACAACGGTAAAAGAAATAGACAAACACATAAATTAAGATACAAAGAGGATGTGCTATCTATGACGGACCAGCAGTGCCGGAAAAAATATGGAGAATTGTTAATTAAATGGTGTACAACAGCGATCGAAAAAGAAGACAAACAAATAAATGTAGATAGAGATAGAAAATGTCATCTATACCGAACAGACAGTTGCGGAAAACTCAATCAATACTACATCAGGGCAGTTAAACCAATACGTTAACGGTCAACCCCAAAAGAACAAGCTTATCCAGAAGCACTCGCTTAATAAAGCAAATAATTTATTAGAGACCGCCAAGCAAGGAGAACTTTGAGAAAATCATCAAGGACCTACCCAACAAAAACAGTTGCAGAGAAGACGAAATATCGCCAAAAATATCCAATGGGACGGATACATTTTTCAAACCAAAACTTATAAATGATCACAAAAAACGATTTTGAAGTAGTTTGGCGTTTCTGGTTTGATGACAATCTATTTTAAACTGGAAATAAAGTATTATCAGTATCTTCGAAAATTTTGATGTTTACAAATCGTTATAGATAATCAAACTGGCCACCTTTTCTAAATACCTCAGTTTCACAAATCACAAAAGTATACTTAATACTGTCGAACACCATTTTCAAACACTTTCTAACTCGAGATTTGGTTAATCAATGGCGATACAAAAAACCTTCAAAACAAAATAGTAGGCATTTAGCCTAAGTATATTTAGCAGAAAATTACAAAAAGGTTATGTTTATGTTTTTTGAAGTTAATTACAAAACGTATGCTATATAACAATTTTTAATACCATTAAAAGAGACAATTTTTTTTGAATTCTGGGAAAACAAAGGAGACTTTTAAGTAGACCGATCCGGTTGGCTTCTAATTAGTATATTATTTTATAGCTACAAGGATGGTGTATACCAAATCTTAAGCCTTCAGCTCAAAGCTTCCTAAATTTACCATATTAACAAAATCGACCTAGACAAAAACTCATTGGCAGCAATCTTAAAAAGCTGGAGCTTAGCAAAGAAATAAATAGGGGCTACAAATTTGACATTGTTCACTCTACTTAAAACTACTTTTTATCATTTGATCAAATAAGAATCGCGGTATGTTTTTAATAAGAAATGGCTGCCATTTTAAAATAAGTGGGATAAAGCAAAAAAACAAAGTTTTTTAAAATCAATTACAAAATTCTATATATCAAAATTTCAAATCAATAGCAAGGATGCTAACAGATGTTCAAAAATTTAAAAAAAGAAACCAAGAAAGCACATTAAAGTTAGCCTGCTCGGAGAGCTTTTAACGATAACGTTATATTTTCACAAGGATTGCATGTGACAAAACATAACCTATTAGCTACAATGTTTATAAAATTGTTCTAGATGCAAAAAGATTGACCGACATTTTAAAACGATTGTGTTAAATGAAAAATGCAGCTTTACTCAAAAGTAGTTTTCGTCTTTAGATTTAATTGAATAGTAACGACAGAAAAAAAAAGTAACCGATATTTTTTAATCAGAGTGTTTAGCAAAAAGCCACATAGAGGGCTATATTTTGTATTTTTAAGGTCAACAAAGAACCTGTTATAAAAAATTACTTGTTTCTATTCAAAAATAAATAAACAAATAAAAAAGCATCTAGAAATTTTCTTACCTGGCTAAGTATCACCTCATTAACTTAGACAGTTTAAAAGTTATCCTGTATATATATATATATATATATATATATATATATATATATATATATATATATATATATATATATATATATATATATATATATATATATATATATATATATATAAACCTCAACTTGGGTTGTCCAAGTGTACTTATAAATCACAATTTCTCGAAATAATTTTCACAAGAGATGATTTTAAAACTGTCTGCAAACGTCAAATAGTTACATATTTATCTGAATTTCACACGGAAAGGGTAATTTTAAAGTAAGCTACCTCATTCTAGTATTAAACCTCTTAGCGCCTATTTTTCTAGATCAGGAACGCATGCGGTAAAGTACGCGTTATGAATACCTATTGCACGAATTGTAAATATGGGCTGTTACAGTACAATGTGAGACCTTGAGAACATATATTTTTAAAAAGATGATCCGCACTGCTATCAGTCAACTAATAAATCAGGTTTTAGAAAAGTCACTTTTGTCATTTTGGGTTTTGATTGTTATGGAGCGTGTATTGTTAAGTTTTGTTGTGAAAGAAAAACAAAAGAACGAATTTAGGTAAGTAAAATAATATTACAACATTTTTTCAAGCTTCTTATATATTGTAGCATACATATTGTAGACAAAATAGATACTCATTTCTGTCAAAAACGTAAAAATGCGGTATGTTGCTGATATGGAACAATGGTCAACTTGATATATTTTTATTGTTCTTAATATGGGAGAGTGGGCATTTATCGAAAGCAGTATTTATATAGAAATGTTTTGTTTTCAGACTCAACAATGGCACCCACTGGTAAGTTTACTAGGCTGTTAGCATAAATACTTTTAGGCAGTGAAGATGAAAGTCTAAGTGATTTAGATGAAGCCTAAGCGCTGCCACCTGATGCTCCATAAAGTGACTACTTAATGTAAGATGATGATTCTGTAAATGATGATAAAGTGGATAATTCAAAAGATTACATTCACAGAAAAAACGGATATAACTGGACTACTGTAAAATCACATAAGCCTCCAGTGCCATCACCTGTCACTTCAACGGTCTCAATTTTATATAACTTATGAAACCGTATTGAAGAACAGAATAACCTTCAATGTGACCAGCGTGATCTAAACAAGACCCTAAACGTAACAAGTAAGAAGTTATAAACTTTTATTGGAACTGTTATTGACATGTTAGTTTTTGATTTGCCTCGCCATCGTTAGCGTTTCGATCGAAAATGGCAGAAGCATTATGCATGATGGACAAGAAACTACATTCTAAAAAACGTGGCAGAACTAGTAGTGGATTTGTAGAAAGAGAGTCTGAAAATAAAAAGGAGAGTGGACCAGCCACACCAGTACCCCAGTCTGATGTACCTCGTGACTACCATGACCACTAGCCATGCGAAAATAAAACAAGGCAAAGATGCAAGTTACCATATTGTGGACTATAGACTTATTTTTATTGTCCGGTGTGTGATAAAAACCACCAAGAAATTGTTTAACGTTATACCACTTGGAAATTATGTAGTCTGAGTTGAGCCTGATTGTAAACAAACCCTATCTTATTTGTGAAAACCAAATAAGTTTTTTATTAGTGTTAGCAATCCTAATTTGCAAAGGATTTTTATAATTTTTTTATATTTTGATATTGGGATCCATGAAAGGTTAAGTTTAAACATTAGCTAGGTATATACTAAAATATCAGGGTTGTCTTAAAGAAGTCAACATCCTTGTATCTATAGGAAAGAACAACAATCCTTGTGTACACCAAAAACAAGCTTGGTTTTTTAATAGAAAATAAGAGTTACATACATAAAAAAATTATCTGTAGGAAACAAAACCCATGCGCACAATAACTTTCTAAAAGAGTCTCAACCTAAGGTGTTACACTATAGGAAGTACCGAATCGTCAAACAATAATATGATTCAAAGGGTTTCAGTCCAAAGCATTACGCCCTGTGATAAGCTTTAAACTACATAATCCACAAAAATCTAAATATTCGTTCGATTTGTCACCGACAAAGTTCGGTGATACACAAATATCAACGACATAAAACTACCTGAACACTGTTTAAGCGTTTGTCATGTGATCTATTAAAATCTTTAACACTAAAAAAGTCTGGATGCAGCAAGTACGTTATGGAAGTGAATTTTCATAAAAATGTTTTTAGTAGCAAGTATGTCTTTTTAAATGTAAGCAGTCATCAAATTTGGTAACCGGTATAACCTATATAGTAAAAACAATGTATCATCTTTTATCAACATAACCTTATTGTTTGAAAATATACACAAATGTTTCCAAAATAAATCTTAAACGTTTCGGAAAAAACTGGTTTCCTATCTAACGAACCTTAGATTAATACCAAATTGTGTTATTGAAATTTGAAGCATTTTATTAAAATTCGCTATTCTAACGCGCTTACTACGTCTCGAATTTTTTTCTAACAAACATGCATTATATTTCTATAAAAAAATGCAAAAATTCATTAACATAAGGTATATTTGAAAAAAAATTGTATCACCAACAACTGATTGTCAAAATAATATTATAAGATGCAGCTGAAAACACCTTATAATTAACGTATACAATTTTTCTTGTATCTTGTAAAATAACGATTATATTGAGCCTTGCGGTAGAAATGCGTCATCCTGTATATAATAATAGGTAAAAACTGAAACTAACCCCTGATATGGATTCTAGGGGGCCTAGTTTGCACTAATTCGAAAATATATTTTCAAAATTCCAAAGTAGGGGTCTGATCATTAACTTGAAGCTGTAACTTAAGTGTTTGTAAAACACTCTTCTTGCGAAATTTTCTTTACATAAGCCGTATTCGTTTTAGGTTCTTCACCTAAATGTTGCCAATTTTGACATTTCAAATCAAGACTTTGACGTTTTGAGGGAAAACCCCATTTTTTTCCTTTAAATGCCTATAACATATTTGTCATTTAACTTACAGAACTAAATTTTGGTAAATAGTTTTTTTATAATTCAAACACCCGTACTATTTGGTTGCGCTAACTTTGTTATTTCCAGAGTGATTAAAATATTCCGAAAAAAAAACGCAAATTTTTCCGGAAAAACCGATGCCGATTTACTGGCTAACGAAGTTGTCCAAGCCACTTGTCAAAGGTACTCACCAAATTTGATCAAAACCGGATCATTATTTTTTGAGTTATCGGTGTGTGACATGCATCTAACTATGTATCTATATACATACATACATACATACATACATACACACACACACACACACACACACACACACATATATATATATATATATATATATATATATATATATATATATATATATATATATATATATATATATATATATATATATATATATATATATATATATATATATAAAGATATAAAAATTGAAACCAACGTAGGATATGGGTTCTAGGGGGCCTAGTTCGCGCTCATTTGGAGAAATAGTTTCAAAAGTCGCTATCTCCTCATTAGTGAATATTTTTTTTTAACAGAGTTCACAAAATGTATCACCAACCACTTATGGGCGACCTTGTGATTGTCAAAATAATTTTATAAGATGTAGCTCATGACACCCTATAATTAACGCATACAATTTTCTCTAGTATCTTTTATAATATAACAGCAATATTGAGCTTTACCGTATAAATGCATCACCCTGTATATATGTAAACAGAAAAAACTGAAACTGTTATTGTGTAAACCTGCGTACCAAATTTGGTTGCCTTAATTTTGTTACTTCCGGAGATACAAAAATTTTCGAATGAAAACACAAAATTACCCGGGAAAAAGATTAACAGATTTGCCTGGCTAACGAACTTTTCCAAGCCAATTGCAAAAGGAAATTATTCCTCGAGTTATCGGTGTGATACATACATATATATATATATATATATATATATATATATATATATATATATATATATATATATATATATATATATATATATATATATATATATATATATATATATATATATATATATATATATATATATATATATATATATATATATATATATATATATACATCTTAAAACTAAAATTGACCCCGGATATGGGTTCTAGAGGTCTTAGTTTCCGCTTATTCGAAGAATTTTTTTCAAAATTCGAAAGTCGTGATCTCCTTGTTAGTGCATTTTTAAAAGAAAATTCACTAAAAGGAAATAGCTGCACTACAGCCAGAAAGATTCTGAAGTCATATTAGTACAAATTGGGCAACAGAAGGAGAATCTTAACGATGGCGGCATCCTTCACGTGCATCTATTTAAAACTTTTATATTTGTCCTACCGCTTTTTATTTAATTATTTTGTCTATTTGTTATTATCTAATGTAATAATTGATTTACTTGTTATTCCCACGTGAACCGATTAAAAATCAATGTGATTAATAAAAAACAAGTGAGGAGCACTGAAAAACCAGTGCGAAAATAAAAATGGTCATAGGGAAGAAAATAAAAATGTATAGTTGTCATTGTGGAAAAAATAGAAACATTACTTATATTAGAGGCACCGTAATGGTCACACAGCACCGAATAGATCAGTGTGGTCATCGAAGTTAAGCAAGCACCTGGGAACATCGTGCGTTGCTAAACGCCCGCGGAAGGCGTATCAACGAGTGTATTTACCGAACAAATATTCTTTCCTGAAACAGCGACACTAAGGCTGAGATAGAGCAGTCACCTTTGCTCATATTATCATTGTAACAAATTATTACATTTTTAGAGTTTCACTAAGTCTTGAGTTACGTAAAAACATCTATAAAAGTTTTTTAGTAAATGAGCTTTTTGGCAAAAAACTATTCGAGTTTCTGTACGAACTGGGTATATACTAAATATACTGTGCAGTAGGTAGGTGAGGCGCAGATTAAATTATTATGCAGCCATTCGTTATATGTATTTACTTTGTTATATATTATACAGATATAGTATTATTGTCTTTATGTGGTTCATTAATAAAATTATTTTATAACCTATTTTGTTTAACACACGAGGACCACACTAACTGATATTATTTCAACCTGTTCCGTTTTGTTAAATCCAAAATAGGAATTTTAAGTAATTAGTATTGCGTTACCGAGAACTGTATGTTTCTGTGATACCTGTTTATTTTTTCCGCTTGAGCAAAATTTGAACACAGGTCTTTATTTGGTAGAGTTGTTCAACTCCGTAACTCAGTTAAATTATTTCCAAACGAGAAAACTTACCAACTGCGCGATAACTTCCTATAAATTGCATAATTATTTATAAAGATTAATAAGGTTGCAAAAAACTTTAAAAAAATTAATAAAAAAAGCTACTGTCTGACCAATTCAAAGACAAACAACCTACCGATAAGAAACATTTCTTCACGGAAATTCCCTGAAAAAAAAAGCAATCTGAATAAAGTCACGCTGAGCTTAACTGGCTTACTCTCTGACGATCTCAGAGATCTTTGACCGTTTATATATTGTGTGTATTAGGGTAGGACTACCATAGAAAAATGTGACAAAATAAACTCTTGACCTTATTTTTCCCAGACACTTAACATTAATTTTTGTCTTAAATTGAGTTCGAACCTTATTTACATGAAGTAAATAAACAGGAATTTGGTTAAAAATTGAAAAAAATGTGATTGTTTGAAAACAACTCAGGAGTTAATGAATTCTACAAAAATTGCTATAAAGGTAATTATTTTTCACACTGACATGTAGTGCTTAAAATCTCAGTATGTCTAAACTAAATGGAATGAGTCCGGAATGAATGAATGGATGCCAAACCAACCTGAAAAGGGAAAATAATAAAAAGAAACTAATTTTGCATGCAGCTTTTCCTTACATCTCAAATATCGAAGTCCCGGTTTTACCCTGTGTTCGTATACGTAGTCGGCCATGTGAACGACCCACCAATTACTATATCAGGGAAAGCTCTACGGCTTAATAAAATGCCACGGTATATATTTTTTCTAACCACGTTCCTTGGAAATGTGTGTCATTCTATAAATCGACCCAGCATCACTTTTCCACTCTCAGGTTTTGTTTCAAAGGAGACGGTCGTAAACATCGTTACTCTATGGTACATTGTTTCAGATATATGTTTATTCACTCAAATTTGTTACCATTTGTTTCCTAATATTCTGCAGATGGTGTTTATAGCCAAGTAAATAACATTCCTTATACAAAAATAGTGGTTGAAATGAATTGTCAAAAATATTCCACTAGCGCACAAAATAATTTAGGAATTTTAAGACTGCACATTTTACAATTGTGGTGTTTTTGTATAATTTAAAATAAGTTATTTGTAAAACATAGTTATGTAAAGCATAGCTAATGATAAGATTACGATTTAAGGACATTCTTAGATACATTTTTAGTGAATTTTACTAGAAAAAAATCACTAATGAGGAGATCCCGACTTGTGAATTTTGGAAGAAATTTTGCAAATGAGCAGGAACTAGGACCCCTAGAATCCATATCCGGAGTCAGTTTCACTTTTTATAAGTTTTTTAATTTTATCTCAAAAAATAAAAAAGCTATGATAACCAAATTTAATAGGTAGGTTTACAATACAAAAGGAAAACTATATGCCAAAATTTAGATTTCTATATTACAACAACAAAAAGTTATAATAAAATATTTGATGCCAGATCATTTATATGAAAATTCACTACCATAACGCACTTGCTGCGTCCAGACGTTTTTTAATTTGTGTGGAATTTTTAAAAATGAAATGTTGTGTACAAACTACACCGACAAAGACTATAGGACGTAGTGACACTCCTACATTTAGGTTTTCTCTTATATTGAGTTTCTTTCGCTTCGGTATATTATGCGACTATTGCCAATCACCAACGTCAGGTTGACGATTTACCTTATTGTCTCATAAATTGTGCAGAAACTCTTCTTTGGTGTAACGAATGTGGATTCTTTAACGTGTCCAAAATCGCATGTTACACGGCATTGAAAGCTTTGCGCATCCTTCGAAGAGCAAAATGTGCAAACATTCGACTTGG
This sequence comes from Tillus elongatus, assembly GCA_964006375.1. NCBI lineage: Eukaryota > Metazoa > Arthropoda > Insecta > Coleoptera > Cleridae > Tillus > Tillus elongatus. Next base: position 46,533,600 of record OZ023269.1, read on the forward strand.
TCAAACACAATGCCATAACCTTGGTTGATGTAAATTTTACAATATGTACTGAAAAAATACTATGTCGCTTCTACTAGGAATTGAACATGCGACATTTGGCTTGAATGGTACACCCTCTTGCCACTTGACTACCGTGGCTGCCCTAATGTAAAATTTTAGCATTATTTTCCTCTTAGAGAATAGAGAAATGGTATCTTTCAAAGGCATGTTACCAACATACTGCGATCAATGTCACGTATGATATAAGAAATACCTTTCGGATGAAAATTAGGACAAAGTCATATTATATATCCTTTCAGCATATTACTTTCAAACATTTCGAAGATGTCTCACAATCCTAGGATTAAGTGCTTATGTGAATTTTGCAAGGAAAAATATACTGTTCCTGCAAATGTGTATATCAGATGCATTCCAGCAGGTATAAGATACATATGGGTTTCAATTTTGTTGGAGTTGGAGTGTGCCACACTTATGATCGTCACTGCGTATAGAAAACAAATTGACTAAATAACGCAGACTCGAATGTAGTCAGTGAGATGAGTTGCCAGTAGTGACATCTCTGTACATGCTAGAAACTACCTTCTCACTACATATTTACACCCCCTGGTCTTCTCACGGAACAAGTAGTACTCGAACCAAAGATTTAGCAATCGGTCGTTTGTTTTACACATTCTGTGTGTTCACAATTTTGTGTCTATAATGAGAGCCAATAGTATCTAGTATTCACAAAGTTGTCATCTTAATAACTACTTTCAATGCTGACTCTACTAAGACAACTTGTTTTGGTTGCGTTTTGGCAATCATAGGTATGGCACATTGATAAGTTCCAATAATCTACATGTGTCTCTTATGCTGGTTAAAATGCATTAAAGAAACACTTTTAATTACCTCTGCTTAGGTACTACCACCAACGATTTATTTATTTAAAAATATATATTAAGTATGCATTTCAAAAATGGAACGTTCATTTGTTTTTATAACACGTGTACTGAGCTGAAAAAAAAATTCATACAATTTTTTTGGTTTTTCATTTAACTCTTAATAAAAATAAAAAAAATAAAGGGGTTAAAATCTTATGCAAATTACCCTGCATCATCAGTTGCCGATATACGGGGTAAATAGACTAATGGTTTTTTACTTATGAATTTATATGTTCGCAAGTGCACCAAAATGTGACATTATTGTTATAGATGTGTCAACTGAATTATTAGACAGTCAATAGTCATTTTCAAGTTATCGGGATCAAGTTTGGTTAACGTCAAAGACCTGAGAACGTAACTTTGGGGATACACTGGAAATATTTGCATCAGTATCGGTTCTACGTGACGCAAACTTTAAGATATTTATTACAGCGTCTCTAGCTTTTACACTTTTGGAACCAGGAGACAATACTCACTGCGTTACAACTATCATACGAATTTTCCGAGCCATTTTCATTTTTCCTAGGCTATTTCAATACTTGCATCTAGAACGTTCCGATTGCACTTAAATTAATGCAACGGACAAACCGAATTAAAACAATCTTTTTTATTATTTTTTCCCCATTAACCGGGTACTGAGCACGAGCAAAAATTAAACGAATCAAAAACTTATCCAAACCGAATTTTTTTCAAATGGTAGCGTCTCTTTAGATACCATGTATTTTAATACCGGTTTCACGGTAAATCCATTAACGCCGCCGACAGATACCCAATATTTGCATTAGTTGCTTATCATTTGCTTTTTGTTGACTGGTGCATTACTGTTAAATAATATTATTAAATAATTACAAAAATGTATACAATATATGAGACTTAGTGCTATATTAGTTTATAGTGAATGCAAAAAAAATATCCAGAAATATTGCGCGTTGGTATGTTAAAAGATATCCTAATCGACAACATTCGTCCTTCCAATACTTCTCAATTCTGGAAAGAAACTGCAGAGGATAAAACGACATTAAAAATGATGAATCCTCTACTGTTGACGAAAATACCCAAATAAAAGTTTTGGTCTTTGTCACCGTTCATATTTTACTAAAGATACTGGCAATTAAGTGAACATAAATTACGTGGTCAAAACCATTTGTTCAAGTACACGTTGCATGAGTAATTCCGTACACGAATCGATTCTTGTGCTTGATTACTTTGGAATAACACAGCTGATTTAATTTTTGTTACCCGAATAATGCACACTGATTAATTAAGATTCCCCAACGGTGCCCTGACAGAACACTCAATATTAGTTATAGGAAAACGGGCATTTTCTGTTATAAAGAAAGTTTTCAAAGCTCGGGGTTAATATGTGGGCAGGGGTAACTAGAACAAGAAACGTTAGACAATTTTTAAGGAAATTTAGCAGGATATAGATATTTGAAAATTCTCCAAAAGGACACTGCAGACTTGTTGAAGGATTTGCCACTCGCATACATATATCTCTAATCCAGTTGTATGATGTTTAGTAAATAAGTGCAAAGGAAGACTAATAAAAAAAACTCTGGACGCAGCAAGTGAATTATGGCAGTGAATTTTTATAAAAATGCTTTGAATATCAAATATGTCTTTTTAATGCAAGCAGTCATCAATTTGGTTACCGGTATAACCTATATAGTAGAAACAATGCGCCATATTTTATCAAAATAACTTATTGTTTGCAAATGTACAAAAATTTTCCGACAATAAACTTTAAACGTTGGTTTTCTAGCCAACAAACCTTAGGTTAATAGCACACTGAGTTATTGAAATTTGAAGCATTTAATGAAAATTTGTTACCAAAACGCACTTACTGCGTCTTGTTTTTCTTCTTACAGACATATTTCGATAAAAAATGAAATAAAATAAGGCTGTTCGAAAAAAAATTGTAGGGATCACCAACGACTTATGGGCCAGCCGGTGATTGTCAAAATAATTTTATAGGATGCAGCTCAAGATATCCTATAATTAACTTATACAATTTTTTCTCGTCTCTTGTATAATAATAATTATATTGAGCTTTACCGTAGAAACGCGTCACCCCGTATATATGTAAGCAGATTAAAACTAAACGTAAACCCGGATATGGATTCCAGGGGGCCTAGTTTGCGCTCATTTGAAGAAATCTTTTTAAAAGTCTAAAGTCGTGGTCTCCTCATTGCAGAATTTTTTGTACGAAAATTAGCTAAACATTATGGACCGTTAAACCATAAACTTAACTAAAACTACCGCCAAAGCATCGAAGAGAAAATAACTAACATGTTGCATATCAGCCCCTTTTGTAAAACTTCGATCCTTTATATGTGTTGATAAAACATAACAAACACTGTTTAGTCCACCCACTAACATTAATAAAGGAATAATTTGCACTTGTATATAAACATTTCCCAAATAACACAAATAATTTGTCGACTCAAACAGATAAACATATAAACAATCTCATACCATACGATAAACGTCAGTTACAACGTCTAACAGACCTGCACAATTATATCAATTGTTCTCTTGCCAGGCAACGACATACTAGATCTTATATAATCCAGATTTGCCATTGCCAATGAAACGCGGTGATATAAAAAATAAATGTTTCAAATTTGAATAGCTCAATTTTCTGTAAACCTAGAGAGCTGAATTTTGGCAAATAGTTAGGCCTTTCGCAAAGCAATATGTACACCAAATTTCATCGAAATATCTTTGTAATTTTCGGAGAAAAATTTTTTTCGAAAGAAAACTCAAAATTTTTCCGGAAAACCTTGTCCGATTTTCTTGGCTAACAAACTCATCCAAGCTACTGATAAGAGAAAGGCACTCGCCGAATTTTATCAAAATCGGTTGATTATTTTTTGAGTTATCGGTTCGATACACACACACACAGATATATATATATATATATATATATATATATATATATATATATATATATATATATATTATATATATATATATATATATATAAACATATAAAAATCGAAACTGACCCCGGATATGGGTTCTAGGGGCCCAAATTCGCGCTCATCTGAAAAATTTTTTGCAAAGTCTCACCAGAACAGCTCACTTGAGCATTATGGGTTATTTTGTGTGGGGTTGTGTTAAAAAGTAAAAAATCGTATGTTTGTCGCATCATCCGATGATATCGAAATATTCCATAATGGGATTTAAGAGGCTTCTAGGGGTATAACTCTTGCAATGTTGCATAATGTTATGAGGGATATTAGAGCTAGGAAGTGCCGTAGATGATGAGGTATGCATTTTGACCATTTGTTAAATTAGATAGGTCTTTTGTATTTGTGTGTAGTCTTTTTTTTTGTTTGGAAAAATGTTGTGTTCCTTTATTGAACACTCGTCATAACTGACGCTACTTGCGTGTTTGATTTCAAGGCACGCTTGACATAAACGACATTTATAAATTAACAATCACCGGAATATCTGAGTATTTTGTAATCAACTCGTAACGGATTTTAGATACAATTGTGTCAACGGATTCGCCGTTAGGGTCTGTATCAAAAGACTAAGTATCTAAAAGACGTTGCCTTTCGACAAAATTGACTTCCCAAAAAATGCTTCATTTCCGCAAGGTTGGTTAGCGGTCGGTACTTGGATAACGGAGAAACACACCAAGAAAGCATTGTGCCATGTACGGTGAGTCCGCTGCAATAATTTAAGTACAATTACCGCATTCTCGTTGGAAATACTGGAATAACTTAAGAAAGATAACTTAAGAAAAATTAATATTGCTCAAAGGCCCCAAAGAATAGATGAGTCGTAGCCATTATCGTCTCCTGGTTTCGAATATGTAAAACTGTAGATAAGACTATATTGTATGTATTTAAAATTTTAAGGTTAGGGTCACACCCGACGGGATTCGAAGGTCCCCTTTCCTTGAAAATTTGCTGTTTCAGATGTCTATAAAGTCATCCAAATTTAATTCTTGTAACCTCAAATATATGGGACCATGGACTGCCCAAATGTTACGTTGACACCCTATATACAGCAACATTACTCTTGGTTGTAATTTAAAAAATACAGAAAATACTTTAACTATGTAATCAAATCGGTTCTGTTTAAGTGGTAGGATTTGTAAATCTAATACGTCATTTTTATATTAATCTATGTCATTTTTTTCAAGATCGAAAAAAAGCCCAATTGCCATTATGAAACGGTGGAGAAAGAACGGTTTAATGATATATTGCGTCAGCATATAATTTAAGGCTTTTACCCTCGGCTTTTAGAATTAAATCTAAAATGTGTGTAATAGGATCCGATACAGCTGTTTCCTTCTGTGGTATACAAATCCATTCGAATGTGTGTATAGCGTTCCAAACACATCGACGTATTTGATTCGGATTTAATAAGTTATTTGCTAACATGCGTATTTCTGAATGAGCTATTTATATACTGGCAATCACTACGTAGAAGAAAGGCTGCTGAAACACATCGTCATCAATTAAGTTACTTTATCACAAAGTTATTTTATGGACATAAGGAATTGGGCTGTTCTAGTATTTACGTATCATATGTCATACATATTTAGCGAACAGGTAATATGTTAATCCAGTTGTAACAGTTTTACTAAATAGAGTCGTGTGATAGTTTGTGTTCCCTTGGAGAAAACCCTTCTTTTCATAGCTCTTGCATGACGAAACTTTAGTGCCACGTCAAAATCGCTCTAAACGACAACTAGAAAATTCCAACTGACAAATGTTATTTACTTACAATGATTATGGTAATAGGAATTGCTTTTATATAAAGAGTGAACTCTAAAAATTTACCTTGTCTATGTTGGCACCTTTGTATATAATATATTCATTTAGAAAAATAATAGTTTTGCATATATAATTTTTTTTAAATTATTATTTTAGTTTATCAGTTTAAGTATAACGTAGGTGACAAAAATCAAAAATAATGGTCTTGTGTTGGATGTCGAACTAAACTTTAATATGAAGTTTATACTTTTCTTTAAAAATCAAACAACTATAAGAACATCACTTTTAGAACAAAAGAATAGCTTGTGGCCTAACCCAAAGATGGCGCTCGCGAGATAAATCTGCGTAACCGCGAGGACTGTCAACTTAATATATATATATATATATATATATATATATATATATATATATATATATATATATATATATATATATATATATAATATAACTTATAATTACAACAGTATACAGTGCGTCCAGTTGATGATGTACCTTTGGATCTTAAAAAGGTCAAGAGATACGGAATAGGTTACGCCAGATGAAACCTGGGGTAACTCTTAAATTTAAAAAAGTACACATATCACCAGATATATGAAAAACATAAAATTTGGTAATTTCGTTTATACCTTTTTCTTTGACAATATATCCATACAAAACCCAGTACACCACACTAACACGACGTCCTGCCACAGCTGGTTTCATCAGTATTTTTCTAGATCCACTAGCCACCAGACTGGTTTTTTAATTTTACCATTGTCGCCATATTGAATTTTTATACATTTGAAGTGCTCGAAAGGCGACATGTTAAAATGTTTATGATTTATTCAGTAAACCATGAAAAAAATAATAAAATTAATGTCTAAACAGAGTAGGCCGTGATAGCAACTAAATAAAACAGAGAGTGTTCTAAATAGTACAACTGTCAAAATTCAATTTTTGGTGTAAAGTTGGGTAGTTTAAGCGAAGATTTAGTGAACTTTTCGTAAAACCATTCCATACTAAATACAGATATGGAGCTTTTTCTATGGCTTCCTTTACAACCAGTTTTGATTTTAACTGCATAGCTTGACGATTCCGTAAAATAAACCAGCCGCAGAAAAAAAAACATTTTCGAAGCCAGCGTAAAAGATTCTACATCTATAAGTATTTAAAATAGACAATTTTTCAAACAATGGGAAGTGTGATTGTTTAGTTTCACCGCGCAATTCTAAGTTGTGAGAGTGCAGTTCTGTATGTCACAGGAGACTGACATAACTGCAGTGTGTTGCGCGCATGTGCCACCTTTTCCAAACAGGGTACCTGCAGCATTCGGGACTTGGACACGTTCGATTCGTTCGTCAGCTTTGAAGATCATGACATCTTAATTCGTTTCCAAGTGGTTGCACTGAGTGCAACACTAATAATTCGTACACGACCCGCGTTTATTCGTAACGCGAGTGCCATAATTTAGGTATCTACAAGCCTATTCATTCGTTGGCTCCGAGAGCTCCATATATTCGTTATTCGTTTCCAAGTCATTTGCACCGAGTGCAATAATTCGTATTCGATCACGCGTTTTAGTATTACACGTACCGCCTATATTAATGTACATAAATAGTATATAGTTTATATTACTTTAAATATATAACTGAGTTAAATGTATCCAAGTGATTTTATTTACATAACACGATACAGTCCACTTTAATACGTAACAGCAATAACAACAATCCACGAACCAGACACACATTAACAGTGATTTTTACTCATCACTCATATTAGTTTTAGTAGTATAATTTTTGTTGCATCACGTGTGTTGTGCAAATTATGTGGTGTCATTTAAAATTTATCTTAACCTTGTTGTACTTCTTGGATTTACATGGCGTCAAATTTAATTGATGCTCTAATATCTTTTGGTGTGTCAGTAACCTGGCATGGTATTTTATGACTTTGTTGACTACTTCTTTTTCTACTTTATTCAGTTAATGCAATTTCAGAGAACAACAACGTATTTTTTCCATACATAATTGTTACACCAATACTCTTTTGGGTAAGTATGTCACGAAATTTTAAAAAATACGAAAAGAAAAATTATAATTCTATATAAAATTGTTTTTTCTAAATGCAGATACATAGACTTCTTCTCTGACTTCATACAGGTTGTTTTTTCACTCTGTAACCGGTATCGATGCTTTACGGCATCATCTATATCTGTATTTTGTATGTAACGGTTTTACCAAGTAAGGGCAACAGCAATTAAAAATTATTTTTGCTGCACATAAATTCATTTTATTAAAAGGTCTCCGATTTCCTTAGAGATAGGTAAAACTTGAATAAGTATCTGATGACGTGCAACCCAACACATAAGATGAGCAAGTCTAGACATCTGTGACATCAGATATAAATAGTAAGCAGTGGGTGAAAGCAGGTATGTATGTATTTAAGATATTATGTAGGTGTATATTGGTAACACTAATGTAATGATTGTGCTTACGTGAGATTGTGGATATATGTTTGGTTTTCATTTATAATTCAAACAATCCGCGAATATAGTTATTACCTGTTCACATGAGAAAATCTAGTTATAGGTTTGCCGTACTGGGTGTGGTTATGATTCGAAACGAAATTTTAGGATAAAAGTATATGGTTGATGAATGAAACATTCAAAACCATCCCATGATGCAACACACACACACAGATATAAATAGTGGAGCGTGCGACAAACAAATTGCAGTTAAGTGCAATGAATTGTAAATAAAAAACATTTGGTTAAGTTACTTAGTCAATCATAGTATTTATTGATTTATTGACTAAGGCTTTTGACCACTAAGCTGTTTAAAAGCTTGGAAAATATAGGTTTCAGCGGTACTGCGCCTAAACTTCTAAGAACCTACTTCAATGGTAAATTCCAAAGTGTAGCTGTAAAAGGCTGATATAGCAAACCGCGGGAGTGGAAATATGAAGTACTTAAGGGAAGTGTTCTGGACCCTCTTCTATTTAATTTATATATTGATGAGGTCTACCCGCAGAGATTTCAGGGTAAAATCATTAGCTACGCGAACGATACTGCGGTTTTCTTTTCGGGCAACACACACACACACACAGATATAAATAGTGGAGCGTGCGACAAACAAATTGCAGTTAAGTGCAATGAATTGTAAATAAAAAACATTTGGTTAAGTTACTTAGTCAATCATAGTATTTATTGATTTGACTAAGGCTTTTGACCACTAAGCTGTTTAAAAGCTTGGAAAATATAGGTTTCAGCGGTACTGCGCCTAAACTTCTAAGAACCTACTTCAAAGGTAGATTCCAAAGTGTAGCTGTAAAAGGCTGATATAGCAAACCGCGGGAGTGGAAATATGAAGTACTTCAGGGAAGTGTTCTGGACCCTCTTCTATTTAATTTATATATTGATGAGGTCTACCCGCAGAGATTTCAGGGTAAAATCATTAGCTACGCGGACGATACTGCGGTTTTCTATTCGGGCAGAAGTTGGGAGGAGTTACATAGCAGAATTAATAAAGATCTTGGTTTAGTGTTTGAGTGGTCCTTAAGCAAGACATTGACAATTAATTTTGATAAAACAAATGTCTTGCCTGTTACTTGCTATGCAGAGAGGCTTACTGAGTACAAATAAATAAGGATAAAGACTAACAACCAGACTGTCTCGGTAGTATCTACAAAAACTCAATTACCCTAGTGTGATAATAGATCCTAATTTAAGATAGACAGATCACATTCTATCCGTGGTCAAGAAAGTTCGTGCGCTCATTGGTGAGTTCAAGTAAGTTTTTAACCGAAAACTTTTGATGATCCTTTATCACAATTTGGCGGACGCGCACTTGAGTTACGGGATAGTGCAGCAGGATTGTATATGAGCATCCTAAAAACAATGCAAAAATGGGGACTCAAGATAGTATGTGGAATAAAGTGTCAATGTCCATCTAAAAACTTTGTTTTAAATTCTGGGGTCTTTTATGTTAGACACTTGTACGTTCTGAATTTGATAAAATGCCAACCTAAAAATGAAAGCTTACTTTAATTGGTTTCATGTATTTACAGAACAGGAAGAGATGACAATGCACATGCTGTACTAAGATGTGGAAGGTTTATAGGTCAGCGCTGTGAAATCTACACTGGCCAAAGGATATACAATTTTTTGCCAGTTGCAATCAGAGACATTGGGTTCAGCAAACATAACTTTGCCAAACTGGTTAAAAAGACTGGACAAGATCAGTACCTCGACAAAGACTGTTAAACATGATATGTCCTAGAAAGTCCTAAAACATTAAAAGTGAGCTTTGATGTTGGAATGTGTAGCTGGTGGGTTTAATTTTTCTTTGAGATTGATTGATGAGTTGATGTGATTTTGGAACTTTTAATGAAGATACCAAATTCTGGAGCTGTGACGAGCTTTCTTGAGTCTAGCTTGTGTGAGTGTGTGTGCCTAGGTTTTATGTTGGTGAACAGTATTGTGTCAAAGTTTTCGGACAAGTTGAGTATATACATTACCTTATTAGAGACAAATTTTCCTAACTTAGACTTTTTAATTCACTGATATATCATGTTAATTTTACCCAAACTGTGTATTAATGATGTATTCGAATATCTCAAAAACCAGCTATGCTTACGTGACTGAGTACCGGTTTATTAAGTTTATAATTAGAGAATATCTAAATTGAATTTTTTTCCTTTTTTGTGAATAAACCGATATTATTATTGTAAAAAAAGCTTTTTTACTTTGTAAAAATAATAATGGCTCAAAAAACACTAACTGATGAAGAACTTACAAGTATATTTGTTAATATCAGCGACAGTGAAGACGAAATTCCTGAAGAACAAAACTACACAACTTAGAACAGTAATTATAAGGCAAAATTAGAGCAGGAAGAGGTTTCAGTTGAGAACACATATCCTGTTCTTCGTCTAGTGCTGAGGTCTGTCATGTCTAGAGACAACACCAATGAATGTTTTCTGAATTAATTTGCACGAGGACAAGCTGGTAGGAGGAAAAAAATTTCATAAGAATTTGCAATTTTTTCACAAAAATCTTAAAACATTTTTTTCCTGCATTTTTCAATAGCAAATATGTATTTTTTAATGAAAGCAGGCATCAAATTTGGTTACCAGTATAACCTTATATAGCAAAAACCATGTACCATATTTTATCAAGATAATATTATTGTTCGAAAATGTGCAAACATTTTCTGAAAATAAACTTAAAATGTTTACCAAAAAAAAAGGTTTCCTGGCCAACGAACCTTAGGTTAATAGTGAATTGAGGTATCTAAGTTAGAAGCATTTAATGAAATTTCGCTACCATAACGCACTTGCTGCGTCCAGAATTTCTTTTCTCATGCTTCAATGAAATATGCATAATAATATGAGGCGGGTTTGATTAAAAAAAGGAATTTTGTATCACCAGACTCATGGGCCACCCTGTAATTATAAAATTAATTTTACAAGATGCAGCTGGAGACATCCTATAATTAAGGTATACAATTTTTTCTCGTATCTTTTACAATAACGGATATATTGAGGTTTACCGTAAAATGCGTCATCCTGTATATATGAAAATATATAAAAACCGAAACTAACCCCAGATGTGGGTTCTAGGGGGCCTAAATCGCGCTCGTTTGAAGAAATTTTTTCAAAATTCTAAAGTCAGGATCTCGCTATTAGTGAATTGTTTAAAGAAAGTTCACTAAAATGAGCCTTGTCTCTGTGTACGTACGACGGAGATAACCACCCACATTATTGTTGATCTCACCTTGTGATGAATGTGCCTCAGAAAATCGATATTGAAAGTCGTGTCGCATTTTTCTACATGCCACACATGATCACGAATCGGGTTCTCAACGACACTTGACTTATTATTTAATAGTAGGAAGATAGAATATGTTCTCCAACCAATTACACCGCCTAATATAACTAACCTACCTTCTAAAACTGAATTTGAGCTTAACATACTCATTCTTCCTATAATTAAATAATAAGTCAAGCGTCGTTGAGAACCCGATGCATTACCCGGTTCGCGATCACATGTGCCATATAGAAAAACACAGCCGGGTCCCTTCCAGTTCAAGGCTAAATTTTAGTAACTGAAGCATACATGCTCATTATTTTGTATTTTGAACACAGACAAGACACGAGATGGCCAGATAGGTTGTACAGGTCAGGCCAATTAGCTTTTTAAATGGAAGAAGAAGAAATATGGAAAATAAACTGCCATTTCTATGCAGATGTAGGTGGAGCTTGTTTATCGTATTAATAACAAAAGAATGAAAGACTAAAACTGTCATATGTTGTATTTGTGTGTGTGTGTGTGTGTGTGTGTGTGTGTGTTATGTTTCTTCAACGTAGGCCTATTTCCGCGACTATGGCCAATCACCAACGCCAGGGAGCAGTTTCACCTCACTATCCTGGAAATTTTGCCGAACCCCTGCCTTTCTGTGAGGAGGGTGTGGATATTTAACGTGCCCAACATCGCATGGACACGGGATCTACGGCTCTACACCACCTTCGAAGGGCGGAACGTAGTGACATTCAACTTGCTCAAATACAATGCCGGAACCTCGGTTGATGTTAATGTTACAGTTTGTACTGAAAAAGTGAAAGGAGAACTCGGGGATTGAACCCAGTAACCTTCAGTTCAGAGGCACACATTCTTACCCCTGAACCACCGAGGCTCTATATATGTTTCATTTGCATAACTTAAATTTTTAATACCCCATCTCTTATAAAATAGCTAATCTACGCATTGACTAAATAATTAAGGAACGTCATATTTATTACCTTTCAGTTTGACTTACGTTTTTATTTAGAAAACAAAATGCATTTTTTTTATACAAGTCAAATTTCTTAAAATATTTTTTATTGCCTATCTTAAACGTTATATACTATATACTATGTTTTTAGCCTAAAGATTTAATTCAGACAAATAATCAAGTTACAAACATAGTGTATTCTAAACATTTTATTGAACCTACCTTTTGATAACGTTTATGTTTGAATTAGCGCAGATTAGCGCAATGTTCGTTTTTTTGAAAAAAAATCAGAAACATGCTTAGAGGAACCCCTTTATGCATCAACCATCAGACAAATGCTGCAATCTCAACTCCACAAGACAGTTAAGAGACCCAAGGCAAATTTAAGGTGCTTCCAAAGGAGCTAGAAATGCAAACTGTAAAAACTCACCTAACAGAAGTCCATAAAAAGGAGAAACTCCTTACCAACCGTCTTGGCCATCGACCGACCACACTGTTTTTTCAAACTCCCACCTTGCCCAATTAAAAAAAATTAAAAAAAGATTATTAACCATTAGACTTTAAACTTACCTAAAACAACTGCCAAGGCATGAGAGAAAGGTTCTATTTGAAATGGATTTTACTGGAAACATTTTAGTAAAATGAACGATAATGACGATTGAAGCTAAAATTTAAGAGTTTGTAAAACACGCTTCTTGCGATATTTTCTGTACATACATAGCCCGTATGCGTTTCAGGTTCTTTGCCCAAAAGTGACCAATTTTGAATATTCAAATCGCGACTTTGACGTTTTGAAAGAAAAACTATAAAATTTTCAAAGTAATTTTTCTGGAATTTCTTGACCTTTTGCGCCAAAAAACTTCATCTTTGCTTGTAATGTACAATAGATTTTGATATCCACATAAAATATTTTGTTTTTGTGCGTTTTTATTGTCACCAGTGGCACCCAACTTTTTTTTAAATGCCTATAATATTTTTTTCTTCTAACATACAGATCTAAATTTTGTTACGTAGTTGACTTTTTATGGTGTGTTAACCTGCGTCCCAAATTTGGTTGCCCTAACTTTGTTATTTCCGGAAATATAAAAAGTTTCAGAAAGAAAAAAACAAATTTTCCAGGAAAAACTAGACCGATTTCCTGGATAACGAACTTATCCAAGCCACTTGCAAAAGAAAGGCGTTCATCAAATTTCATTGAAATCGGCCCATCATTTTTTGAGTTATTGGGGTGATACATGCATACATACAAATATATATATATATATATATATATATATATATATATATATATATATATATATATATATATATATATATATATATATATATATATAGTGTGAAACACACTTATGGGATAAAATACATTATTCAGCAAAAAATAGTTTTTGTGGAAAACGCTGAGACACGTGAAGTTTAATTTGTCGAACATTATCTTATAATCATAGTTAAAAAAATTAAACTCCCACCATTTGCCCCCACCACTTTACCCATTTAAAAAAGCATAGCAACCCTACATTTTGTCATCACAATTCGATGGATCACATGTTTCTGAATGCGGAGATACCCCATATGTATGGTCTAATATTACAGTTTTCAATACAGCGTGGAAATTTAATACCGGAATATTAAAACTAAACTGTTTACCCTGGAATTCAAATTTCAGAAATAAGCTTGATAAAAACGTCCCTTTCTTAAAACAAATGTTCAAAATCTTCTCCATTCACTTGCACACAACGAAATAATCTGCTCTCACACAAAAAAAGACCTGGTGGAGAATTTAAGGCGACTAAAAATATGAATATGGTTATATATAGGTATATATATATATATATATATATATATATATATATATATATATATGTATGTATATATATATATATATATATATATATATATATATATATATATATATATATATATATATATATATATATATATATCACTTATGATCTGTCTGTCCTGACTGTAAGATGTAATATGATATGTGACGTTTTCTATATATCGTTCCATTCAATATTTTGTAAGTTAAATTATATGTTTTTTTTTAATTTAACGCGTGAAAGACTGGATATATTTTCTGTGAGAATTGAAATCAATTGAAAAGTATTTTTTGGATCGGGTCTCTCAAACCTGAAGTAATACGAATAAATAGTTGAAACAGCGGGGTTAAATCTTTATTTATCGATTATTTTTAGTTAGTGAATTTTAACCAATACAGGTATACGCACTACTATACTAGTGTACATATAATATACTATTACTACCTACTACTATACAAATTTGCATTGCATTGCTAACATACCTACATACATTTAGTAACGTCTAATTTTTTACGGATGCATAAACAACTATGCTGTTAATCGCTGAACCTGCTATCGCCAAATGGTACGCGTAGCTCATGTAAAATTTCAGTGTGTGACATAAATCTCATTTTTTTTTTCCTTGGCCAGTGAAACTTTTATGACCCCCCGGTTCTCAAATAATCTAATTGGTAAAACCGTAAAAGGCATATAAACGCACAGTTCGAGACAATATAATAATATAATAAGATTTGTATCTCAGAGACTATGATTTAAATTATATTTGTTAATTGTTGCAATACTTGCAATTTTCTTCTGTCTGATGATGCTGCCAAGCAGCGATCCTGCTTGCAGAAAATAAAAAGAAAATGAGTGATTTATGAAGCCAGAGAAATAGTCTCTACGTCTGTATTTTCTATTATATTGTTTAGAATATAGGTCAAAACATAATTATCCCATATCACCAAACGGCAAAACCAAACTAATTTGCATTCTTTTTGAGCTTACAATAACAGATAACTAATTTAAAGTTCCCTGTAATTTGCTTTATACACGTTTGTGCACGACATTGAAGTACAACATAATTTTGTAAAAAGGTATTAGAGTAGTTGATAAATTGTTTATACATTTTATTGAATTATTGATTTATTTATATAGATTTTAAATAACTTGCATCATATTCCATTATATACACTTTTTACAAATTAGGTCAGGTTATATCAATAATAGAAATATTAGCTTATGGTACGTGTTTGTCAATTCAAGTCTTGTAGCAACGTAACTGGTTAGTCTATTTGTGGTTCATGGTTCCACAAACTAGTGGTTAATTTTTATCAAAGTTGATCTTCACTTGCATCAAAAATATACAAATTTTACACAAACCTAATTAAAAATTCCTATGTTAGGGTTAAAGATATAACCAAAATATTAATCGGGTAGGCATATACAGTGTGTCCCGATTTTGATGCTCCTATTACTAACGTGGGATCTGAAAGATCTAGGAATCTGCTAAATATGAAAAGTTTTGACAAATTTTCTGCTTACTTTAAATTACTTGAGATATCAAATAGGCCAAAACAAGGTCTTTGTCAGGCCGGGTTAGGTTGGGATACTCTTAAAAAAGACTTAACACAGGAAGTGTGTAACAGTTGCGAGGTTTCTTATAACTTAACAATTTTTGGTTAACAATTAGAACTCTACACAAAAAAAACGCATCCTGAATTTTTACAAGTGATTAAAATCTTTTCAAATATATAGACCCATATTTATCTTAAATATACCTGATCTTTTTTTCGAAAATTTGGTGTATATATATATATATATATATATATATATATATATATATATATATATATATATATATATATATATATATATATATATATTGTAACGAGGTGAATAAATACACCTCGATACAATGTAATTAAACATATATGCACCAAATAAATTTATAATTATTAATTTATTTTATGCAATTTTTTAAAGAGCAAACACAAGATACCGAGAATAAGTGATTTTAGAGAAATGCAGGTATGTACTAATCAGGTGAAAATATTCTATCAGCGGCTATCTACGTTTTATCACCGACGGACGCATATAAAAGGAAGCTGAGAATTCAAGGAAAATCAGTTCACTTCGAGCAGCCACCGATACACCGACATAGCCAGTAAGCAGCAGTCCACGGCACAGCCGAGTGTCTTCAGTCTTAGGTGAGTTTGCCCCGATATTATGCAGCAGTGTGGTAAATTATTTAACTGCTATTACAACAGATGTTGGCTCCTGGATGTAATAGCATGGTACGATCTAGTTTGGTCTAAAACGCCTGCCCCAGTTGTTGATTCCTGGGAGTTAGCATCTAAAGATCAAACCACACCGCCGCCCCTTTTCCCCTCCTTGTACTGACCAAATAGGGTGCCTATGAGCGGCGCTGATTCCCGATCGTAACCCGCTTGTCTGGCCAAAGAGCCAAAGTTGTTTAGTCCTGCGTGCTAAACAAAGGAAGCTTATTCCATATAACGCCCCTTCGCCCCCCTACCCCTCACACACCAAAAAGACAACTGAAAGCTCACCATCGGCTGGCTAGGCTGTAATCTGTGAACTCTGAAAAGGAGCCTTGCCCGGAAGAAATATCCCAGTTCCCTTTCGCAGTAGGAAGAACCGACCAGGCATTATATTTCGATATATATATATATATATATATATATATATATATATATATATATATATATATATATATATATATATATATATATATATATATATATATATATATATATATCAAGTGTAAATAATGTAAATACTTTATTATTTTTAGGAACTTGTAAATATATATATATATATATATATATATATATATATATATATATATATATATATATGAGACATACTTGGTTCTTGGGTTGAACCGCGTCGAGAATTTATTATGTAAGGACATCAACTCTAAGGCCTCAATCTGCCTACTGCTTAGAGCGGTGGACAAAGGTGGGTTGGGTTGTTGTAGCTCGATTACGGGGCCTCAATCTGCCCACTTCCCAAATCACGTCGGAGATCGTCTCTAAGGTCTCAGTGTGTTCAACCCTAGGCCAAAGAGAGATCTGACCTAGGCCTACTCATACCATTCTAATTCTATTCTTACACAGTATTTTTTTTAACCGACTGGTATTTTTTCTCAAAGAGACTAGTTTATTTTTTGTATAGACTGGATTTGTTCTGATAAACTGGATTTTTCCTGTTTTACTGAATTTTGTTATATGCTAGCTTTATTGCGTATGTTTTCCATTTGTCTCGCAACTGGACTACTGCTTAATTAAACTCCAACAAAGACGTCTGGGTATAATGATTACAACACCTGAGAGAAGACAGATAAGTTTTGCCACTCCTTTTAATACTTAGTAACCACTTTACTGATCGAAGCAACCACTATTTAGACATTTGTTGTTAGTTAGCATAGCTTAATTTTGCATGTAAACCAACTGTGATTACAGGTCGGTCAAATAGCTTGTTTAAAGAATCAAATATAATTACAATACCTTTAATTAGCTTTGCTGCCACTAGGTACACAAACCATTACATTCATTTAGTAACACAGCCATTGTATGTATACCCTAATACGTATATAGTATAATTATTTGTTTCTCGCTGTTTTTTCTGAACATTTCCTTTTAATTTCTAACCAAACATATTAGACGTTGACACTCGACACTCCGGCAGGTGTATCAACTATATAGCGGTGAAAAAAGCAGACACAATAGAGTTCAGTAGGTGCGGTAGCTAAATTGTTTTTTTATTGTTTAAGGGGTTATATCAAGGTTGACTTTCCTTGAATACCCCAAGTGCGGCGTAAGTTACATGAAGGAGCTTACGCTGTCACAGACTTTGTTTTACTTACATGTGTATGGCAAATAAATAGTAATAATAATAATAATAATAATAATAATAATAATAATAATAATAATAATAATAATAATAATAATAATAATAATAATAATAATAATAATAATAATAATAATAATAATAATAATAATAATGATAATAATAACAATATTGTAAGGTGTGCTGTCTAATGACTTCCTAGCTTCTTTATTTACCGCATTTTTTTCTGTAAAGTTTCATGATATTGCACGTAACTGACTTAATAGATGCATTAAAAAGAATTGTTAGTCAATATAAAAAGTAAATTAATTTAAAAAACATTTACACCAACATTTACAAAAGAGCTTTGTTTGCGGAATATTCCTATATTCTTTTTGTACAATTCACTTGAATCTTATACTTAAATTTACCAAAAAAATATAAATAAAAAAATATGTTAACCTTCTATGAAGTTCCATCTCACATTTGTCATTTAAAAACATATTCATGGATAATCCTGTCCAACATAATCAAGTCAGAGAGAAGCTACAATTCTCTGAGACTTGATTACGTTAGACAATCGTCTGTTTATCTTGGGCCGTTATAGGGATGTTCCACTTTTAACATCTTGCATTTTTCTCCATGGAACTTTAAAAAATACTGTGCAAACGAATGACATTACAAGTTGACAGCTCTATTTCTTTTGTTGCGTATGTCAGTTCAAATAAAAGTTGTAGATATCCAACTTCGTACCGTAACTTCAAAC
This sequence comes from Tillus elongatus, assembly GCA_964006375.1. NCBI lineage: Eukaryota > Metazoa > Arthropoda > Insecta > Coleoptera > Cleridae > Tillus > Tillus elongatus. The sequence goes on from OZ023269.1 coordinate 46,552,416, forward strand.
CGTACGTGACATGACAAAAATGTCACCACAAAAATGTGCTGCTGCCATAGCACTTGTGGAAGTAGGATTGTCACAAGGTCAGGTGGCATTAAAATTTAAAGTGTCACAACCTGCGACCTCCAGAGTATGGCGGGGTGTCGTGAGACTGGTAGAGACCATAAGATGGTTGGTCAAGAACGACGAATAGTGGCAACGAATAATCTACGGTTAAAAGCGTTGCGAAGTCGATTTACCACAAGTACAGCATTTCAACAGGAATTTTCTCGTCGTATAATGTCCGCATTGGTCGAGATACAGTGCGAAGGAGACTGTCAGAAAAACAATATTACTCCACATAGAGCTACAACTCAGCCCTTACTTACCATAGTCCATCGGAGGTGACGACTTGAGTTTGCCGACGGACATCAAAATTGGAAAAACCGTGTATGGAGCAACGTCCTGTTTGCCGACGAGTCGAGGTTTTGCCTTTAAGTGATGATCTCCGAAGGAGAGTATATCGCCGTCCTGACAATAAAGAAATAATATGTATGTTGACAATTACCTGTTTTATAAATAAAGTTGACGTTTCTCAGGATTTAGAATATGAAGATTCACTAACACAGTTATGTATTCTGTGAGGAATTTTATTACCACACTGTATATATGAGAAATACTTGGTCCTCGGGTGTAACTACGTCAAGGGTTTGTCAAAATACGACGTTTCGGCTCCTGTTTTAGAGCCATTTTTAATAAGTATAGCAAGTATTAAAGAACAGGAACTCTAAGTCCCCAATATGCCTACTCCTTAGAACGATGCAGATTGTAGATCGATGTCGGAGCATTCATCTGCCTATTTGGAGCACTATTATGGATAATGGTAACTGCTCCAGAAAATGTAGGCGTGCGATGACAAAGCAAGCATTCGCAAGACAGGATGCTTTTCTCTGTAGCAGTATTTTAACTTCTTCAAAAAGATATCCAACAAGTAATATGGATGATATGTTGTTATGTATGAGGCAAAGAGGAGGACATTAGATTAGCCAGATGTGATAGCAACAGAGGCTTTTTAAATAGAAATAAATGAAAGTAGAACTAAAGGGTATTAGAAAATGCGAAATCCATCTATTTACTAAAAAGTCTGGACACAGCAAGTGCGTTATGGAAGTGAATTTTTATAAAAATGCTTTGAATAGCAAATATGTCTCTTTAATGCAAGCATTTTCCGACAATAAACTTCCGTTGCCAGGTAACGACTCAGACATACTAGATCTCATATATAAACCAGTTTTTACCATTGTCAATAAAAAGCTGTGATATTAAAAATAAATGTTTCAAATTTGAATAACTCAATTTTCTGTAAACATAGAAAGCTGAATTTTGGTACATTTGGTACATTTCCCAAGGCAACATATCGAAATAGCTTTGTAATTTTCGGACAAAAAATTTTTCTTCGAAAGAAAACTGAACTTTTTCCCGGAAAACCTTGTCCGATTTTCCTGACTAACCAACTCGTCTAAGCTATTAATAAAATAAGGGCACTTGCCGAGTTTCATCAAAATCGGTTAATTGCTTTTTGAGTTATTGGTTGGATACATACATATATATATATATATATATATATATATATATATATATATATATATATATATATATATATATATATATATATATATATATATATATATATATATATATATATATATATATATATGTATATGTATATAATCGAAACTGACCCCTGGCATGGGTTCTAGGGGCGCAAATTCGCGCTCATTTGAAAAAAAAATTGCAGTCTCACTATCGATACCCCTCTATTTTTAATAAAAAATTACTAAAAGAGAGGTGAAGAAAAATGTCGTGGACGTGTTCTAAGGTAAAACCCCTTTTTGAAAGAAATATACCAAGGACACATTTGCAAAAGAAATTGAGGCAGGTAAAAAGGAGAACTGTTGCATCACATAGCTAAATCGATGAAATGCTAAAGCCTCTACGAATTGAGAAACTCCTGAAGAAGATCATGGTTGCATTTACAAAGCGACATTTTCTTTAGACTATGACAATGACAATTATGTGTGATAACATTAATAAATGGACAAAAGGAGCTTTTATTTTTTCTAGTTATATTTCTCAAAAAATTGGTGGTAATATATTTGTAAACTGTATATATAACTCAAAATATAATCTTATTTGGAACTCTGTGTTTAGCTGCTTACCAGCTTATAAATGTCTGCAATTTTTACATAAAATGACCCCCTAAAAACGCAAGTGCAACTAGGACTTAAATGTGATAATTCCTGTAAACCTAAAAGTCAAAATAATTGTTAGCTTTGAGTAAAGTTTGTGACGAAACGCTTATCGATAAGACTTAAAGAGGCCACAATGAAATGCGTACAAAAAAAGTAGAAGATGTGTCTGCCTATTTGAATTTAGGTTTACACAGAAACGTTTACTAGAAAAGCATAATCTTTCAATTCGTAATAATTTTGTTTATTTAGGAAAGCGGGTAAAAACAGTACAATAAAATATAACTGAAATTTTCTGAAAGAGTCTTTAGTACAGCTTCTTATCTAACAAAAAAGACAGCGTGAATCCATCTAAGAAAATCTTTTCTTTATGGATACATTCTCAATGGAATTAATATTTATGTCCTTTATACTCAAACGTCTAAAGCTCGTCATAGCGTGTTCTTTAAATTGAGAAACTTGTTTGAAAATCTGATTTCCCTACCTACATTTTACATATTTTATATGTAGTACACCCGTCCTTTTCATTCAAAAGCACTCTATTACAGTTTGCATTATTTAAGCATAATGATCGCTATAAATGAGGATAACTGCTTTATCCCATATGAAAATAATCAAATATTCAAATATTTGTTTCATACACTTCAACACTTTCTACAAAGCGTAAACAGAAGTCTTGTACACGCTTAGCAAACGAGCATGATAACATGCAAAAGTAGTGTTCCTTGTTCTCGTCCAGTTTGTTGACCACTACAAACGAACTTGCTTTTCTTGTAAAAACAAGTTCAAATTTTGCGAACGCAATGTGTGTATATCCGAAAAAAGAAGAAGTGCCTGATCTTTTAAGCTGTCTCCGTGTTTATTTTGACTCGAAACTATTCAGCCTTCATTTTGAGGTCTTCGGTGCTGATGCATTGTATGACGCGCCTCCCATTTGCCCGCCTCATTGCAGTACATGGTTAACATTACACAGAGTGAGTGTTCTTAAGGGTTACAAGGGGATACCAAGAAAACGGTTTCTGTTCTGATTTTTAAATACGATGGTGTACTTGTTTATAGAATTAGACACTGCAAATAAAACTAGGTATGTGTGCAAACAAATTTTTGATTTCCTCTTTAGGTTACGGCATTATGATTTATTAGCTTAAAATACAAAACGTCTGGACGCAGCAAGTGGGTTATGGTAGTAAATTTTCATAAAAATTGATAGCAAATATGTTATGTTTTAATAAAAGCAGCCATCAAATTTAGTGACGCATGTAGTAGAAACAATGTACCATATTTCATCAAAACAACTTTATTGTTTGAAAATGTACAAAATGTTTTCGAAAAAACTAGTTCGATTTTCCTGGCCAACGTACCTCTTCAAGTTATGTTATGTTACCCATCTACCAAAATATAATTATTCACAAAAATATTTTCGACGACACTTAAAAAAAAACAATGAAAATATGCAAATAATTTTTTCAATAAAATCCGAAAACATTTTTTTTATAATAACTTATTAAACATATATCGAGAGTCGTGCGCGAACATCGAAAACAGTTGGATGTGTACAATAGATCTCTTGTTAAAAAGAATATCTGCCTAACTTTTTGGTAAATATAAATATCTCTTATTAAAAGTGAACTTACAAATATATAAATTGAGTGTTAAACAGTCATACTGCATACCTTATTAGGTCTCTCTCTGATGAGAGACCTAATTAAAGTTAATAACGATTCCCGGCAACGGGACAGCAGCAGCAGCCGCAGCAGGCAATTCACAAACAGATCTCACATAGACCCAGTTCACTGCAAAGCGTAAACGCAATACCAGCTCTCCGATACCTGAAGAACATGAAAAACGCTACCTCCTAGACCACCAGTCTCTAATACAAAAAAACAAATATTTTCCACTTCAAACATTCAATAAAGACATAAATGAAGCATTAAGTATCACTGAAAAAACAGTTAAGATAACGATACCACCGATATATTTACACGAAGCAAATAATTATCAATTAGTGGAACAAGATATTGAAAATATCGTAGAGAACGAATTTACAACTCAATATAAACAAGTGCGATATGGTAGTGAATTTTCATAGAAATGATCTGGCACAAAATATGTTATTATAACTTTTTTTTCTTGTAACATATAAATCTAAATTTTGGTGTATAGTTTACTTTTTATATTGTAAACCTACCTACCGAATTTGGTTATGATAGATTTTTTATTTTTTGATATTGAAACTGACCCAGGATATGGGTTCTAGGGGTCCTAGTTCGCGCTCATTTGCAAAAATTTTTCAAAATTCAAAAGTCGGGATCTCCCCATTAGTAAATTCTACGAAATTTTTTTTCTACGAAAATTCACTAAAACAATGCCATAAAAATAAATTTAACAGACATTACTGACTACAGAAACTTAACAAAGTTCTACGATATTAATAATTAAAAATATCATACCTTCAAAGACCCCTAAAAATCTTCATTAACAGTAGTCATAAGAAATGACCCGTTATCAGTAAAAGAATAAGAAATATTAGAGGAATTGCAAGATAAGTACCCAGTTCAAAAGGTTTTTAGACTGCTTAATAGGGACAAAAGACCTCTGCTGTAATGTGCAGTAGACATCTACAAGGATGAACAAGGCATGAAGATTTACGGGCTTACAAAACTGACACTCAATAGTTTCTGTCGAACCACGTAGGAAATCGCGAGAAATACCGCAATGTACACGTTGCTAAAGATTTGGACATACAAAAAACTACTGCAAACTAACACCCCGATGTGCTAAATACAGTGATAACCTCCATTACTCCGAATGCCAAAAGCAAACTTACGAGATCCCTACCTGCGTAAACAGTAATGAAGCGCATCCAGCCAGCTATAAAGGATACAATTATTACAGAACTTTGAAGCAACCACTTAATAAAATTCAACAAACTTACAAACAACATCGATTACAGGAATCTCAATATAAAATTGGAACTAATAGCCCTAAGAACTTACATGCACGCCACACCAATAACCATATTTCCCGCGCAAATACAAACAAAACTTTCGCAGACACAGTAAGACCAAGAACACCAAGCCAAAGAATAATCAAAGACCAAGCCATACAAGAATCATTAATAAAACTAGTCATATACTTTATCACAGATCTCATAAAACCGTAAGTCCATAAAATAAAAAACTTCACAAGCAAACTAATACCAACATTTCTTCAAAATGTATCTATATAATAATCGTATTCTTCATAATTTGGCAATTGTTAACTTTAATGCAAATGGTATCAAAAGGCAGCGAACAGAACTAATAAACTTTTTATGCCAACATAACGTAGATATGTGCATCAGCGAAACACACCTGATTAAAGAAGAATCCTTTAATATTCCAAAATCAAAAATCTACAGGAAGGACCGTGAAACACCTCACGCTTCAGGCGGTGCGGCAATTCTTATTAAGAAAAACATTCCTCATTACAATAAAACGTTGCCAAACCTCTAGTATCTATGAGGGCTGTGTGCATTGAACTGTATATAAAAAACAGCAACCAGTTAAAGGTAATAGCAGCATATAAAGCACCAGATCTAAGTATATCTGAACAAGACATCACCTGTATCTTCTCTGATAGCAACCATACGCTACTACTTGGCGACCTGAATTCCGAAAATACAATCTGGGAATGTAGAGCAAATAACCCAAACGTGGTCAGACTTAACACAATAACAAGTAAGCACAATATTTTAGTAGTCGCACCTAGCGAACCAACATATGCAGCAATCCGTTCTAATTACCTAGGGGATATTCGAGACATTGCCCTAATAAGAAATACTATCACTCCAGCTCATCAAGTAGTACTCACAGAACTAGACTCAGACCATCTACCAGTTCTTCTATCAATTTGTGATAAGCCAGAACCCTTCAAACAACCACCAAGACTGATAAATAGTAAGGTTGATTGGAAAAAGTTTCAAGAAGATATAGATAGACGATTGACACCCCTACGCAGACTCTCCACACGACAACGCTGTAAAACATATAACAACATGCATTGTGAATGCAGTTAATGAATCAAGCATTGTTCTGAATCAACTACCAAGACCAAAGGAGTCATACATAACACCTCAATATATCCTAGATCTAATTAAAGAGAAAAACAGTTTCAGACGACTATAACTTGATAATCATACTAGTCAGTTGAAAACCAGACCTACTCAATTAAGTCATCAATTAAAAAGAGAACTTGATGAACATAGAATATCATCATATTAAAAATACATAAATGAACTAGAAGCAGCAGATCCCTCAATGTAGAGAGCCACCAAAAAAATATTTCGACAACCACAAACTACATACATACTACCATCTCATCAGATAACGTTAAAATTTAATTAAAAAAAAAGAGAAAAAAAAGTGGAAAGAAAACTTCAACAACGAGATTTGAATCCACGTCTGTTCGCTCATGGACCAACAGTCTACCTCCTAAATACCTTAGGGTTGGCAAGGAAAGTGTAATACAAGGTAGATCACGCATAATGCTGTTCAGTTATTTATTTGTAATATGTAGGGTCTATTTTAGAGGTATTTTTTGCAACTATTTGAACAAATGAGAAGAGTAGCATAAATATAGGACAGTATAGTATGCATTTTATGTAATAGTTATCATTCATAAACAGCAATACTTATTTTCACGTTTCAAATCTCCAGTTTGATGTTTACAGGAAAAAAAATTTTTTAAGTATTTTTTCTCATACGTCTTGACTTTTTTGGACCGTTAAAAAATAAACGTTGTGTGTAATATTTAATATATTTCGGCGGCACAAAAATTTTGCTCCATTAAATGACTACAAATTTTTTTTCTTTTAATTTAGAGATCTAAATTTCGGTGTATAGGTTGGCTTTTACAATGTTAACCTGTTCAGCAAATCTTGTTGCCATAGCTTTGTTATTTCCAGCGATATGAATTTTTTCCAAACAAAAACCTAAAATTTTCCCCGAAAATGCTGGTCAGATTTAAACTTGTCCAAGCCACTTGCAAAAGGAAGTTACCAAATTTTCTCAAAATCGACCGATTACTTTTTGAGCTATCGGTGTGGTACATATATATATATATATATATATATATATATATATATATATATATATATATATATATATATATATATATATATATATATATATATATATATATATATATAAATTGAAACTAACCCCGAATGTGTATTCTAGGGGGTATAGTTCGTGCTCATTTGAAGAAATTGTTTCACAATTAAAAAGTCGAGATATTCTCATTGGTGAATTTTTTAAAGAAAATTCCTTAAAAATAATTGTAAATAACATCTAGATCTTTCTTAGCGCGTATTTTTCACGTAAATCAATTAAAAATTTTTACATTGTAACTATTATTTTCCAGTTTATTGCCCAAAAGAAGTAATCTAGGGAGGTTAAATTTGGCGATCTAGCTGGTCAGTTAACAGGACTTGATAGAGCAATCCACCCGTTTTCAGGTATCCCATTCAAATGATTACGGGCCTGTATTGCATAATGGTGTGAAGCTCCGTCCTGTTAAAATCACATGTCGAGGTTTATGTTTTGGTTTAATAATTAAGGTAATTAGTTTCTTAAAAAATTGTGTTTCTCATTTCTCCATTTAAATGACCTTTAAGGAAATGCAAACCAACGACTTTATCCCCGATTATACCACACCAGACATTAATTGATCACGTATGTTGACGCGGCAGAGTTCTTATTTTTTGTATTGATTTTCCGCCGCAGAGTTGTGCGTGTGTAGATATTGTGTCTATTTACCTTTAAAAATAAAACAAAAAGGGGAAAAGAACAGAAATTAAATTTCAACTGACAAGGGGTAAACTTAACATCCTTTTATGAAGAACTAAGTGATGGCGATTGCACCTACAACTTTAGATGATATGAAAAACAGAATCCGCTTTGGCTGCCCATTAATGACGCTTGAAATGTAGTATGTACGGAATTCATTTATAAATAAAACGAGAAAGTGTTTGAAAGTTGAACAGTTACACATTTCGAACAGTTTGTCACGTATGAGAGACGATAAATAAGTTCAAATTTAATTGTTAATATTTTTTTGTATTTTGATATAGTAAATCATAATTCCGTAACCGTAAGAGTAAATCATAAATTCTTTTGCACACGTAGTTTTTTTCCATGGATTCAATCTTTATAAAAAAGTACATCACCCCATTTTAGTCTCTGAAAATAGAGAAGGGGGTAAATGTCGAAATTGCGTTTAAATAACATCCCTCTCCCGCCGGCAAATTAGTTTAATTAAATAAATTTCCAAAAAAATGAAACCTTTTTCCAGATATCCCCTTGTACCACTTTATAAAACGCACCCTGTAGAACGTGCGTGGTGTCGCTTTCTTAAGTTTTTGGATTTTAAGATCGATGGAGAATATCATCCTCCTGTCGGGTGTCCACATAATTTGGACCTAGCTAGACTACCGTTTAAATCTTTAAAACACCAGACTTTGTTAGTTATTTTTATTTGACAAAGTAAATAACATAATAGAACTATCGTACTAGGTTTGTTAAGATTCTCTGTGTCATGCCCCGCATCCCGAAGTCACTTCTCTTTTCACATACCCCTTGTGCAAATTAATAGTCTGCAATCTTCTGCTGCAATGAATTGTGTGCAGAGTAGGTTATATTTTGCGCTACGATGGAAAAGATTAGGTCATTTTTCGATTTTGAGTACTACTTGCCTTTTTACTTTTTGTTTATTTTGTATAGGCATTTTTTTTATTTTTGCGGTTTTCTAGTAAATCCAAATTATCTACATTTTGCCGCGCTGTAACTAGATTTATATTCAGTTTATCAAATACATAGATAAATAACCTTAAACATTCGTACTTATTAGGTCCAACTTGTGATACGTAGCCACAAAACAAAATTAATATTTATATATTAATTATTACGTTCTTCAGGATTCTGTATTTGTTGACTTACAAAACACAACTTTTTAAACTACTAATTTATTATGACTAACTGTTTTTCGACAATAAACACATCAACTAAAACATTTATCAATTACCAAATTTATATAATACTATAGTTTACTTTTCGCCTTCTGTTATCGATTATTCGGCACAATAACTGATTTGCTTACTGACTGACTACTTCATCTGTAGATTCTTCTACATTATTCCTTCTGTGGTTTCTAGTTCCCACTCGAATATAATTCTAGAATGTTCGCTGCTATCATTACACTCTACAAGCTGCTTGTGACCGTAGAAGTAATAGGCTCCATAGAGTTCATAAACGCAACTATCATAGAAAAGGATGTAACAGTATTATTGTTCTAGAGTTACGTATCTTTTGATAAGCAACAAAAGATTTTATAATAAAGAATTAGACTCATCAGAACAATTATTATATCTCACTAACTTTAAATGCAGTATAAAAGCTGAATTAACTTAAAACTATTTTTTTCTGTTAACGTGTATTCCCAGTTACCTGTGTAATTTAAATCTTCATTATTTTTAAATATATATCGACACTGGTGTAGTTTTATTTTTCGTTTTAATGCTTTCTTAAAGTATGAGTATACAAATGTAAAAGACTAGCAGTATTAGTTTCTATAAGTCACTATAATGTAGATTTTTACATAGATCGAAAAGTGTTGTAAATAAGGACGAAATTTCTCGATGCTTTTGCTATCTACGTAATCTAATAGTCTTGCATGTACTGGTACATTTTAGAGATGCTTCGTTTTTAAATTTGCAGACATGAAATATATTTGTTGCCTATAACAAATATATAGAATTTCATGTAAGACAACAATAAAATTATGCCATCGTATCGTATTTCCCTGTTGATAGCATATTTTACGAGCAATATAAGACAGAATTGGATTTAAGTGTTCATGTAACATAAAGTTATTTACGCGCCTTTCTCTCCGATATCTAATTCATGAACTTGTGCATTGTGCACTCAGAAACTCAATGAAAAATGGTGGTTCTGTGATAAATTAACGAGATGAATTATATTGCAACATCCAGCATTTTTCACTAAGGAGCATTTTACAATTCTGCCGACTAGCGGTGTCAGTAATAAATTACGTACTTTCAAGTAACGAAAAGAAGTCCAACTTTTCCAAAGAAATTTACCAATATATTTACGATCTAGCTAGTTGTAGTTAAACAAATCTAAAACCTGGCGGTTGTTCTTTTACTGATAAAGGCACGAGATAATTTGAACTCGTAAACTGCCTTATTATACCTATTATTTCGTTGACGGTCTCTGATCCGTTGATAGCGACTTTCTTTAGTCGATATATTTTTCGTGATACAGTGCAGGAACTACGAATGAAATAAAATTCGTACGTCAATACGAGAAGCCATTTAGGATGAGCCACAGAGAAGAGAAACTTTTGTGTTGTATTACGTTTGGCTTCCTTAAAAAATTCTATTTCTCTTCCACCAGTTCACAAAGTGCCATGTCATCATAATTCTTCTTATGACTGTTAGTTTTGTTATACCTAGAACTAAGCAAATCTGACATTGCCTAAGATCTAAGATACCCTCTGGTTAGGATGCATGATCACCTACATAAAAGGTTTATAGGGTTCTTTATTTGTATTTAATTTTTGTCAACTATTATTATAATGTTTTCTAAACGCCAAACCATTTACAGCTGTAGTAAATATAAATTAGCTAACAAGAAAAATTAATTAATGTCTGCTTTCTTATTTATTTACAAAACTCACATTTTTATCACCAATGAATTTATAATAAAATTTTGTTCAAATTGTTTCCCTGAATTTTGGGTGTAAAAATGCGACATGCAAAACTATTTTTATATTTTAAATATTTGACAGGCAAATATTATATAACACCATAGTAGACAAAAATGTACTGTGGTCTTATAAGATAATATATGTCTGTCAAATATTTTAAATAAAAAATTAACCAAACATAAATGGCAGGCAGATATTATTAAGCTTTCTATTAAAAATAATTGCTATCTACAACCACTTTTGTGGGCGGGTTTTACCATTATATATGCACGTTTTTTCCAACTTTCCCAGAGACACATGTCTAAGGGCAGAGGCGTGCAAGCCGCACATATACATATTCACATTAATACGTCAAATTTTTCTAGGGAAAATATTTAATTGTTCCACGCTTTCTAAGAGGTTTTTAAGCATTACAAGAAGAAAACATAACATTTTGCAAAATCGACAGAATGCAAGTGAATTTTATTTGACATTTAACTATGTTTGGACTATACATCTATGCTATAAATTATGTTGTAAGCAAGTACAAGTTTCGCTTCTTTGTATTGCACAATGTATAATTAATCGGCAAATATATAATATTAATATAATACTAATACGCTTTTATAGAGACAAGTGTTATGTGTACTAGTAACACCAGAAACATAATTTTTATGCTAAACCTTTTTGTTAACTCCATTTTTAAGTAACCGAAAATTATATGGTTCCTTAAAGATATTTGCTAGAAGAGCTTCCAAAGATTGGTGGCCTGATAAAACAATGAAGGGTCGTAGCAAACTGTTCGACAAGCGGAGAGTTTGACAGCGTGGGCGTGCACTTTTTGGCCAAAATAGATCTGCTGATTATAGGATTGAGAGAAAATCGTCTGAATAAATTACAATCTCTGCAAGCCCTGACAAAAAACATAATCGAATATTGCGATTTTGTAGTATTATAATATATGGAAATTGTCTGCTGAGGCTAATTTTCTTAACGAACCTTCAGAACAAATAATTTGTTGTGGTGGACAATGTTCAATAAATTGTACTTGCTAGTGCTCATCACAGTTTCCATTCCTGACATAGTAGAACCACAATGTAAAGAACGTTAGAAAAATTCCCTCTTGATATTTCCAAAGAAAAACAAAAGCTAGCGATCACTAAACTAGTGGTTAATCCCCAAGAAATAATGTTAAACGTTGAAGAATCTCCCAGACTTTTTTAGCAATGGGTAAATCAATTCTGAAAAAGCACTCTTATAAAATTATAAGCTTATATTGGTTAGGATTAACTGATATTTCTCATAAAGGGACGGAATTAAGCTTTTATACAAAAAATTTAGACTAGCTAAAACTCTCCCGGAAAAACTGGCCGAACTATCTTGGCTCACAAACTTGTCTGAAAAATTCACAAAAGGAAGGTACTTACCAAATTACATTAAAATCAGGAAACAATTGTTGAGTTGAGTTATTATAATGATACATGTACAAGTCCGCCAAATGTCTTGTACCAAAGAATATATTTCTCTAAGCCCCATCAATTTAGAAAACAAAAGCTCAGTGATGTGCATGTATCCATCAATCCATGATTTAGCAGTTGAGAGTTGAGAAATGCTTGCTCGTGTTAGCAGCACCGGGTAGCCCCGGAACAGGGGGTTAGCTGCACATTTAGAGTCGCACCGGCGTGGCCGAAGAGCCGCTCTCAACGCAATCAAGTCTCACCACAAACAAAGCGCCGGGCTCGGGTGCGTGATCCCCCGCCTCTATACGCTTACTAAACCACAAATACACTCTCACACAAACAATTAAGCAACCAACCTTGCAGAGACAAAAAAAGAATATGGTAACGTACCAAAAACCAATGTAGAGAAAGAATGTAGAGAAATCCCTGTCTCACTAAGTACTTCCTGCAGGGATCTAGAGGAAACGCTCCTCCGCTCTCCCTACGTCTGAGGTGGAACCGTTCAGTTCCGCCGGGAACACTGCTGTCGTGGGGAGCGACGAAAGGTTGGTTTCGGTGACTTCAAGTTCGGTCGGGCCTATGGACGTGACCATGGGAGGTGCCAAGGGCGAGGAGACACGAAGGCAAAGAAAGAAGGAAAAGAAAAAGAGGTGAAGAGCCCAGAAAAGAAGGCGAGAGGGGGGGTACTTGAGGCATCAGTGTCGTCAGGAGGGTGTCAACCCTTCAGAGATGCGAGCTGCTCCGACAACGGTGGCTCCACAGAGTGTGCAGCCACAGGACCCCCCTCCCCTTGTATCTACCGCTGGTTCGGTTATTTTTGAGCTAGGTGATTTGTCTGGGATCGTCAAGGTTGTGAGACCGCTGAATCAGACAGCCTGGCGATGGGTGCGATGATGGCATCGCGAGGCGAGAGCAAAGGCCGGAAAAGAGATTATCCTGCTGACGGGGCCGGGCTGGGGGCGTAGCGTGGGAGGGGGAGCCAAAATACCCCTATGGTGTCTTCCGGGCAGTCTATTGAGGGACAAAGAAAAGAGAAGACGCAGCGGCGCTCACAAGGACGAAAGCTGGCCAGGCGGCCAAAAACTCAAGGAGGAGCACCAGGCTCTCCAACACCTGGCGGGCCTAAGTCAGCTGGGGACGCGTACTGTAAGCGCCCAAGGGGAAAAAGGCAGACACCACCGGAGCGGCTGGCCAAGAGAGTTAGCCGTGGGAGTGCGCCGCCGACTAGGGGGAAGGAGCTAATGTGTCCTCACTCTTGCGCGGAGGCTCTCTGGTGCGGGACCTGGTCTTTCGGGGATAGCCAATCCGATGGCTAGGCGGGACATGCAGGTCGTCATCACCTCCAACCGGGTGGATAGCGCGGTGCTGGCGTAAGTGGCCGAGCCAATAAGGGGGAGTTTGGTTGTGGGTATATTGGGCACCATGTCCGCATCCGACGGCGCGCTGCAGCTCTGCTTCCGCAACTCTGGGATTGCCGATCCAGGGTGGTTCTTAGTGACCGCTGAAGATGGCGAGTCCCTGAGTTGGCTCCTCAACGGCTGGTCCAGAACGGCAGCGGAGAATAACGTCTTTAGTGCCAAAGGACTGGAACGGCCCATGGCCGGTCCGTATCGGCTTTTGGCTCAGGACGCAAGAGGTCAATCCAGAAGCCGTAATTAAGATGCTTACTCTCCAGAACCGCTCGCTCCACGTCGAGCACCTGGAGACAGCAGGAGGACCCGGAACATGGCGTCTCGTCTTCCTGGTTATACCTGAAGTGGTTCGTGGGCTAGATGGACAGGGATGGCGCGGGGCAGCTGCGGGTGTGCCAGATCAACCTTCAGCATAGCCAGAATGCCACAGGATAACTAGTAAAGCTCCTTGGGGGCGGTCCCGGTGGTGTTGCGTTGATCCAAGAACCTTATGTATATATAAAGCAAGTTAGAGGACTTGAAGGAATCGACTTCAACATCCTGGTTGCTGGTGAGGCTGAAGGAGAAAAACCTATGACCTGTATGCTGGCGTCAGGGGATCTTTATATGGTATTGCTGTCGCAGCTTAGATCCAGGGATGTCACAGCAGCTATCCTAGAGTACAAGGTGAGTAATCATGTTTCTTGGCAAAAGCTGGAATTTATAAATTAGCTTGTACACACTGTATTGCAATCTACATCGGTCAGACTTCTAGAAATATAAATACTTGTTACGAAAAACATATTTCTGTACTTAAAAATATTCACGCTGGCAAAAATCTACATTTGCAAGATATATTATTTTAGTCAACATAGACACACCGTAAGTAGCCGTATAGAGCCACTATATATTTGTAGCGACAAGCGCAAACTTCACTTTTTTAAGCTTTAGAAGTAAAAAACAAGCACATACACGACAATAGCTACCTAATTTGTTTTAAATGAGCAAACTGATCTGTGGGATTCCCCTTTTTTTGGAAGTTCTTTTTTTTATATGTACATGCTTGAAACAAAATACGTCTAACTAAATTTAAAAAAGTTGTGATAAAATAATATATTAATATGTGCCGATATTTTAGTTGTATAGTCTCACTTTTGCTGCTTTTGTTTAGTTATTTTATTGTTGTAATTGTTATTATAGTTATTATTGTCACAGTTTGATTCTATTTTCATGCTAAATATCGACACACATCACGTACGATATTTTGAAGACGCCATGTGCAATTTGTTATTCCATTTAATTTTTATAGTATTTTTTATCAAAACATTATTACGTAGGAACGAATCTTTATTTGTAGTGGTCACGCATACGTATAAATCAATTCAATTTTCTCCTGTCTAATCATGCTGTCAACCAGCGAAACCGGTTGCAGAGAAGAAAACGAACATTTGTGAAACCATAGAAATAGCCTCTACGTCTATATTTAGTTGGAACGGTTTCAACAAGTAGGGACAACAACAATTAAGAAACCAGTAATATGTATTATTATAAAATCCTGATAACAGAAAATAAAAACAATATCGACACATCACTTTCACATAACCAATTTATAGTTATAAGGTAATAAAATTAACCAATACAAGTTAATAATATTTGCTGTGATCTCAAAGACAGAAACACATAAATACTTGACCACCTATTTTAAATATAACGTCAGATGTTTTACAAGCGAGATTGGCTACAACAATCTATTTTGGTTTATATAATACTACACACAAACAGTGACTTATTTGACAAGCAGTTTGCAGACTGAATTCGGAACTCTATCACGGGACTTCGTTAGCAAGAACTACGTAGGCATTAGCATTCGGGACAATAGAACTATAGTTAAGAATGTAAAGGGAAGTAACCGAGAAAAGTTCGGTCAGCGCTTGTTTGTAATGGGTTGAGATTGAAGTTGCTAGTCGATAATCAGACGGATAACTGATGTAACCGATAACCGAGAATCAGGAATCGTGAATCGGCAACAGTGAAGCACGAATTGCACCTTCGCTTCATTACGTACAAGGATATTGAAAACATCCTTCAATGTTTTTGTATGAATATGGTCTCTATTATATCTTTTGTTCGTCTGATTATTTCTTTTAAGGAAGAAAGCTCAAACAAAAATTTGGCAAATGGAAAAATACCAACATAAACCGTAAATACCAGTTCCCGTTGATGCTGATGCGAAAAATGACAAGTAAAAACTAATTCAGTTACCTCAGCCACCGGTATTTTTTCAGCAATTAAAAAAGATAAACAGCTTTAAATTCACCTGCCTTAGGACATTATAAGTAAAGTGTCTAGAAAACTGAATGTGATAATTTGAACGAAGGAAAGACGTTTCGTGAGAAATCGATTTTTGTAGGAACGTTATATTAGCAAACAAAATCAGATTTAAAGATATTTCCTTGCGTTTTCTAATTTTCTCATATAATGCAGCATCATACATTGCATACATATGTACGCTGTAGAAATCTATATAACTAAAATTTGATGTGTTACAGTTGTCCTATACAAATATAAGTTTAGATATCTAGATTCTTAATTATTAGTTTAGCAAATTGCCATATAAAACTTATTATATTAATTGTGATGCGCTAAGAAAGCTATTTTTTTCTCAAAACTTGTTTTTTTTTTGTTATAAGTTAAGTGAATGTTAAGATACGATGTTGTGAAATGGCTCGGAAAATGTCAAATTTAGTCTAATCGTATTTTTACTAAACTAAGGTAGCAGTCCTCTTTAAAATGTTCATTACATGTTTAACAATTTTAAGTCATGAGGCAGCAAGTCTGTTATGGCAACGAATTTTTAATTAAACCTTTCAAAATTAAAAAAACTGAAGAAACCTTGCCTCGAAAAAACTCAGATTTTCTGAGAAAGACTAGTCGGATGTTTATAATATATATATATATATATATATATATATATATATATATATATATATATATATATATATATATATATATATATATATATATATATATATATATATATATATATATATATATATATGGCTAGAATGGTACTATTCTATGGTCCAGAGCCCTATTGTGGACTAAGAAAAAGCCATGTAAAAAACGAACTTGATACTAGAGAAAAGTATCAAATGCTGCCATACTGGGGGAAAACGTGAGGCAGGGAAAACGATTCATCAAGATATCAACAGAAAAGTCTGAACTGTTTCTTAAATTGGACAGCAACAACTTGAGAACAACTACAAGACTTTTCATAGTGCACTCCAAAGTGGGGTATCACCTTATGAAGATTGTAAGGCGGACAGTGAAAACTGCAGATACTGCACTGAAGCAGCAGAAACAACAGAACGCTTGCTATGGGACTGCATGGCCCAGTACTGCAAAAGACCCAAGTACCTTGGGGTGACTCTAACACCACAGGAAAGAGGATAAATCGCCCCCAAAAAGATAATAGAATATATGAAAAGTCTGAACATTTTGGGCAACTATTAGAAAAGAAATCTTGCACAAAAGACTCATCGAGTTCGGAGCTCTGAGAGGCCAATCTACAGTCTGGTTAGAATTTGGTGGAAAATCAGAGAAATCAAAATTTACGAAAATCAAAATCCTTGCGTTTTGAAACCTTTTATCTTTCCCTACTAGAATTAATGCACGCGCAGTAAAATTTTGTGCAATTGGAAACTTGCAGTATATACAATGATAACTGATAGGAGTTAAGTGAAAGGGTTAATTTTTAAAAATCTGATTACTTTTGGCTTCAAATTTTTCATTATATGTACTAAATTCTGTTTTACGTAAAAAATGAAATTTAATAAAACATCGCCTTAAATTCATCAGATTCTAGGCGACCATAGGTTGCATAGTTATTGCAGTTTCCACGAAGTAGCTCCACTGTATAATTAATAACATTTTTTTTTCCAGGGAAGGCGGATATGTTACACTTTTTTATTTATACAATTTGCACACAAGGACATTGAAAATGTTTATGCAAAATTTTAAGTACTCGGTATAAAACTACATAAATTGACGCAAAGCAATACACATGAGCTAAGTAAAACTTGAAAAGTGATTTTACTCAAAGAATTTATACCACAAGTTCCTGCAATATTTCCTGGAAATTCAAACATATCTGAGTTACACTATATACACTTGAATTTTTATTTTAATTGATTTCTTTAGAAACTCTTTGGTTAATAAATCTATTTTTCTAAAATTTTATACCTTTGTAGATGATGTAGTTTTGTATTTTTGACAAAATTGACGTTTATTTTCTCAAGACAAATGGCCAAAACTGCCCTTGACCTATAGGCTATGACTGAAAGATTTTCTGATGGTACTTTTTTTTTAATTTTGACAGCAGATTATTAAAAAGTTTAAAAAAGTCTATAAAGTGTTGCTGTTTCTGCATTGTAATGAAATGAAGAGTTTTTGAGAAAAATGCTGTTAAAAATTCCCTTGTACTGAATAAACACCAAATTCATTTTTACATTTTTAATATTAATACAGGGTTAGGACAGTTGGAAAACCCCAATCACCACAACACATTTTTTTAAAGACCTGACGATCGTTTCACTAACAAAGTTAGCGTCACCATAGGATGACGCTAAAATCGTCAGGTATTTAAAAATATATGTTGTGGTGGTTGGGGTTGTCCAAGTGCACTTATCAGTGATCACCACAGGTTTAAATCCACACTTATTGGATTAATAGGGTGCTTAGGAACATGCCTTGGAAACAATTTCATGTCGAAATCATTTTTAAAGAATTTCATACAATTTTTCTTAGGAAATAGTTAAAATTTGTTATACGGTAAAAACTTATATTTATTTTAGCGTCGAACTACTTGACATGCATTATTCTTATTGTTTATCTGGCGGAAAAGCACCTGAAGCAAGGCGTTCATGTGGTGAAGCATACCCAAATCGATTTAATAATTCTTGACCTCATCTCACAACGTTCATAAAAAAAACCATCTACCAAATTTGGTTGTTCTATGTGGGGGCATTGCTGCAGTACAGCTGTTTCTTGTAATTATTAAACGTTACCGCAATAACTGATGTTTCGTACTATCATTTGAGGGTTGGAAGAATGCAGATCATTTAAAATTAGACTTATTGATGTAGGACGTCAGCGAGCAGCTTGAAATCCTATAGATTGGGGTACCCTTCTATTCTGGTATGCTTTTCCATACAAACGCCCTGCTGCATTGCTACCAGCCAAACCATAATTATGCATGTCACGTAGTTCTAAGTTAGAATGAATATTATTATTCAGCTATAACTAATCTTAACTACTCCATAAGAAAACTGCATAAAAATAAATTTCGCATAAGCTAGTTTCCGAAGAAACTACGCCGAATGTTTCCAAAAGATGATTTGTTAATAGTGAAACAGTTTGTCTTGTATTTATTCAGTGCAACAGAATATTTGAAAGCACTTTTCTCGATAACAGCTAATTGTTTCGCAATGCACCGAGATACTTTTTTTTGTAGATCTTTCGTTTAAGTGAATTTACGTAGACTTTTGAATTTTGAAAAAATTTCTTCAAATGAGCGGAACTAATCCCCCTAGAATCCATATCTAGAATCAGTTTCAAATTATATATATATTTATTTATATATATATATATATATATATATATATATATATATATATATATATATATATATATATATATATATATATATATATATATGTGTGTGTGTGTGTGTGTGTGTGTGTGTGTGTGTGTGTGTGTGCGTGTGCGCGCGCGCGTGAGTGTCACACCGATAACTCAAAAAATAATGGGCCGATTTCCAAGTTTGGTGAGCGGGGTCTTTTTGCATGTGGCTTGGATGAGTCTGTTAGCCAGGAAAATCGAACCAGTTCACAGTTATTTTTCTGTAAGGGAGGTATGGAAATTCAAAGTGCCCAACATCGTATGGACACGGGACCGACGGCTTCACGCCCCCTCTGAAGGGCGGAACGTGCAGACATTCAGCTTGCTTAAATATAATGCCACAACCTTGGTTGATGGTAATTCAACAGCATGTACTGAAAAAGTGGAAATATATATATATATATATATATATATATATATATATATATATATATATATATATATATATATATATATATATATATATATATATATATATATATAAATTCAAAAAGGGTTTAATTAGGGGTGGGTGACCCATGAAATGACATGCTTTTCTTAAACCGTAACCTAATGGAACGTTAAAGTTTATCAGTTTTATACCAGATCAAATTTTGCACCCTTTTCTCATCCTGTTATTTTTTTTACAAACCACCCGTTTTGAGAGAATTGAGATTTTTAGAGTTGAGATCAAAACAAAATTATATTCCATAAAGACTTTATTAAACATTAACATATCTGAAATTTAACACGGGCTACAGTTACAGCTACTTTATAAAGTTACATTTATTTAACTTGAGTTACAATAGTACAGTTATTAATACAATATAAAGTAAATGTTGTAAAATATAAAATATTAATGTGAGTAATGTAGACTGTTAAGGCTAGACAGAAAAGACTAACTAACCTAAAAATGAATTATTACCTATCTGTATAAACTAACTATGCTGATATATTAATCAATAAAGTTTTTGATTTGGTTATGTCCCAGACGCTGAATGGACAGGAAATTGCTGGCCGATGCCTTCGATTATGTGATATACCGGGCGGTTCAACCACAACTCGCTATTAAAAGATAATAAATTTAAAAAAAAAACAATAACACCAAATATATTGCTCAAAATCACTTCAATTTTCTCTCACACATAACTGCACCCTTCGTCGAAAATTAAAGTCAACTCTGTTAATTGTAATTGTAATTGGAAGTCATTTTTAATATTGGTCCACTGTGTTATTTATGCGCCTTCATAAATCTTTCTCAGTTTGAACTTGTGTCAAATTTACAAATTCTTTTAAAGCCCCCCCAGAGAAAAAAAAGTTACATTTGTTCAAGTCTGGTTACCGCGCTGGCCAATGTTGAGGGCAATTAATTCCACGACCTACCCATCGATTTGAAAACTGTGGGTTTAACAATCCACGAACATTTGTAGTGAAATGTGGAGGCGTCCCATCATGCATAAACCACATATAGCTGCGGAGTTGTAAGAGCAGCTCCTCCAGTATCCCAGGAAGAACATTTTGCAAGAAAATCAAATATGTTGCGGCGTTTAAGCGGTTTGGTAAAATAACCGGTCCCAACCAAATGTCCTCTAACAATACCTACCCACACATTTATTTTAAACTCCCTCTGGAAAGGGTGGCTTACTGTAGCATTGAATTTACATCCGAATATTCATGGTGGTTGTGCATATTCATAATCCCTCTCCCTGTAAAGCAAGCTTCATCCGTAAAAAGAATGGTTGATTCAATTACAACAAAAAAACTTGCCTCTAGATCTTGCGGTAACAGTTTTTGCACTTTTTGAGGATGATAGGGATGCAGCACATTGCGTCAGATAATTCTATGGAGAGTTGGCTCTGGTAGATGAGACTGCCTGGATAGTCGTCTGGTGCTGGCTTGAGGATGGCTTTAAATACTGTGTAGAAGACGACATTCAATTCGTGCGTCCACTGGATGACACCTCCCACCCCTCCAGCATTTTTTTATAAAAAAGGAACCCATTTCCAGAGCACTACCTACAACATTGGCAAACGTTTGACGGTGAGGTATATTACGATGAGGAAATCTTCTTCGATATACCACTGCACTTCTACGGCAATTACCCTCGCAAAACTCTAATACCATAAGCATGTCAACTTGTTCATGAACCGAAAACTTTCCAGCCATGTTGCGTAACAAATTATTATTACAAAGGAAAACAAGAAACACAAGACAACAATTATTATTAAACTTAATAGATTTAAGTAATGTCAGATGTGACAACAACTGTAACCTAGCATCAGATGACTTACAGAGAGACCGAGACATCCCCTATGAGACTTTAAGTGACTTTATAGGAACATAATTTATTTTTGGCCGATTTAATAATTTTTGACCTCATCTCACAACGTTCATAAAAGAAAACCATCTACCAAATTTGGTTGTTCTATGTGGGGGCATTGCTGCAGTACAGCTGTTTCTTGTAATTATTAAAGAATTTTACAAGGTCAATATCTCACCAACCATGGACGTCAAGGAAAAATTTTATATAAAAAATCGGCTTGTTTTGAGGTCCTCTACATGCATACATTCTGTCCCCGATTGAGTTACTAATCACCATGTATATATATATATATATATATATATATATATATATATATATATATATATATATATATATATATATATATATATATATATATATATATATATATATATATATTCAATGAAAAGTATCTCACCAGACAACAAAATGTATTAAATTTCACTACGCGTTTCGGCCAACTATGTAGCCATATTCGGGGGGCTGGTAGGCAATTGTGTTGGTTAGAGCACAATGGTATCAAGACACTCAATACAGAGGCGTCAAGGTTAAAATCTAAAGTCAAATAGTAATACAAGCTAAAAAAGCTACCGCAAAAGCTACGAAGCTACAGTAAAACCAGAAGCAGTTACAGCAAACAATCTGAAAGCTAAAATAAAGCTAAACCTGCAGTCAAAGTGAAATTAAATATCAGAGTAAACTGATAAATACAGTAAGTCAGTTTACTCTAATATTTAATTTTACTTTGACCGAATGTTTAGCTTTATTTTAACTTTTAGATTGTTTTGCTGTAACTGCTTCTAGTTTTACTGTAGCTTTTTAAGCTTGTTTTACTCTTTGACTTTAGATTTTAACCTTGACGTTTCTGTATTGAGTTTCTTGATACCATTGTTCTCTAACGAGCACAATTGCCTACCAAAAAAAAAAACGTTTTCTAACAGACATTTTAATGTATATCTAGATTTACCCCTCAAAGTGGCTACGTAGTTGGCTGAAACGCGTAAGGAAATTTTATTGTTGTCTGGTGAGAAGCTTTTCATTGAATGTTTAGTTATATCTATCCCATACTGTGTGAGGTTTAGAAGTGAAATTAAAAATTAATGTGGGTATTCTGCAAGGCTCCCTTTTTACTCCCAATGCCTTTTTCACTATAAATTACTTTTTATTTGCAACAATCCCGTCCTTAGGTTGCCTGGTAAGAACACCCCTTGTAGGGCGTCCTCACCAACTGGTTCAATATCTTTAGCTTTTTGTCAATGGGTGTTAGAAAAGTTCCTAGATGATGATTTTTCACGATTTTTACCTGCAGGTCTGCAAATCTAGTTATGTTCAATGCCTAAAAAGACATAATTGCATATTCTCCAAGAAGAGTAACCTAGAAGGCCTACACCTTCAGATGACTGACGAAATGCTGCCAAGAAAATCCTAATTTCTACATTGGGTCCAATCGTAGATGATCTTTGTTGAGCATTTGCAAGTTTCCAATATCGGTTTCGGATTAAAAATCTAGTTTTACGATAGCAACTCCTTACGCGCTGAAAAGCTCAGATGGGTCCACATTTCAAATATTGTTCTCCTTATACATACAAATATAGTACTCCACCTTAAGATAATCTTGTTACTCATAAAAACGAGCAGTTCCACTTATAAGAGCTGCTTCAGCTGTTATGGCCAATCCCACCTCTCGAGACCTCAAGAGGAAAGTTAGACGTCTATGTATCCCTCCTTTATCGACAGTATAATCAAAATTGCTTTTTATATATTGTGGTTCCCACAATCGACAAACTTGTTTCAGCTAAATGCGGATGACTTAAGTTTCAAACTACCTGGCTATAGAACAATGCGTTTCGATGTCTCGCCCTTTCTTAGAGCGGCTAGACTTTGGAATACCTTTCTGGTGGATATCTTTCTAAAAAAAATCAGCTAGATTTGATATTAGGTTGCTATGACGTTTTTAAAGCCTTCAATAATTTATTTATTTTCTTCCTCGGAGTTCTGTAATAAACCTTTAAAATTAAATCTTCTTTATATAACTAATGGGGTTAGAATCACAAATTACTCATTTCATGAGTTGCAGTAATAAAATTCTTATTATTTATTAAAGAGTGAACCGCGTGCTGGTAATTGAAATTCGAAAATTGCATCCTGCAAAACTTATTCCATTTGACGGCTCAACTTCTTACGTTCCTTGCACACAACGTTCTCATACATTAATTGGGTCAGGTTGCATTTCAACCAGTGCACTTTGGGAGATTCAAATAAGTTACCGATAATGATATAATACACGGAATGCTATTATTCTAACCTTGTTTTATTTACTCGCCACTCGAAAATTTATTCACTACTAACTTAGAGAAATATACTGCAGTGCTATCAGAATTACTTTTCCTTTGTAGTTCAGTAGTAAATTTTCATTAGCGCAAAGCATCTACATCGAATAATCATTAATAACAGTTATCATGCGGCATGTTCACTTCGGCAGCCAGCCACCGAAGCATTGATCATCTGCTGTCACAATTCGGTAATTATTATCCCTATTTTACGGACATCGGTTACCATACTTCCTAATTTCCCAATGAGAATATTACTGCCTATCGGATATGTATTTGCTTTAATTAAAAATACAAACGGTTGGTGTTTGTGTTATTTTTATTACATTGTTATAGTTTAATACAAACTTTATGACGAGAACGGCTTACTTGATTTTAATAATGTGTGAGAATTTTAATGATAATGAAAATAAAAGTGATGAATCTAAGGTTTTGTGTCAAACTATAGTTACACTATACTAAATGTATTACTTGTTGTCTATCTACATGCCAAAAGTTGTACCAGAAAATAAGTTAACATAAGGTATCCTTTGTTGCTGTTATAAGAAAGAGGAAAAATGATTTAAGAACTGTAAAGCAATCTATAGGCATTATGGAAATGTATAAATCTGAATGGTAAAATTGTTAGTAGTATCAAAGTTTCGTTGGACTGAAATTATTTATTAATGCTAGCCCTTTTCATCACTATTAAATTTTGGTTTTGTATTTAAAAGTTTTTCAAATATATGTATATATGTATATATATATATATATATATATATATATATATATATATATATATATATATATATATATATATATATACATATATATATATATATATATATATATATATATATATATATATATATATATATATATATATATATACTAGCTGTTGCCCGCGACTCCGTCCGCGTGGGATTCAGTTACAACAATAATAATAACTATATTTTTCAAGTTGTATATGCCAAGCATAGTAATACATACCTTACAAACTGACACACATACACAAATTAAACCTCAGGAATTTCAAGACAGTAATTAGAGGTGAAAAAGAAAATGAAAAAACTTCTTGTTCTTTTTATAAGACGTTCTTTACTATTTAAGAGGCCGGTGTCAGGCTATGGGGTGAGCTCACATGCGAACACGTTATGTAAAATTGGCCATGGGAGAAACAGTCCTGTCTTAACTCAACTGCAAAATTTTAGAATATATATATATATATATATATATATATATATATATATATATATATATATATATATATATATATATATATATATATATATATATATATGAAACTGACCCTGGATATGGGTTCTAGGGGGCCTAGTTCTGGTTCATTTGAAGACATTTTTCAAAATTAAAGTCGGGATCTCCTCATTAGTTAATTATTTTTTAAGAAGATTCACTAAAACAAGCACCCGTGAAGCCACGGGAAAGTCTACGACTGTATTAAATATGGAACGATTTCAATAAGTTAGGGCAAGAACAAACAACCAGTAATGCTATTCAAATTGAATTTCAAAATGAATTAAGTCTTTAAAGTTTTCATCTCCTCTTTATTGAATTATTAAAAAAAACTCGCTAAAAATTCATCGGAATAACAACAATCTAATCAGATAACGGTAAAGTGAAATAAGACCAAAAAAGATTGATAAAAAGTGAAGTCGCTAACTAGGATTAAAGCTCGTTATATAGGACTTGATCATCTGATGTACAGGGCTTAACCCACCCGGCCACGGTCGACATGACAGATGTATGTACTAGCAGATACATCCGGTAGTATGATAGTTGTCTAACGTCTACTATTTAGCCAAACAATTTTTATTTACAATGGATTTTTTGCTTATATTTTAACGAAATGAAGGAAAATAATGACTTAGACACATATCTAGCAGCTTGTTGCTCATTTCGTGTCGTATTTGTCACTCAAATTCGTACTCCTACTATAATTATCAATTTTGGCGTTTTAACTTTCTTTAATCAGATTTAATGAATTAAAAATTAATTTACTTCTAACCTTTTTGTCTTTAAAAATGCAGAACTGAATTTTAGTACATAATATAAACTTTATGACAGAAACCAGCGTACCAAATGTTGTTGCCGTTACTTTGTTATTTCCGGAGATATATATTTTTTCAAAAAAAAAAAAAAAAATCCGAGAAAGTCTGGGTCGATTTTCCTGGCTAACGAACTTATCCAAGTTCCACGTATGCACCAATATTGATCAAAATCGGCCTTTTATTTTTTAAGTTATCGGTGTGATACATACATACACATATATACATATTTCTAATATGGCAGAATAGTGCAAATTGATTTAAACCCCATATATAAAGTCTAAACTTTTTTAGAACACACACACACACACACACACACACACACACACACACACACATATATATATATATATATATATATATATATATATATATATATATATATATATATATATATATATATATATAAACGTAAGTTTCCGTGGTCATAAGTGTGACATATCCTTGGTTCACGAGTCAACCTGTGTCCCGAATTTGTTGAAACTCAACGTGTCGGGTTCTGTTTTGGAAGAATTAAGACGTTATGGAAATTTAAATAAATAGATATATCAGCACCTTCTTAGGGTAGGACCAACACCACCACCACCCCCCAGCCCCCGCCCTCTAGGAATTATTATACACTAGTACACACTGTAGTACCTTGTGTGAGTAAACGGAAAGCTAGATAATTTATTTTTGTATAAAATGAACACCAGAGCCGCCCGAGCGTTTTAAACTTCTACTGATATATTTAAATAAGCAGCCGAGTCAGTTTTTGTGCAAGGATTATTCAGTCACAGGAATGTGATAAGTAACTGCACTTCTCACGCAGCATTTCATGTACGAACAGCAAGATTAGCTTTTCATGCATTTATTCTTTCAATGTCACGAAAGGCATCGTGATATTCTGCATGAAACTATGTAGATTAGTTTTCTGGTGTTTTATAAAACGAATAAAATTCCATTCCCGTATTTTATAACTTTATATTTCACCACTTAGTCGAAAACAATAAATCATCGCTAAACGGTAAGCACATAGCTTTTTGCTTCAGGACATAATACACGAAAAAAAAACTTACTTAATAATATGAGAAGCTAGAAAAAAATTCCGACTACGCCAGATGTAATAATTATATTACGTATATCATTTGGAAGTGTATTCCAAGATTAATCTTTCCAAAAATTTGCGACTTCACATTGATTTTACAATAATTTCAACAAATTTCGTTTAAATTTAAACGTAGCTAAGGTGTTATTGCGTTACTAACTTATTTTATTTGTGTAAAAAAATTTAAGTTGAATAGCGAAAACAATGTAAAGAATTGTTTTTATCGGCCTAAAAGAGCTGCTTCCGTGGTTCAGTTTTAAGAAGGTCTGCCTCGCCTCTGAAGCAAGGGGGGAACATAATGTTATTTGAGGTTTATTGTGGGACACACCCATGCATTTTGCGGGTGTTATTAAAATGTTGGTTGTTGGGGGCATTTTATAAACCATTGATTAAACACCTGTTTTCGTAGTGAACCCGCTGGTGTACAAGACTACTTGTGCTGTTAGGGGAGGGGCCACTTGTCCATATTTTCCGGTCTGATATTTATGTGTTGAAAATTGTCTCAAAGCTACACATTGTGTCCATATTGTCAACAGGCATCCAAGCAATTGGTTTTTATTTTAATTCATTGTATAACTCTTTATGCTTTAGTCCGGGCTACCTGCTAATCGATGCTTGACCTCACAGTTGACTAAGTGCCACTGAGTGGGCTTCTGCTTGTATAGATTTATCTCAAACAACTACCATTGCTGCCTTCGTGGTGTCTTGATGGTCCTCGCGGCACACAAGTAAGCTAGCTTTAGTACCACACTTACCAACCTGATCGCCATTATCTACTAAAGTTTTGTTCACCGCACCATTGATCTGTGTTATCATGGGTCTCGCCAGCCTTGTGTTAACCTGTACGATCACATTGGAGTTCATATACCACATTTTATTATAGGTTAGTATACAATTTTGTTATTTTTTGTGTGAAAAGTTGATACTTTTGTTACTTTTATGTAATTGGTAAGTAAGCTTCTAGCCTTAGGTTTTCTTTGTTTTAAGTAAATAAATAAAAAGTCCATAAATACATGGAGCTGTAGTATGTTTTTAACACAATAGGTCTTCCAGCTTTTAGTAGTAGCAGATGTTTGTCGTATATAAGATTATATCAGTTAAAGCTGCTTTAGCTATTTTAATTGATATGGGAGGTGATTATTTTGCCAAGGTTCAAATACAGAATGCGATTTTGATAGTTAATGTAACATATTTCACCTTCGAAGCATGGCAGAAATCCTGTGGCCTTAGTTATTCATACCTATTATAGGTCGGATTATTTTCTTTTCGAGAATCTCACGGAGACGTATAATAATGAAGCTGCTAAGAAAATAGTGTTCACTGAATGAAGAAAAGTGTATAGTAGTAAACTCAGTAGAAATGTTTTAAGGGGGGAATCTGGTTTCTGTAAGAACTCGCTAACAGTCGTCAACTAGAAATTGTACAATTCGTACATAATTCTTGCCCGATCAAATGCCACTAAAGATCACGAGACAAGCTGGACCCAATTCTTACGTTGTCATGAAATAAACATTAGAAAGAAGTTCCGCATCAAAATATTTTCAATTAAAGCTGCCTATTATAATACCGAACGATAACACATTTAGTTTCACTTGTAAATATAATAATAATAACTTTATTCACTATAAATGCAATAGAAAAACAGAATAGCACACAGTAACTAATGAATAATGACAAGGTAATTACAGGAGATAAACTAATGCTCACTGAAGTCAAAGACTTATACGTGAGCCGCCGCTCAATATTAGGATATATAACTAAGCCATAATATATTTTAAAGTACACACCACAAAATCCGGATTCCAGATCTGTCACCTATAGGGAATTACATTTATAGTTGTAACAACTGCTGCATACATACATCCGCACCATCAGCCACACACAAGTCACACACACTCTCCCACACCATCCCCACACACCCCCCACACACCTGCACACACCCTATGCCGTCGGAAGCTTCAATCAAATGCTAAATATTTCTTAAACCCATATACTCCTCTAAGTCAATTCGATAAATTTGACTTATCCACTCTGTAATCCTACGCTTGAAGAGGTTAACACTTGTAATCTGTCTCAGTGAGGTTGGGATCCTTGTGTAGAGTCGAGGTCCAATAAATCTGAAATGCCTTTGGCCAATGGCCTTAGCACACTTTATCACACCATATTCCGAATCTTTTTTATATCGCGTATCGTGGGTATGCCTAATGCTCTCAAGAAAGCGTCGATTCTTATGCACCCTTACCAGAACGCTCTTAGCATACATCTGTCTTATGTCAAAAAAACCACTTTCTTGATAAACGCGATCACTCGGATAAGTGTTTGGCATATTCATTATTAACTTTATAAAACGCTTCTGCAAAATCTCCAATGGCTTTAGATGAGTGGCCAATATGCCACCCCACCCAATTACACCATATCGAATCACAGACTCGGCTAAAGCATGATACACAAGTCTCAATTGATGACAATTCAGAATCTTTTCTATTTTAGCCAGTCTGTATGATAGATAACGGAGCTTACCAACAGCAGCAACTATGTGAGCATCCCATCTCAAGTGTGAATCAATTATGACTCCCAAATATCTAACCGACTTTTTCGATTCTATCTCATAAGCATAATCTCCCATGTCAATTTTCAATGTCTGGTATGGGGCAACCCTTGATTCATTGCACGCAAAGGCTAGAAAATTGGTCTTTTCAAAGTTTATGATTAGCAGCCTCTCATCAAACCACTTCTTGATCAACTTTAAATCATCTTCCACTATGGATCTTAAGCGATTCCAAGATGTTTGTGCATAGAATATAGTTGTATCATCAGCAAAGCAAACCACTTTTCCCACAGATGGTAATTCTAGCAGGCCATTGATATATATGCTGAATAAAATAGGACCAAGGACCGTGCCCTGAGGGACTCCACACTGGACAATCTGTTGATCACTATCAGTTGTTTCCACCCGTGTAATCTGTAGTCTGTTATTCAGATAACTTGTAAACAGTTTAAGAGAAATGCTAAACCATTTTGAAGGATCTAGAATATACGCCACGTAAAAGAATGACAATTATCTAAACTACCAAGTGGTTTTACGAAGACATTATTTTCATCATCAAGGCTCATCCACTACAATCACCAAAATGTACCTACCTAATTTTATTATTTTTTTTGCTAAACGTAAGATGATTATAGATCGCTAAAAATAATTCTTGGAATTTACAGTTAGTTTTAGATTAGCTGATTGCGAAAAGATCAAGTTTGGCATCTTACATGTACCTTAAAACCATTCTTACCTTTTGCTTTTTTGTTAAACTTGTTCGTTTGGCTGGTGCGGTACGTCAATTTTTTCTTATTATGTCTAAACGGCAACACGTCTGAGTTTGCATGATTAAAATCAACGAAAATTAAAGGCTTTTTTTCTACCAGGCAATGTTTTTATTTTTCAAACCCTACGCGTTTCTGTTCATCTAAACCATCTTTTCAGTTAAAGACCTAGGATATAAAAAGATGGTTGTCAGAAACTGTGATTCTGGTACGTCTTCAATGCGAGCATTACACAAGCTAGCAAACAAACTAGTAGCCACAGAAAGCGCAAAGATAAAACAAAACCTAAGGTCAAATATCAGAACTAAGGCCGAACGGCCAAGTAAACTAAACTGACAGTATCAGCATTTTTTACACATTAAAAGAAGACTAAGTGCTACAATGATAACACTATGAAGGAGTTAATACAAGTTAAAAGTCAATTAATCAATTAACTAAAAGCAAAGTGACAAACACAACATAACAAGCCAAGCAGGCTACACAACTTAGCAAAACCTCCTGAAAACCTCTGAACAAGCCACCTTCATAAGGAATTAAAAAGCAAGGGGCCAATCTGGCAAACAATACTTATACTTCTTTTTGTATTACAGAAAATGTGCTGTATGAGAAATTGGCAAAGTTTTAATTTCATCTATTTTCCTCAGATTTCCAGACGAAAATAACATTTATGAAGAGAATAACATCATCTCCAGACTTAAAGCAGCGAGAGGATGGGTTTCGGCGGCGCTTATTTTTTATTTTATTAAAGCAGCAAAATGGAGTCCGTGTACTTATAAAAAGAAATCATGTACAGTTGGAAAGACGATTAAAAACGAAAGCGAAAACTGGCAGAAGGGACCGATGACAGGAGAAAGTAGACATCTGTCAATGATATGGATAGAAACCAAAGAGCAACGAAACCAAGCTTGCGTAGTTCCATGGTCGGAATCGATCATCACTGAGTAAGAACACTATTCTATCAGTTGTCTGTATATGCCTGTCACATTAGTTTGCATGGCCACTCGGACTTAGTTTTAATGTTTGACAATAGATTTGTTGTAACTTTGCGCTTCCTGTGGCTACTAGCTTGTTTGCTAGCTTGTGTAATGCTCGCATGTAAGAGCCACCAGAAACATAGTCTCTGATAACCATCTTTTTATATTCTAGGTCTTTAAATCCTGAAGATGTATTAGATAAATTGAAACACGTAGGGTTTAAAAAATAAAAACATTGTCTGGTAGAAAAAAGCTTCTAATTCTCGTTCCTTTTAATCATTTTTTTTTCCACAATTTATAATTTTTTCGCTCCGCTACTCCGTCTTGTGTTTTTTCCTGCCCCTCCTGCATGCCTACAACTATCCACAATGCATAAATAACATAAAACATTACTTCAGAACAACCCTCAAGGAAGTTACGGAACCTGACGTGAATGCTGGGAAGATATAGCTTAAAGGAGGTATTGCTGCAAAATGTGAAAAGGCAACTTTTAGAGGTCCTTCCAAGCTGTTTTATTTCCATTTTACACTTATATTTCCTTTTTACAAACAATTTTATCAGGTTTGGTGGTCCAGTAAAAAAGCGTGTGCCTCTGTCTCACGGGCCCCGTGTACGACTCGCCAGTTATCTCTGAACCGCAATGTAAGTAGGGTCTCCATTTATGCTGTTTTGAAAAGACAACAAATAGCAAATTCTTACAGTCTCCTTTATTCTCCAAGAGCTGAATCAGGATGATTCTTGAGTATGCAGAAGACCTAGAATGACCTTCTTGACCTCTTGATGCTACCGCCTATGATTTTCTTCTTTAGGGACATCTCATATTTTTACATTTATGAAAACTAAGTCTTTCAACTGTCAGTATTACATAGACGGAAAGCACAGATGTATCGTGGTTCATATAGTTAGTTGAAAAATTGAAAAATGGATTATTAAAATACAAACATTGGTGTTTTTTTGGCAACCTTTGTCTAACTGCAGTAGCGGTGGAATGTCTATGACAGTGTCCATGGTTTTTTGTTACATCATCCAGCCAAGTTCCATTAAAATAGGTAGAACTGCCTGTGATATTAAACATTATATCATACTTATTGGGCACACGTATATAAAGTGAGACATTTCATCAAAACGACGACTGAGTATTTACTTTGTTGTAAAGCATTACTTGCAAATTTAGTTAGACTAATCACATTTGTTCACGTACCGGTTACTATATATGGTTACTGAATATATTAAATAGGCAAGACTCCTGGACTTTTCTTATCATTATCAAGTCACAGTTGTGTACATTATTTATAAAGTAGTTTGTCAGGGTTTTCATTTTGATGTAATATATGATATACGACTACTATTATTTATAAAATTTTAAGAAAAGCCTGCGGTAATAGACATGCTAATTACAATATAACCATATAACTTTCTCATATGAAGTCTGATTAACAAAAACCAAACTAATTGCACTATCCGAGGCTCACTGTGTAAAACATCATTGCTTTGAAAAAATATTTGGTGAAAATTTCCAAACAAAATGTGTATTTACACATAGTTTTTGAGTCTTTTGGATGTTAAGTATGTTCCTTTAAATTATTGATAATGAGTAAGAGATGAAAATAGTGTGTTTTTCATTAATATTAATTTTACTGTTGGTAAGCCTTTTTGTAACTTTACATTTTGAATAATTTGGGAGTTGTACGAAACTAGGAAAATACTATACAACTGAAACAGGATTATTTTCAAACATCAGTAAAAGGGTTGACGTAAAACATTATACGTAGAAATCGTAAAGCTTGCGACTGAAATTTATTAGTAATGACAATTCGTGCCTAATTTTAGCAGTTAAATTGGATAACAATCCTACTGAACTGTTGCCGGAAGTAGACAAGCAACATTATTTATTACAAACGTTTCTTTCTATTAACAACAGTTCGTTGTAATATTTATGAACAGACCACAAATTTACCTTATTACTTGATTAAGTTACAAATATAAAATTCTTAATTAAATATACAGTAATAAATTAAACGGTCAGAAGTACCGGGTTCGCATCCCATTGCAGCCCGTCGATCACATTTTCGGAATTATAATTTATCAGTTGATTAAGTTTGTATTGAAACAAATTCTAGACGCAGCAAGTGTGTTATGTTAGTAAATTTTTATTAAAATGTTTTTATTAATTTCAAATATGTCTTTTATTAAATGAACGACATGAAATTTGGCAGATAGTATTACATTCATAGTAGAAATCATTTCTTCAAAATAACTTTATTGTTAGGAAAAATATAAAAATTTCCGATAGTAAACAAAATTGTTCCGTCAAAACTGGTCCGATTTTCCTGGCCAATGAATAAATTAAAGCAATTTACGCAAAAACTACACTTGCCAAGTTAAAAACATAAAAGCTTCTTGACAAACAAATCAAGCAAAATTTTACATGAAAATTTGCAAACAATCCCTTTTCGAAAATTTACATTTTTTTTAATTGGCTTAAGTAATGTTACACGAAATTTACATAAAAGTATTTTTACAAAAAGCAGCTAAAAAGTTTTTTACACAATTTGCTAAAAAAATTTCTTTCACGAAAATTGGAAAAAAAATTGTGTGAATTCGCAAATATCTCTTTTAGACAAAAATTAATCGCACACAGGAACGATCATAGTCAGTAGGGCGCTGATGATAAACCGGGACGGTTCGAAACTGCAGTCTACGAAAACCAATAAAAAATCAAAAAAAATTAACCGATTTGAATGAAACTCGGCTAGTACCTTTTCTTTATTAATGGCTTGGATATGAGTTCGTTACCCAGGTAAATCAGACAAGGTTTTCTGGTAAAATTTTGAGTTTTCTTTCGAAAAAGATATTTAAATGAAATGTGGTAAGTATGTTGCCTTGTGAAAGACCTTTCTCCATACCAAAATTTAACTTTCTAAATTTATAGAAAATTGAGTTATTCAAATTTAAAACATTTAATGAAAATTCACTGCCATAACGCACTTGCTACGTCCCGAACTTTTTGGTTTTTAAATGAATTTTGAGCATCAGTGCGTAAAGTTGTTTATGATTTTAGTGCTGAATAAATAATTAGGTTTCATTTGAAGAAAGAGATGATGTGACCCCATCTTCCATTTAATTTATTTTGTTTTTCTCCAAAAAGAGTTGGTGTGGATAGAAAAACTTTTACTTAGAAATGTGATGGTTATATCAAAGTTGTATTTTTTAGCATTTTAATAAAGAATTAATAATAACAGCGACAATTAATTTATTCCTTACTTTTGAAACGCATAGTATATGGTAATGCAATAAGGCAATTGCGTAATTTTTATTGAAAAAAGACGGTTTGGGAACCCTGTTCTGGCTACTTTTATTTAGAATTTAGAAGGATTTTATATATTAAATGTAGTCATTACTTGGAAACGTTTAAAACTTACCTTATTTAAAAAAGTTAATCATACACATATCCATGGGCACGCGATCTTCCAGTCATACAAATGCGCATGCATATTACATATAACCACCATTTGAGGATTTTGCTATTTTTGAGGTTACAATAGTCTAAAATAGATTTGAGTGCAAACATGTTTCATATTTTTTATGAGACATTTTGCCATACCTAGGCATGTTAAACACCTAGCCAAAGTTGTATTTTTTTTTTCATTTCAACAACACAACAAGAGGGCTTACAGCCTAAAGACTATCGTACCGTGCGTGTCGACAAGGAGGAAAGAGGCAACTTGTTATTTCTGGACTTGAAGGTTTGGAGGTTCGGAGGAGAAGGAAAACATGTGTCGGCAAGGAATTCCACAACTTGGAAGTCCTCGCGACAAAAGAGCGGGCATAACAAGATGTTCTATGTCTGGTGACCTGGACAGTAAAAGGGTGCATTCGCTCTGTTCCCCTGGGAGATCTGGGCAGCAGGTGGAGGAACTATGGAAGAAAGCTCCTCTGAGCAGTGCCCGTGCAGATATCTATAAAAGAGAGAGAGAGGTCACCAACGACACGTCGGTGGGCAAGGGATGACAGCCTTTGGGTGAGGGTATGGTCACCGATGAGACGTATAGCTCTCTTCTAAATGGAGTCCAGGATAGCGAGTGTAGAAGCAGCAGCGGCACCCCAGATGTGGGAGCAGTATTCGAGGTTTGGCCTTATTTGTGAAGTATATTAGGTATAGAGATTAGCTGGTGAAAAGTATTTGCGATCCCGGAAGAGAAAAGCTAATTTCTTAGCAGCCGCTTCTGCAATTGATGTGACATGTTGGTGCCAATTGAGATTTCGATACACAGAAATGCCAACAAGTGAAAATGACTCATTACTTTGAATAACTTGGTTGTTCATTGTGATGGGTCTAGGGCTGGTGTATCTCTTATGATATAGAAAGCAAGACTAAGATTTGGTGGAATTTAATTGTACAAGATTTCTACTTGTATACTTGAAAAATATTTCTTTCCGGCCACTTGGCTTTAGGCCATCTAGTAAAATTGTATAGAAAAAAGTTGCTTTTAAAGAGATTAAAATTTTTGAAAAATATTTTTAAATGAGAGCAAATTAGGACCTATCAAATCAATTTACAAGATAATGTCCTTTTTATAAACAATTTTAGTAGGTTTGTTATCCAGAAAAATTCGACCAATTTTCGCGAAAAATTTTGGATTTGCTTTCAGAAAGCCTTTATATCTTTGAAACTAGTAAAATTAGCAAAGTTATTTTATTTAAATTTGGTATATAAATTTTCTTTGTTAAAGCCATAGTCTCGGTAACATTTTAGTTTCTAACATAAACCCTAATTTTTAAGCATTTCAAATTTTACAATCTTATCTGCAATGGAACGGAACGTTGGGAGACTAATGCATTCGCTACTAAATATAACCGCATGTCTATCACGTAGTTCCAAGTTAAGCCATTTTGCACATTATCATATCTCGTAGTCTGACACTGAGCCAGTAACTAAAGGAATTTCGAAGCGAATATTATTACTCGACGAGGCTGATGCCACGATTATTCACGTTTACAATTATTTGTAGATTTGTTATTTTTAATCTGCTTACTATTGAAAAAGTCTGGACGCAGTAAGTGCGTTATGGTAGTGAATTTTCATAAAAATGTTTTTAATAGCAAATATGTTTTTTAAGAAAGCAGGCATCAAATTTGGTTACCAGTATAACAAATAGTAGAAACAATGTGCCATGTTTCATCAAAATAACTTGATTGTTTGAAAATATACAAAAATTTCCGAAAGTAAACTTAAAGTGTTCCCGAAAAAAACTGGTTTCTTGGTCAACCTTATAGGCTAATAGCAAATTGAGCTATTCAAATTATGAATGAATTTCTTTTATTACAAACATGTACTATATTTCGATGGAAAATGCAAAAATGCAATAAGATAAGGCGTGTTCGATTAAAAAAAAAAGAAAATTTGAATCACCAACAACTTATGGACCAGCCTGTAATTGTAGAAATATTTTTTTAAATGTAGCTCGAGACACCCTATAATTAATGTATACAATTTTTTTTCGTATCTTATATAATAATGGATATATTGAACCTTATTGATTTTTTACGAAAATTCGACAAAAATTATATACCATTAAACGATAAACTCTATAGCCAAGACTACTGCCAAATCATCAGAGAAAGGGTCTACTTGAAATAAATTTTCTGGAAATATTTTAGTTAAATGAAGGACAATGACGATTGAAACTAAGACTTCACGCTTTGTAAAACATTCTTCTTGAGACATTTTCTTTCCATAGCTCATATTAGTTTTAGGTTCTCTGCCTGAATATTGCCAGCTTTGAGCTTTTAAATCGCGACTTTCACGTTTTGAGGAAACCCCAAATTATTTTTTCTTTAAATGCCTATCACTTTTTTGTCTTTTAACCTACAGAGCTAAATTTTGGTAGGTAACTTACCTATAATGATATAAACCCGCGTTGCCCTTACTTTGTTAATTCCGGGGATATAATTTTTTTTCGAAAACAAACACAAAATTTTTCGGGAAAACCTCGGCGGATTTTCCTGGCTAACGAACTTGTCCAAGCCACTTGCAAAAGGCAGGTACCCAATATATATATATATATATATATATATATATATATATATATATATATATATATATATATACATATATATTTATATATATATATATATATATATATATATATATATATATATATATATATATATATATATATATATATATATATATATATATATATATATAAATGAAACTGACCCCGGATATGTGTTCTAGGGGGCCTAATTAGCGCTCATTTGAAGAAATTTTTTCTAAATTCAAAAGTCGGGATCTCCTAATTAGTGAATTTTTTGTTAAGAAAATTCACTAAAATAAATGAGTTTAAGTTAAGTTTAGTTTTTTAAACGATAACAACGAGATTAGTTAAAAAATCTAGTTTCAAAATTTGATGTTCTTTTTGTGCTTTTTAGAGGCTTTATTTTGTAGTAAAATTTAATATTTTAGCTTACTGTCAGGTTTTGAACTGTTTTATCAAAATCGCTAAGATAATGCACTTTCTGCGTCCAGACTTTTGTTAGTTAAGACCTTTATATGTTTTTTAAATAACTTTTGTTTTTGTCTGTGTATTGCTCAATTTGGTTCTTGTCAACAAACGTAAATTTCTAATAACAAACATTGACTACTTTGACTAAAAAGCATATTCTATTTATACTGGTAATACAAATACCCAGAAAGCCTGTTTAATTTTAGATAATTGTAAGTTACCGCAAAATCTAACAATGTTTCCTTAGGAATGCAGAATGACATGCGCCACATAAACTTTGTGTTTATGCGTTGGATGTAATTTGAGCTTTTTATAAAATTGAGCCTTCCATTACCTGTGTTTAGAGCCTCGGTGGTTCAGTGGTAAGAACATGTGTCTCTGAACCGAAGGGTACTGGATTAGATCCTAGGTTTCTCCTTTGACTTTTTCAGTACATACTGTACAATTAAGGTTGTGGAATTGTATTTGAACAAGTTGAATGTCTGCACGTTCCGCCCTTCGGAGGGGGCGTAAAGCCGTCGGTCTCGTATCCATGCGATGTTGGACACGTTAAAGACCTCTACCCTCCTTACAGAAAGGTAGGGGTTCGGCAAAATTCCCAGGATAGTGAGTCGAAACTGCTCCCTGGCGTCGATGATTGGCCATAGTCGCGAAAATAGGCCGACGTTAAAGAAATAAAAAACACACACATTACCTGTGGACGCTCGTTCTGTAAATACTTAGTAAAATATTTTTAGTGACATTAAAATTTAATAAAGATTATAATAACTGGCTCAATGTTTTAAATCATTACCTATGTGATATTTCCAGCAAGAATTCCTCAATACAAATACATCGATTTGTGTTAAAATGATTGCCTTATTCATAAACCGTTTTGCTGGAAGCGAAATTGAAACAAATATATTCCTTTAATGATTGTAACTGTCACAAAGTGATTCATTATGCCTTGTTCTCGGTAGCGAAGTGCGAGGAAAGCAGAGAGGGCTTCCTAACTTGAAACTACCTAGAGATTAAATTCCGGTAGCGATCAAAGTGAACATCGGCACACTCCTATAATATGAAAAATGAATAAATTGAAGTCAGAGTTAAGTGCATCTATAAAGTTGTTCGTTTTGGTCGTATATAAAGAAAGTACATCTCTAATGTATGCCGCACGATTAGTCGGTATGCTGGCTGTTTGCCCATTCTGGACTGTCGTCGCCAACCCGAACCAACGCTTTAGACGCCGTCTACCCTTCGCGACGGGTAATCTCAAAACCAGGCCGCTTAAATGAATCGAACGCAAACAAAATTTTTACATTCAATTCAACCCCAAAATAAATTTGATAAATAAATTCCATGTCGGTGTCCCATTACTTTAAGATATCAAACATATTATAATAAACCAGTAAATATAGTGACTTCTCCAACCAAAAAATCTCTCTTAATGTGGGACAAGCAATAACAAGAAACATTACTAAGATATATTAGAGCCTCGGTGGTTCAGAGGTAAGAACGTGTGCCTCTAAACCGAAGGGTACTGGGTTCGATCCCAGGGTACTCATTTCACTTTTTCAGTACAAACTGTACAATTAACATCAACCGAGGTTCTGGCATTGTATTTGAGCAAGTTGAATGTCTGCACGTTCCGCCCTTCGGAGGGGGGCGTAAAGCCGTCGGTCCCGTGTCCATGCGATGTTGGGCACGTTAAAGATCCCTAACCTCCTTACACAAAGGCAGGGGTTCGGCAAAATTTCCAGGATGGTGAGGTGAAACTGCTCCCTAGCGTCGGTGATTGGCCATAGTCGCGGAACTAGGCCGACGTTAAAGAAACAAAACACACACACACACATAACTAAGATACTAAAAATCGTGATAATAGTACTGGTTTGTAAGCAATAAGAAAACGCAAACTTATGTAGTGGTAGTGGTACTTCTAAATGTAATTAAAAAACTCGAATGCGCTTGATAGCGAATTTTCATAGGAATGTGTTTAGAAAAAAAATTGTTAGTTGGATGATTAATAAAAGTGGAAAAAATAATACAAAGTTTGTATGGAAAAAGTAAATATAAAATACATAGGTGTCCCAACTAAAATCTTTACCCCCTAAAATGTCCGATTTCGTCGAAGTGTGTAAAAAATGCTAAAAAAAAGTCAGTTTTAAACTGAAAGAGGGATCAAATGTTTTCTTGGTTTAGAAGTTAGTTCTGAATCCCTTTAGCGCCCACAGCCACGCTGCTTCAAAAAATATTTAAATGGCAAGACGCGTCGAGTGACACATCATTTTTCAGCTGCTTCAATTCTCGATGCAATCATGTTTTTTTTTTCACCTTGAGTGTTTGGTTTTTAAAAAATCACGAAATAATTTTAGGCTCATTGAGATTTGCAAGATTGTTAACCTGGTATACTCTCGTTCAAATTGTAAACACTTTTATTTGTAGGAACGGCCTAAGACATGTTATCTTATATGCACAAATGTTTTTAGTTTTAAAGGAACAAAAAAATTTGACTAATCATATTAAATTATGATTGTTACACTTTTTACGTGGTTTCATGAATTACTGTCGTTCAGTAACTAAGTTAAAAAAGAAACCCATAATTTTTTAACGGTTTATAACACCGAACAAAGAATTGAACTAGTAAAACCGTGCTATAGAAATAACAATTGTGCCGGTCTTGCTGCTAGACTTTTCAACCAAAATTGCAAAATTTGAGGAAACTGGCTGTGCTATAATAAAAGAACATAACCGTAACATAACGTAAAATGGTGTTGAAGTGGCTGTCCTTGGTCATCCTTTAATAGATAATAGGCAATATATAAGGAAAATAGCTCAAGAAAGTAGTGTGTCAAAAAGTTGTGTTAATCGGATTATCAAAAAACATAAGTTTTACCTATTTAAGGTAACACTTGCCTAAGAATTTGTGGAAAATATATTAAAGGCAAAGAGCGTTCACCAGGTACG
Source organism: Tillus elongatus (assembly GCA_964006375.1). Taxonomy (NCBI): domain Eukaryota; kingdom Metazoa; phylum Arthropoda; class Insecta; order Coleoptera; family Cleridae; genus Tillus; species Tillus elongatus. The sequence continues at coordinate 46,593,397 of OZ023269.1, forward strand.
ATCCAACGTCAGCGTCGACGCACACAGGACCAAGGACAAGTACTGCAGCGCCGCTAGAACCGCCATCCGCCTTTTAGTAGTCAAGTAGCTGTCGAGGCAGCAGTGAGTAACGGTATGCAAACGCAGAATAGCTAAAGAACATTCACGCGACCGCATGTTATTATTCGTAATAACCCTTAAAGAATGCAATATTAATTTCTACTGTACATTTTAATCGATAATAAAGTATTAAGTTTATCTCACTTCTTTTAACGCCCCAAAACGAAATAGTAATCTTTATATGGTGCCGAGATTATTTATAGAATTAACCAAAGAAAATTCGGATCGACGTTTACACTTTTGTGAAAATTTAACTGAGAGTTTGATGAATGACCCAGGTCTACATAACAACATTTCTATCTTTGACAAAAGTACGTTTATGTTGAACGGTAAAGTGAACAGGCATAGTTATCGCTATTAGAGTAACACAATCCAGCACATCTTCAGTGAAAGTCACACCCAAACGCCCCAAAAATAAAACGTGTTGGCAGGCATTCTGGGCGACCACATTATCGGACCCTCTTTGTTGAAGACAATTTGACTGGTAAAAGTTATTTTAGGCTGTTAGAAAACCTTTTTGATCCTTTAATCCCCAAGCCCTGGAAGAAGGCAAAAATTTTCAAGAAAAACAACTTTTCTTTCAACAGGATGGGGCATCCATATTATCATTAACGAGTATGCGGTTACTTAGATAGCAATTTTCCCGGACAATGGATAGATTAGAGAGGTCCCATCAAATATCCAGCTAGGTCGCCTGGCATAACCCGTTTAGGTTTCTTTTTGTGGGGCCACTCAAATTCAAAGCTTTATGCTACATTACCTGAATCTCTTCAAATGCTTCGAGAAAAAATCGTCGCAGTTTGCCGTTTGATTACGCCAAAAGTGTTGCAAAACGTTAGACAAGAAACAAATCGCTTAAAATTGAAAAAAAAAATATCATTGCGTAGAGAATGATACCAGCTTCAAAATGATGTGTCACTCTTGCCATTAAAATATTTTAAAGGGGTGGCTCTGAGTGATAAAGGGATGCAGAAGTAACTTCGTAACCAAGAAAAAGTTTGGTCCTCGTTCAAGTTAAAATTTACCTCTTTTGGAATTTTTCCCACACTTGGACGATATCGAACATTTTAGGGGGTGCAAATTATGTTGTTTCACCCTCGTGATTCTTAGAAACTAATCGCTCAAAAGCGACAAAAAGCACGATTGCCTAGAGAATGAAAGCAGCTGCAAAATCGTATGTGACTCGACCCCTCTTGCCGTTGAAGTTTTTTGAAGTGGTGGCTCTGAAACTCAGAGGGGTGCAGAAACAACTTCAAAACCAAAAAAAAAATGGTACCCCTTCAAGTTAAAATGGACCTTTTTTAGCATCTTTTTCACACTTTGGTAAAATCAGACATTTTAGAGGATGTAATTTTTATTTGGGACACCTGTATAAAGAAGCGCATACATTTCATGATTAGGTTATTAAATATCTTTTTGAAGTTAAGTCTGTATTTGTCAATAATACACATCAATGTAAGTATGCATTATGTAATATATTACGTCTTAATTTCTCTACTTTTTTGGGTGGTATCTTTTAGTAGGTAACCCAAGAATATAATTCCTTTCATCGGTCAAATTCAACACGTTGTTTTCGACATACAAAACTTTTAACTGTTATACTTTCCGTTTGAGAGAACATAAGCGTTAACTACTCAATTTGTCATGTACCTAGATATTAAAATTCCATTAAAAGAAACATTTATCATACATATCATTGAATTAAAATAGTTTTCTAGAATAAAATTCCTTTTTTTTTTTTTTTGGGAAAACTGATCCGAATAATTTAACAAAGAACGCGATCGAGTTATTTACAAACGAAATGTACCTGCCAAATTATTAATATGGCAGGTATTTTCGCTTGGTAACTGCTGGGAAGATTTCTCGTTATCCAACCCCAATTAGACCGGTAGTAACAAAAGTCTGTTTGAGAACAAATTTGTATCTACGATGCCTATTACGTTATTTGAAAAATTAAAGACTGGCTCAATAGGAAATTGAGTTATTAAGATTTGTAATATTTTTATGAAAATAAAATACTATAATCCACGTGCAGGATCCAGACTTTTTTGACACTTATTTAATATTTTAGCTAAAAGGTTTTTAATAAAAACAATTACTTTTAATGAAAATTTGCCACCATAACTCATTCGGTGCGTCCAGACTTTTTGAAACTTATACAAAATCTGGCAAAACAGTCTACTCCAAATTTACTTTTTTGCAAAGATTTTTGGCAAATCGAATGAGGTAGCATTATAAACATAAATTTAAGAATTTATCAAACACACGTCAAGCAATATGTTGTTCTCCAGAGGAAATAATTTATTGTGACGTTTTCGTTTGTTACAATGGTTACCTCTACAGGAATAAGTTACCTTTCAAACGCTAAGTTACATATCCAAACTGGCAAAAAGGGCATATTTCAAATAGATTTTCAGCCAACATTTAAATTAAATAAATGAAAGTAAATACTGATATAGAAATATAAGATCTTGCAGAACACATTTCATACAACACTTGCCATTTCTAGTTCAAAATCTTTGTTTAAAAATCGTCAATTTAGATATGTAATTGTGACAAAATAAACGTTTGCTTCTATCTTTGTGATTTGTCAAGACCCACTCACTCGTTGTAGCCCAGTTAAATATTTTTTATAGAAGTCAAAACACAGGAAGTGCATTATGGTATCGAAATTATTGAAAACTCTAATAACTGAATTCCCTATTCATATAGAGACTTCAATGTTGGTATTTGCATGTATTTATTAAGGTCACAAATCTTGCTAATTGCATCTTTCCTAACCCCTAGTTCTAACACACTTTTGTTCGTCTTTTGATCGGTGTAGCTTGACTTCGTCCCATCTCTCCGTGTCCACATTTTAAAATTTTTATTCTCTTCATATATTGGTTAATCAAGATCCGGTTTTCCACCTCATACATTATAACGCTCCATATTTATGACGTAAATATGTTTCTCATGTACAAGTAAAAATATATATACTGACAAGAGTACTTTATCTGAACTCATCTTCGTCCAAGAAACTGTCAGTTTCGCTTCTTATTCTATTTGCCGTTATAGTTAAAAACATTTTCGCCGCATGACTCTATACTTATTATTCTCTGCTTTTACTCAGTTATTTTTACTCTTCATGGTGCTTTCAGTTACGATAACGCATGTAACGACTTCACGACCTCACGGGGCAGATCTACAAAATTTGTATATAATAGCAATCAGTCGAAAAAGTTATTTTAATTTCTCATCACAATTTTTTTCGCTATTCATATATATATATATATATATATATATATATATATATATATATATATATATATATATATATATATATTATTTTATCAAAAACTAAAAAGAATTTAATAGAATATGTATAAAAAAGCAGCACTTTTATAACTGTATTAAAAAGAATAAAATAGTGTTTTAACTTCTTCTAGTTATAATAATCTATATAAATTAAAATAATAAAAATTCTCTAAAAATTATAAGATCCGAAAAAAATTATTACCTTATTTTTAGTACATTTATAAAAGCGTTGTTTTAAAAGTTTTTATATATTTTATTTTAACTAATTTGATCTGCGTGATATAATTATTACAGTGTTTACCAAAGTGTTACTTTTCTTTTAAAAAAATTCTGTTGTTGTCTTTAGTGATGTTACTTTTTGTTCCTGATTAGTGGTGTAGCCTTCTTACCTGATTGATGCGACGATTTTGTTCACATAATTTTAGATTCATTTACTATCTTTATGCATCCATACTTCTCTTGTTTTGCTATATTGTTGTTCGATTATATTTTTAATTTGTTAATATCTACTTTATGTATCTTCTTTTTAAATTTTTGTCACCTTTATATATTCATGTATTAACTTGATTATCTGTGACGACGTCATTCGCAGTTCCTTTGGCTCTAGTTTCTTATTACCCAATATCTCTGTCGCTGCATTTAAACCTCTTTCTATCTGTGTTTATGTAGATATACCTGCGTTGGGGTGTAAATTTATGGTTTTTGTCTTTAAATTCTTCTTGTTTTTCTGCACCACATAATTTATGTACTACATTCTATTTACACCTTTTATTTCCTTTATTTTTTGTTGAAGCATTCTTGTACTTTGCTAGTGCCAGATTATGGTCACTGTGTATATCTGTTTAAGTTTTCCTTACAATTCAAAACTTTATACAAATGACATATTGAAACTTATGCGCCACGATTTTTGTTTAATTGAAAACAATCGTTAAAGTAGGAGAAATTAGAAATCCATTAAAAATTTGTCGCTTTCTTTATACAGGCTGTTACAATCAGTTTTTTTTCTATCAATGACAACTTTCAAAATTAAAATTTGTCAGTAGGCCAAAAGTAACATGTTGATGTTAAGTCAAAGCAAATACGTAAAAAGAAATTTCATTGAAGTCGCCAATAGAAAAGCTTATGTCGCCGGCGCCTCAATATTCAATTTTGTTTGTTGTTAATTGCAAACGCCGGTAGTTTTTGATATATCAGCAGGTCCTAGGTAGAAAAATTAAAAATCAAGCTCAGTTCTCCGGGTTTATACCTAAAAACTCGGCTTACAAAGGCTACGTTTAGCGATCGAAGTAATTTTTGCGTCACAGATTATGCTCTCTACGAGTCTATTAACACCGTATGTAAAAGTATTTACACTGAAATTAAAGACCAAAATTTATTATTGGACTTTTGGAAGTTTTAGACATAATTTTTCAGAATACCTATATATTTGATTACAGGCAAGATAATATGCAGAGCTTGATCTAAATTTATACATATCAAAATAATTAAGCTGTTGTGATGACTAAAAAGAATCATTTTGTTGACAGCAGTCAGGAGCAATTTTCCCGATTTAATTAAGTTGCTTTGTACGTAATGATTAGATGTTTCTTTTTAAAAGTCTGTCTTATTTATTGTAAAAGAGCAAACGACGAAACCTTAGCTTGCTTTTATGTTTTTGCTGTGTTTTAAATTTATTAGATATCGACTACATTAAAACCCAACAGTTAACAAAGCTGCCTGTCAGCATTTTCTTGGTTAAATTAAGTTAAAAATAATATTTTTATACCACATTCTCAAAGATGAAAGAGAAATTGCTAATCTCAGTAGTAAACAATCTTTTTTCTTTGGAGTTTATTAAGTTCAAGTCAACACGTTATTATGTTTAAATTATAAAATAATTCGATGTCAAGATGAAGGCACTTTTGCAAGGATTCTGCCTTTTTTCATAATAACAAATAAGATATAGCTATAGCATCTTGTTTTCCTGCCTTAGTGGAGTTAATTTTAATTAAATTACGGCAACATTAGGTATCTTAAAATTATTTCTGTCGTGAAATTTATTTTTACTTCAAAGAGATAGCATTGTCCTTTGTGGGCGAGTCGCTTCTTTTAAAATGTTAACGTCAGATGCAGGGGGTGAAAGCGCGCTTATGCTTGAATTTACCTAACGTTAAGGCAGTCAACTTTATCATCATATACGTTCATAAATTTCACTTTGGTTTTCTCTGGCCGAAGCTAAATGGTTCCAGCCGCATCAACGGTTTCACCCATATAGGTTATCTAGGCAATATACCACATACATACACACTCTCTGGTACACACAAACTAAATGAAATACACATTTATACAAACCTTAAAAGTATTCGCACATCTACTCTTTTAACTCATAGACTCAAGGAGGACCTACCGTCTAGACTAGTGTAAGTTTTATGCACCACAGGAACTAAATTTAATATTGCTTGCCAAAGGTAAAAATATTAAAATATAAAATAGTGTAGCTTAATATAAAAGCAGCTACCTAAGGAGTTCATTGTTTTTGCATGCAAAAGTTTGTTGTTGCATGTAAAAGTTAACGTAGGAGAAAAAGCGTTATATAACCAAACCCGATTTTGATTTTTGTTTTACTTAAAATTCACCTATCCATCGCCAATTATGACGTTTCGAATCGACATGTTGACATTTTCTGAAGATAATATATTATAAAATTTTCAAACTAATTATTTCATACTTGTTGACATTCTTGCGCAATGTAAAATTACTCTTTGCTTGCTATATTTAAAATATTTTATTTATCATACACCACATTTGAGTCCTGTGCCCTCCTCTGACCTCCAGCGGCACCCAAATATTTATTTAATAAAAACCTTATAACTTTTTTAGTGAATTTTCGTAGAAAATTTTTTTGAAAATGAGCGCGACCTAGGACCCCTAGAGCCCAGTTTGAATTTTTATATGTTCATATATATATATATATATATATATATATATATATATATATATATATATATATATATATATATATATATATATATATATATATATATACAGTGTGTCCCAAACTGGATGGGAATGTATTGCTATCTCCGTTATTATTTGAAATAGGGAGACAGTTAAATTAGCAATGTTTTGTAGAATTTCATGCTCGTTCCAAATATGACTTGTATTTTGCACGGCCTGTTTTTGTTTTCGAGTTATTTTGTAAAAAACAAAATTTTTCGATATCTTTTTTCTTTAATATCTTAGTTGTTAATAGTAGTTGTTGATCAGACATGTCTAAGACTTGCACATTACCAGGACATTTTTTACAGAGTAATCTTTTTGTGCTATTCTCAACTTGATTGTCATTGGTTTTTGGAGTTACGTGTATCAACGCTTGTTTTTATTATGGCAGCCATATTGGATTTTTTACTCGTGTGATAGCCTGTGAAAAGAGTTTTTCATTGATGTACAACATGCTTGAGAAATCTTGTAACTGCACTGACAATTTTGAGAAAAACCATTTTGAGGATAGTAGGCTATGAAATCCAACACAAGAAAACAAATGACAAAAAGAAGTGTTAAAAAAGCAGTAGGCCATGGAGTCTAACAATTGACTTCTACTTTTAACATAATTTTTCGTAAGGATTCACGATAAAAAAATATTGTGATTTAATTTACATTACTTAATAAGGTGATAATGCTAGGTAATATTATGTGAAACAGTTTAATAACAAAACCCGGCAATAACAAATAGAAACCTAAACTCCACAAAACAACACAATTAGAAACGGAACTCAACAAATAATAAAATAGAAACTTAAAAATACACTAAATAGAAAATTGTTCAATATGGCCACCGTTTTGTTCATTGTACTTTATACACCTTTTTGAAGCATGCGTTTCAAACTCTGGTGAGGGTGTTGTGGTTAATATGACATAGCTTCCGTGATTCTGTTTTGTAATTCATTCATCTTATTAGTTAATTAAATAAGATTATATATTATCTATGTTTACATTTTCATAATATATAAGTAGTTGATAGATTAATTTCACAGATGTCAAATTATACTTCAAAGTCACAGACATAAATAGCGTTCCTATTTCTGATAGTTTGTGACATAAAGTATGCGGATTTTCCGCTTCTATTTTTCATTACCTTCATTGGTCCTAATTTCCATAAAAAGTTAAAAAAAACTTTTTTACATTTTTTTTTCTTCAATTTTAATTACAGATTAGGTATATAATTTGCGATGTTATGTATTTTATTAGAACATTTTGGTATAAAAAATGTCTAGTGAGCTTTTCCCGGAAATTTTGTTCGGTGTTTTCGACAAACTTTTGTCAAGTTTTTGTGAAATACTATTAATTATGAATTTAAGTTATAGTAAAAAATTTGTTTGCGAATTCACGTACAAAAATTGTTTTTAAATTTTCGTAAAAAAATTTGGTTAGCAAATTTTGGTGTAAAAAACTTTTTCAAATTTTCGTAAACAATTTTAATATAATTTTCGTGTAAGATGACATAACCAAAACATTTTTTTTCTGTAATATACAATAGATTTTGTTATCCATACAAAGTATTATGGTCTTGTGTGTGTTTCTGATCATGAGTGACAATCAATTTTTCTTCCTTAAATACCTATAAATTTTCAATTTACAAAATGTCTTTCTAACGATGTTTAATTATCAATTATCAAGAGTTTATCAATAATCTACAAAATTACTATAACTAAAATACAATGATGCATTTCTGAAAATTTATTACTTCTACTTAATGCTTTTAGTTCTAATAATCTATAGAAATTAAAAAAATATATACAAATTAGAAAAAAATATTTTTTGGTATATTTATAAAACGCTGTTTTAAGAAGTTTTCTATGTATATTATTAAAGTTTCATTACTTTTTTTGATCAAATATTATCTATATATATATATATATATATATATATATATATATATATATATATATATATATATATATATATGTATATATATATATATATATATATATATATATATATATATATATATATATATATATATATATATATATATATATATATATCTTTTATGTGTGAGTCCAACTCATAAGTCATCTATTAGGGATATAATTTGAAATTTTATGTATCTTATTAGAACATTTTGGTATAAAAAATATCTAGCTTTTCCCGGAAATTTTTTTCAGTGTTTTTGGCAAATTTTTGTCAAGTTTTTGTGAAATACTATTAATTATGAATTTAAAAGTTATTGTAAAAAATGTGTTTGCGAATTCACGTACAAAAATTGTTTTCGAATTTTCGTAAAAAAAAATTGGTTAGCAAATTTTGGTGTAAAAGCCTTTTTTTAATTTTCGTAAACAATTTTACTTCAATTTTCGTGTAAGATCACTTAGCCACAACCTTTGTCAAGAAATGGAGAATTTTTGTGAATCAAACTGCATATTTTCATGTATTTTTTTAAATTTCTGTCAATAAGTTTTCTGTAAGGGATTATATTTTGGCAGGTGTAGTTTTTATGTAAATTGCTTAGATAGCTTCGTTGGTCAGGAAAGTCACACCCGTTTTTTCGGGTACTTGTTGTATTCTCTCAAACCACAAAGTTATTTTTATGGAACATGGTACATGGTGTCTACTATAAAGGTTATATTTTTTTACAAAATTTCATGTCTTTCATTAAAAAATATATTTAACATTAAAAACATTTCTATGAAATTCGCTACCATAACGCACTTGCTGCGTCCCGACTTTTTTTCGCCTCATATTGTACGTACCCAACTACTTCAAGAAAATCTGTATGAATAATAGTAACTTATTTTGCAAGAGAGGGGTAAAGTAATTACTAAACCCACAATTAAAAACATTAAAAAGTTCAGAAAAAAATGCACTGGAAATAGTGCTGAAAGTGCAGTTTTTTATCTTTAATATGCAGTTTTTAACAACACTAGTGTTCTCGTTTTACACCTGCAAGTAAATTCGTAATATATCTCGTAGTTCCAGAGTTGTATTTACTTTTCGCAACATTGTTTCACACCGCCGTTTTACAAAAATGAACAAACACACGTACACCTCTTATCACCCAGCAGTATTTTCGATTTAATTTATGATAACAGCAGTCGACCAAATCGTTTATTTATTCTAAAGGAAATTCGGTGCGCACAGAGATTTGGGCACTTAATTTATCTAGATTTCTCTGTGTTTACTTGCAGGATCGAGTATTCAGTATTAGAGAGTGCAACTTACAGATAAGCATAGCTTACGTCTTGGATTGGTAAATCCAACGCAACGAAGTATTCCACTCATAATTGCTGATTTACACTGAATGCTTCGGTTTATTGAAGGAAGAGCTCACTTTATGTATGCAGGCTTACTAATCTAACTTCCTCGCAAGTCAAATCACTTATGCTGATATAACAGAACTAACTGCAAAACACACGATACTGGGATTTACCCCGAAACCTAAATCACCATGACCTACTATGTTTTACTAATATTCCGCACTCTATGGCTTCTCAATATTTTCCTGCATTCTCTTGTAAAATAATTATCATACTGCTAACAGAAGTGAAACAAAGAAACGTTATTCCCTCCCGTTGAGAATTAATGACAGGCAAGCATTTGCCTTAAGTCTTTATACTATACCACTAACAAAGCAGTTGTTTATCTTAAAGCTCACGAAAGCGAAATACAATATTAAATCATTGTATTTTATGAGGCATTACTTTGAAAATATTATATCATATATTGTATAGTTTTATAAAACGCATACATTGCAGTAAATCCATTAAAGGAATCTAACAATATATCATTCTCGTATGTTTCTAAGATTTTATCATACTTTTTAAATTACCGCTAAACAAACAGCTGTTTAGCTAAAATTCGTTCAAGCCTCGAATTGTTGATCATAAGAAATAGAGATATAAAATTTGTCACTAACCCAAACCTTTACAAACTCTTGTTAAAAAAATGTTCTAACGGGCTAAATTTTATACAATCCGCAACTGTCTTAGCGAATTTTTATTTTTAAAAAAATCGCTATTAGAGGTATAGAAGATGAGATTTTTCACATTTTTTTCCGAACTAGCACGAATTTGGACCTCTAGAACTCGAAACCAGGGTACTTAAAAATTTTATATGTTTATATATATATATATATATATATATATATATATATATATATATATATATATATATATATATATATATATATATATATATATATATATATATATATATATATCCGAGCAACAACTCAAAAAGTAACGTAGTTATTTTGATGAAATTTTGTAGGTATTTTGCCATGGTAAATATCTTCGAAAACAACTATCTATCAAGGCGTGTAGTAAATTTAGTTATTCAAATTTGAAGCACTTAATGGAAATTCGCTGCCATAACGCACTTGCTGCCTCCCAAAATTTTCCTTTCTTCAGCGTTTGTGTACAATTTCTGTATTTTTTTGTATTTTTGAAAATAATGGTTATCATAATATCAAAAGGCAACAAAGGCGTAATGGTAGTGAAGTTACATAAAAATCTTTTCAATAAACATATGTCGTTTTTAATGAACAGCATCAAAACGATGTACCATATTTCAACAAAATTATTTCATTGTTTGAGAAAGTACAAAAATGTTTCGACAATAAACTTTAAATGTTTCTAAAAGATTGATCCGATTTAACTGGCTAACGAACCCCTCCAAGCTATTTACACACCTGCCAAGATAAATTTATTAACAAAAAGCTTTTTGATAAGAATTACAAACAACCGTTTTACCTGAATATTTGCAAACAATTTCTTTAACGAAAATTAGCATTTTAAAAACTTACGAAACGTTGCTAAACAATTTTCTTTCACGAAAATTTTAAAAATTTTTTTATTAAAAAATTATGTAAACATTTTAATAAAATGAAGGACAATGACAGTTGAAACTGAAACTCAAGACTTCGTAAAACGCACTTCTTCTGACATTTTCTTTACAAAGCCCGTATTTTTTCAGGTTCTTAGCCTAAAATTTGCGAATTTTGACTTTTTAAATCGCGAAGCTTTAAGAAGAAAAACTAAAATTTTCAAAGTAATTTTTCTGCTATTTCTTTGCATTTAAAAACCAACTTTTTTCTATAATATACAATAGATTTTGTTATCCACACAAAGTATTATGGTCTTGTGTGTCTGATCATCAGTGACACCCAATTTTTCTTCCTTAAATACCTATTAATTTTTAATTTACAATGTGTCTATCTAACGATATTTAATGATTAATTATCAAGAGTTCACCAATGACCTACAAAATTACTATAACTAAAATACAATGATGCATTTCTGAAAATTTGTTACTTTTATTCAACTCTTTTAGTTATAATAATCTATAGAAATTAAAAAAATACATATAAATCAAAAAAATATTTTAGTATATTTATTAAAGTTTCATTACTTTTTTTGATCAAATATTATCTATATCCACGTACATATTTTCTGCGTGAGTCCAACTCATAAAAAATTATTATATATATATATATATATATATATATATATATATATATATATATATATATATATATATATATATATATATATATATATATATATATATATGGTGGCCCATTGAAAACAAGCTGGCACCCATAACTGTCAGAAAAAGATTTTGTCGAAAAAAACCTGAAACAAGTTTGGTTGTGAGGGGGTCAACTTTTGATGCAAAAAGTATAACCCGCACTTTACCTTCCTAAGCGGGCGTGTCATCGCTCGATTTTTTCAAATAGTAATCGGGGTCACGTGACAGCTACTTCAAAAGAGTTTTTGATTCCCTATAATTGCTTTGTTACTTTTGATATTCGGTGTATTCGTGTAGAAGATATGCCGAAAGAGCTGAAATTGTGGGCATTTTTTAAATCATGAAAATGCAAACGAAACAGCACGTGCATTCAATAGCCTGCACCCTGATAGGCGTGTTCGTCATCATAAGTACGTGCTAGAGTTGTTACACAAGTTCCATGACACTGGACCAGTGACTAACAAGAAGCGAAATCCTGAACGTTAATGTCCTATGGTGAATGAAACCACAAGCATGGAAACGATAGGCCAAGTTAGTGCAGATCCAATATTGAGTACACGAGAATTAGTTGAGACTACTAATCTACGTAGAATGACAATTAAACGAATTCTGAAAAAAAAGTTTCAGCCATATAAAATCCAGCTAGTTTAGGAATTAAATGAAGATGGTTACGACCGAATTTTTCGAAAATATTTTTCAAAGATGAAAACAGGCAATTTCTTGTTATCACTTGTTTTTTCGAAGAAAGTTCTTTCTTTCCGAATGGCACTTTAACTCGTCATAATTGCTGGTTCTGGGAAGATAAAAACCCTCGTGTTTCCTATGGAGTCCACACTCAAACTCCACGAAGAATCAATGTTTGGGCGGACATTTTTGGTGATCCCATCATTGGATCAATCTTCATAGCCGACATTTTGACTAAACGAATAGACTGAATTTCAAAAATAAACAAGCAGTGTATAGGGAATCAAAAGCTCTTTCCAACGAGGTATCACATGACCCCTACTCCTAAATCGAAAAAAAAATTCAGAAGACACCCCTGCTTAGGAGGACAAAGTTTGGGAAATATTTTTGCGTTAAAAGTTGTCCCTCTCACAAGCAAATTTCAGGCTTTTGTCGACAAAATCTTTTACTGGCAGTTATGGCTGCCATTTCGTTTTCAATGGGCCTGCCTGTATATATGTATATAATATGTATATATATATATATATATATATATATATATATATATATATATATATATATATATATATATATATATATGTATATATATATATATATATATATATATATATATATATATATATATATATATATATATATATATATATATGATTATTATGACTAAAACTTTTGTATAATTATTTTTGTTTCTTATATCAGTTCTAACGTTATCTACATCTACCTCACGCAATGAAATCGTTGTTCGTTATTTAATTCAGCCCATATATCTTAAATTAAATTTTTTTTAGATGCTTACTGAAGAACGCCAACATTTGTTGGACATATTCTGAGACATAATTCATAATTTTCTGGCAACATTATATTATTAAAAAATATGAGGTAGACAAAGGAAACTTCTAGAAAAACTAGTCCCATCGACAAAGTTTGGAAGAATGAAGGAAAGTGAAATGGTCTTCAGGCTGTGATGATGAGACACCTGAAACAAGTGAATATGAAAGAGCTACAATACCTGAAGTAGATAATGTCAGGTGTTAGACAACAAGATATAACAAGCTTTAGCTGCGTAACAGTTTTTTGTTTTTGGTAAATTTTTATTAAAAAAATAAAAAAATCACTCAAATAAATTCACTAATAGAGAGGTGTCGATGGTGAGACTTTGCAAACATTTTCTCAAATGAGCGTAAACTGGGACACTTACACCCCATCTTTGTGGTCAGTTTCAGTTTTTATATGTTTATCTATATATTTGAAAGTAATTTCCTGCAAATATTAAAGTAAAATGAAGGACAACGACTTAAGGCTTTATAGAACACACTTCTTACGACATTTCTTCTACCTAATTTGTATTTGTTCTTTATCTAGAATATGTGAGTTTTGACGATTGGATCCGTGACACAAGTTTTAAGAAGAAAAACTATAATTTTTTTGAATCTTTTTTTTTCCTTGAACGTAGTAATCTAATTTGGTACATGGTTTTCTTTTTAGTGATTTTTTATTTTGAAAATTCACTAATAGAGAGGTATCGGTGCTGAGATTTTGAAAAAAATTATTCAAATTAGCGCGAACTAGGACCCCTAGAACCCTAGAACCCACATATGGGGTCAGTCTCAATTTTGATCTATTTAAATATATATATATATATATATATATATATATATATATATATATATATATATATATATATATATATATATATATATATATATATATATATATAGATGTGTGTGTGTGTATCCACACGATAACGCAAAAAGTTATTACCAGATATAGATGAAGCTCGGCAAGAATCTTTCTTTTATCAAAAGCTTGGATAGGTTCGTTAGCCAAGAAAATCAGACAAGGTTTCCCGGGAAAATTTAGAGTTTTTTCTGGAAAAATCTCCGAAAATTACAAAGCTATTTTGATGAAATTTGTCGGACACGTTGCCTTTAGAAATAACTTTTTTTTACTCTCTCCCTCAGGGCTCGTCCGCGGCCTCGCCGCCCCGATAGCACTGCAACCTTTGATTTATTGTGCATGTAGAAAGACCTTACTCCATACTAAAATTACAAAGCTATTTGAATGAAATGTGGTGAGTATGTTGCCTTGTGAAAGACATTACTTTATACCAAAATTTAACTTTCTAAGTTTATAGAAAATGGAGTTATTCAAATTTGAAACATTTAATAAAAATTCACGATCATAACGCACTTGATACGTCCCGAAATTTTGCACCCGTTGCCTTTAGAAAGACCTTACCCCATACCAAAACTCAACTTTCTAGGTTTAGAGAAAATTGAGTTATTCAAATTTGAAGCATTTAATGAAAATTCACTACAATAACGCACTTTATGCGTCCCGAACTTTTTACATATAAAACTCAATAAACATTAAAACAAAAATTTTATATTTAAAACATGCTGGTAGGCATCAATAGAAAATAATGCATGCAATCATGGATAAATAATTTTGCAATGGCTCGCACAATTTAAATTAAATTTTGTAATCTAAACATGGAAATACACTGACAGTTATATTAAAAGTGGTTCTTGAAAAACTAGATGTCGCTAAGAAAAATGTAGTTGGCGTTCAATAATTGAAAATTTATCTTCAAAATGCTGCCTACGAAACTTTGTCTAAATCTTCAAGGATGGTAAATAATATAAGCTTTGTTAAATTTATTATTTTAGTGAATTTTTGTAGAAACAATCACACCGATAACTCAAAAAATGATGGGCCGATTTTGATAAAATTTGGCATGTACCTTCCTTTTGTAAATGGATTGGATAAGTTCGTTAGTCAGGAAAATCGGACAAGGTTTACCGGGAAAATTTTGAGTTTTCATTCGTAAAAAATTTTTATCTCAAAAAATAAAAAGCTATGATAACCAAATTTGGCAAGTAGATTTACGATATAAAAGGTAAACTATACACCAAAATTTAGATTTATATATTACAAGAAAAAAAGTTATAATAAAATATTTTGTGCCAGATCATTTCTATTAAAATTCACTACCATAACGCACTTGCTGCGTCCAGGATTTTTTTGAATAATACAGTCAGAAATTAATAAGTCAAAAAATTGCAATAATAATAACACCCTTACGTTTTTAGTTGCTTAGTGTCCACATAGGTATTCTTGGAGAACCAGAACAAACGTATGTTGCCGCGTAATTTCAAACTGTGTAGTTGTCCGGGAGATGTGTAGGTTGAACCACACTAGACTAATATTTATGGTGATACTTGAATAACGTAGGTTACAAGACCCGCCCAAGGACATTACTAAAGTTAGGAAGATGCATTAGACTAGAGATAAACTCTATTTGGAGGGAAACTTTGCATCGCATAATGGCCAGCATATTTTGCAGCATTCTACCACAAGGTATTACGAGAATTTATAATTAGGCGTCGGATTTTATTTCATATTTATCTTTATTATATATATATATATATATATATATATATATATATATATATATATATATATATATATATATATATATATTCAGTTTTTTACCTTGAAACAAAATAATACAAATGTGGGGTTGTTGTGGGAAATAAATACATTATCGCACTTGGATTAGTTAAAAAAATGCTTTGGTAGTTACTGCATTAAATCATGAATGGAAAAAAAATATGTATTTCTCATTTTATAATGCTCAGGATCAATTTTGTGTGCTAAGCAAAACGAAAGTCGTATCCTTGGATGTTTAGGAAATCCTAGACTCCACTGAATATTTTTTATTATATTTTTGTTATTTTATATGAGGCTATTGCCTCACTACAACTACCAGACTTATTACCAGACCAAACTTTTAGGCAGCATATTTAAGAGTTGGAGACGCTTTTTTTTGTAAGGAGAGTATAGAATTTCAACCTTTCTTACATCGTTTGGTACGTGTGACCGACATATCTAGGTCTTCAGACATTTACATATCTCCTTGAGACACAATACCACAGATTTACACAGCTGTGTTGCGGTATACCAAAAGAAATTTCTTAAAGAAGATTAGTAGACTGAGCACAGTTTTGAACCCAGGAGCCTCTAATTGGTTTTGTTCACAGAGTCACTGAACTTTCAGTTAATACTTTTATTTATTACCAAGTGTTGTTCAATCTAAGAGCAAATAAAAATATTATTGCGTTGGCTGACTTTGAAATTGCGAAAGCGCATGGTTTTTCACGGTGTTGTCCATTAGACGCTTACAGAAAAGTAACAAAAATAGCCTTAAAAATGGTAGTGCTTGGTTTTTGACGTTTTTGTCCATTAGACGCTTACAGAAAGCTAATAAAAATAGATTTGGAAAGTCGTAACTGTTAGTTTTTCAAAGTTCTGAACTAACCAAAATTATTTATAATTTCCTTGAACTCTCGGTTCTAGCAGGAATCCATGCCATCTTTGTTAGTTTCAAAATAACATTATACAGGCTGGCGCAAAAATAGTGGTGCAGGGAACTGTCTTATAACCTTGGCATCTAAGTACTGCGCTCTACTTAAACTTACTTTAGTCCAAAGGTGAAAATTGAAGAGATCAGGATTAAAATGATAAATCAAATTTCGGTTCTTCTTGATACCTAGAAAGTATTTGAGTTGTTGTTTGGAGAATCTGTACATATAGGTTTACCATAGTGACAGAAAAAAACTCACTACAAATTTGGCATTAGCGGATAGAGTACGCTGCTTGCGGTACCTTTTAAACTTTCAAAATACTCACACTTTTTGTTAGCATTGCTACGAACCTTTTGATAATAGAATGGTATTACATTGTATTTTCTCAACAAAATAGCTATAGTTTTTTAATGACTCTAAAATCAACCGCTTTATAGATACTTTTTTAAAAGTAGCTGCAGTAGTGTAGTACTACCAAGAATGGAGACAAAACACACTTTTAAATTGGGTGGGTGATAACAAATCAATTCTAAATAAAATATATTAACAATACTTTTTTAAATTATTTATTTTTTAATTCCAAAGCAAACAAAAACCGAATAATCAAATAAATCATTTTGCTGAATGCAATGTAATGAATAATATATATATATGTATATATATATATATATATATATATATATATATATATATATATATATATATATATATATATATATATATATATATATATATTGAACTATTAAATAACAAACATGAAACAAATATTTTTTAAAATTTGGCTGAAGCCGATAAGAGTCACACTGGCATATGCAACTAACTATTGTGTGTTTTAATAAAAAAAAATTTTGTCTTTGTGTAGGAAGTATAAATAGCGGTAGTGATTTCTAAAATTATTATCTTTGTTTAAGTTTATTAAATTGCCGTTAAAAGTAATTTCAAAGTCTTCTAAACACATTTTTTATTATTTAAGGTTTCACAGTGTAAAATAGAAACATTACTAAAGTTTATATTGTGTCCAGTGTCGAGATTGTATTCAGACAAAGCAAAAGTTCTTTTTGTAAACTTATATTACTTTTATGCTGTGCTAATCTATCTTTAGGGATTATGTACATCTCATGATTTTCAACTTTCATTATTAAAAAAATAAATTATTAGTTACTTCAATATTGAACGATAAATGTTCGTAATGCCCGCGACCCTCAATACCCTTTGATATACGCCTAAGAAGGTATTGTCCAACTTGAAGTAGTATAATAATCGGATATACAGTCATAAAAGATTAACAATATTCGAATGGCGTAATTGTCTAAAAATGACATGTAATGTGGCTCCTGTACGTAGTATTCCTGGTCAAATCCCGTTGCAGACATTGTAGAGAATGACTGCATCCACGGTGAACTGCTTCGAAAGAGGCATCATCATAAAGTTAGGGGACTAGTTGCTTGTACCTCCAGAGAAAAAGGCTTCTAAGTATGAGTAGTTCATGCCCTCTCAGAAACTGAAAGCACCAGAAGAATTGACGTCATAGCAATCGAAAAAAACACATGAAAGCGGTTATATTATAGATCAGACCATACGTTTTGTGAGAGATGTGTATCTGGCCTGACGTGACCTGACCTGACCAAATTCCAGAATATAAGTGTATTGTTTACGAAACTACAATGACTAATTTAAATTTCACGATAAAAATTGATCAGTAATAGGTCTGTCTGGTGTAAGGAGAATATTATTTTAAAATGACTGTGTCTAATGGAAAGTTATAATGTATGGCCGGTATGTTCAGAATAAAAAACGTTATATATTGATTTTCCATTAAAGTGACAGTTTATTCTTTCTTTTCCATGATTCTCCGCAGGTTCCTACCCGTGTGGGCAACTGATTAATGGTAACTTAAAAAAAATCTAATAGGTTCAAAACAGTCCACGACTTGGAATTGGGCTGCCACTGCCCATTAATATTTATGAATAGTTTTTATTTGCGTAATTTTTTACTTGAACAGAGAAGTGAGTCGGTGCGCCGTCTTGCGTGAAATACATATTCCCTCTTACATTTAAGCATAAATCATCAAGGAGATAAGTAAACCCACTTTGAAGGAAATTTAGGAAGGAATTTATATTCAGATTTAGTGTTAGTTATTATGGACCTAAGATATAATATGTGATTATTTCACACCAAACATTAATCTTAAATTCATGGTACAAATTACGTTCTACACTTAAATACACCCTGGTGAGTTAAGGTAGCTTTATGTATGATTGGTAATTTATTCACAAACAGTTAATCTGTGGTGTGTTTGTTTCTACCAGTTCTAGTTGAAAGATCAGCTGGAAATAAATTATGTGCTGGTTTGACGTTATAGTGATAAAGATCTTTGTCATCAAATATCCTCAGAATCGATAATCTACTTACATTAGCAGCTTAACTTATTGTTGCTGAACTGTTGCTGTTAGTAAAGCCGTTTGTTCCGTCTCCATGCAGTGGTTGGGCACGTTAAGGACCCGTATCCTTCCTAGAGAAAGGTGGGGATTCAGCAAAATTTCTAGGTGAAATTGCTCAATGGCGTCGGTGTTTGACCATACTCGTGTAAAGAGACCGACTATAAAGAAATAAACACACACCACACCACATACTAAGTGAGTTCCGTCGTGGAAAAATAGCCCAAAAACTATTAAGTACTCCAAGCAACACCGGTTGTGAAAGTCTAAAATCGCGAAGGCGTAGCTCGTGTATTCCTTGTTGTAAATGTTTGTGTTCTTGTAAGTTATTACATGTATACAGAAAGTTCTGATTTAAAGTATATGTTTTTTAACAACTTGCAGTACCACAGAGTTTTATCCAGAAGTTTTTTTAATTACTTAGCTGGTTTTGTAAGAATGGAACTAAAATAGCAAATTTATACATTGTTTTTCTTAGGGTTTGCGAATTTTTTCTTAATGCGCTTTTTTGCCTTTAAATTCAGAGTATCATTTTTTAAGTTTACATAAAAATAAAAACATTTGTATGCATAAAGCTCAATGTAACTGGTTTTGAGAACCTAGATGATAAACCCCTGTATGGTAATTTTTTTTCAAAAGCCTCTGACTAAGCGCATTGACCTCACACTGTGAACACTGTTAACTTTTAAAAATGTGTAGTTTCTGCAAACCCTGCTTTGATATTCTTTATAGTAGGTTGATGCACTACTGGCTGCCAGAAATAATAAACTTAAAACTTTGCCTAAAACTGACATTAAGCTGCATGCTGAAAACAAATCCACGAGATGTAATAAATTATTTCTCGAAATAACGAAAGTCATTAATGTACTTAATAGCTTTTAATGATTTTCAGTATTAGAAATGTTGTTTTTAGTTACACCGATTACCTAAATGATTATTAAGTGGAAAGTATTATTTCAATACAAATAGGAATCGTTTAAAATGCTAAAGATTTTAGATTTCCTTTTATGTGCCTCAGGAAGAGATGAAATGCAATTTCGTTGACGATTTGTCAAGGTTCAAGCATATTTAGTTTTTTGCGTTTTTATTTTGTAGCTCCAACTTACAAGCGAAGCTTTAATATTACAATATATCAATACCTTTATTGGATTTAAAACTTGACGGGATGTATATTATGTGTCCGACCGGCTTTACTGGCATCATAAGCAACAATAGGTAGTGACAAAACAGTTCGCCCTGCCCTGTCAGCGAGTTAAAATTATGTAAACATAATATACGCTTGGCTATTTTATATCTGACCTTAATTTACTACAGATACCGATAAAAACCACAATTTGACAATAAATCTTTCCTCAAAATGCTTTAGATCATTTGACGAGAAACGAAAATTTTTATACATATAGCGCTTACTTTTACGTAACAAAGTTATTATATAGTTTTTGGAGTATAATGCCCTCTCCGGCAAATTACCCTAGGAAGTAATTAAACCAAATGACAAGAAAAATTTAAAGCCATAACGAATCTTATTAGCCACTGAGCTTTATACTTATAACACTTATTTTATTGAAAGTTTAATTAAATCTAAAATTTTAATATAATTTATACGCTTGGTCATCCTAAGCAAAATGTACATTTCATAATCGTATGCGGAATACACACAGGTGATCACAAAAAAAAACCGCAAATTTTGTATCCAATGGCCTGCTTGACTTAGCTACAGGGTAACAGTTAAATTCCGTGAAACAGTTGTTTTGCAATAACTTTTGGACCACTCTGTAAATTAACTTTAGAATTTGTAGTTGTTTTACTGCCGCCGTATTTATTTCAAACAAATTTGAATACATTCCAAAGTCCAAAACCGGGGGAGGGGGTCACCCTTCTCGCGCCTTCTATTCTAGAATGTCTGCGCGACGTGTATAAATGCTGCATCTCGTTCAGTTCCATCCAGTCTCAGTCGAGTCGAGCCTTTCACCGTGAGTGTGTGTGTGTGATGTAGTTTTCGTGTTGGCTGAAATTCACGGTATTCGAATAGCAGTAGATTTATACAGTGTATACAGAGTCATGGGTAAATGTTTAAGTGGGCGTAAGCAAGCATTTGACGATAGTGAAGCATCAACAAGTGCACAGACGAGAGTGGTTCTGAAACAAAAATCAAGAAAATATTCTCCAGACTATTTAAAGTTTGGGTTTACCAGCACTGAAGTAAATGAAGAAGAAAGGCCCCCGTGGGTCATTTGCTCAAAAATGTTGGCAGCAGACATCATCAAACCTAATAAACTTAAATTACATTTGGCAACGCTTTATAGTGAGTACGTTAGCAAATCCTGACAATTCTTATTAGAATCATACTAAAAGCAAAAATCTTTTGCTAAACTTTGTCTGTGAATGAAAAGGCTTTACGCCTATCAAATAGCCAAATGTAAGAAGTCTCCGACTTTTGGTGAAGTGCCTATTCTGCGAGCTGCGATTGAGACCGTACAACCTATGCTTGGGAACAATTTTGCCAAACAATTGCAGTCCACGCATTTTTCAAATGATGCTGTTGCCCGTCGAATTGGTAATATAGCTGAATATATACAGGATCAGCATTTTGGGGAGTTGCGTGACAAGTTTTTTTCAATTTAGCTTGATAAGGCAACATATAGCAGTAAATATGCTCATTTAATTGCATATGTCCGATGTTGCAATAGTGTGTCAGCAGTAGAAGAATTATTATTCTGCAAACCAATAGAACTCAAAGCAACAGCACTTGCAATCTTAAATGATTTTTCAAACGAAGCAAACATAGAGTGGAAAAATTGTGTCGGAATATGCATCGATGGTGCTCGTACAATATCTGGAAGATTCTAAAATATACAAGCACTTGTGTAACTAAAATCTCCACAGTGTATCTGAACACATTGCATGATTCACCGAGAAGCTCTGGCTTCTAAAGAAATGAGTCTTGGCCCAAATATTGGGCTAACGACGGTGGTAACCGTAGTAGATTATATAAAAATGGAAGCCCTTAAATCAATAATCGTTTCTGCACTTTGTAAAGACATGGGTGCAGTACATTCAGCGTTACTATTTTATTTCGAGGCAAGATGGTTATCACGTAAGACATTTTTGCAACGTGTTTATGAATTAACAGATGGAATTGCCATTTTTCTAGAAGAGAAACATCGACAGGAAGCTGAGAATTTTAGTTTGTGTTGAAATTGAGCTACTTGTTCAACATACTCTAGAAATTAAATACTTTGAATCTTCAACTCCAAAGAGCAAACACGCATATGTCGGATGTGAGTGATAAAGTTGATGCGTTTCGTAGAAAACTGGAATTATTGACCAGAAATGTAAAGCAAAATCCTAAAAGTTGAAGAACAACATGTCGCAGTTGTTTTTGTAACCATTGAAAATAATTTAGCCATGCTGCCAAAGAATTTTGAAAATTATTTTTTGCTGACTTCAACTTGATAGCAAGTCATGAGTAGGTTAGGGACCTGTTTTAAAATACTCTCGAAGGTCTCTCAACTGCCGAACAATAAATCTTTATAGACTTTACAAAAAGTGGCAAAACCAAAAGACAATTGAATTTTGGGCAGGGTTAAATGATAAGTTTTCTGCACTGAAAACAAGAGCATTTCGTATACTGTTGCCATTTTCAACATACTACCTTTGCGAAACCGGATTTTCTCCCGTGGCTGCTTTGAAGACAAAAAATGGATCTCAGCTAAATATAGAAAAAGAGATTAGAGGGTCAGTTTCTAATACTGAACCTTCTTGCAAAAACTTTTCTCTGAAAGACAGGCCCAAGGGACTCACTAATAATTATTAATCCTGTTTTTAATTTAATATTAATAAGTTATTTATTAAATATATTGTGCAGTACTGATACTATCCTATATAAGTGTGTATTCTACAGCGTTCCTTTCAGTAAATTAAATAATTTCTTTAATAATATATTTCTTCCCATTTTTTCTCAAAATGCTCACGCGACCTAGGGGGGTGTGATAATTGCTGAATTGGAGGGAAAACGTTAATTTTTGTTACAGTGTAGTGTTTGTAAGCAAAGTTTCTTGTGGAAACATTGCTATTTCATTAGGAACCAGAAGCACTTTTTTTATTTTTAGGAGTTCTGGCAATGGTAAAGGTCCCTTCCAGTAAATAAAGAAACAAACTAAAGAGGTAATCAAGTAGTGCGCAATCCTATTTTCTTTTAAAAGGGTAGTGATGTTTTGAGCTACACATTCACCATTACATCAACTTATATTTGCATGTGTAAACCTAGAAACCTTAAAGTATACTTATGTGATATCATACAACTATATACAGAAAATTATGTCATTCGCAACAGCAAATACTCAATAACAACAAGCAAACCACCAGTTAAATTAAGAAAAAATCAGACAGTATGTAAAACGCCCTAAGAAAATAATTAACAAATGTCATACTATGTTAAAAGTATGTGATTTCATCTCTTACCAGGTAACTTAACTAAACTATGGCGATATTTCCAAAATGTACGTTCAGAAGGACGGTGGGTTCAAATGGTATGGAAATCTGGCGAGATTATATTCTTTGACATAGTGGAGGGTGAACAGAGAACGCAGTGGGCTAAAAGTGAACATAAAATTCAGTATTCCAGCTACACCGAAACAGTTATCTACGTGGGCAGCAGCAGCAGCGTGATACCGTACTAGTGCCAGCCGAGAGACATACCGAACCGAACAAGAAACGCACTGTGACCAGCAGCGACCATGAGAACAGCACCATACACGGTACCGACTTATATCTACTGAGGGCACCGACCAAGCGAAGAGTCTTCACCTCTCTACTAATTCGTGAGGTAAATAGAAAATTGTCTGCGAATCAGCGCCGACCTCCTCTGTTAATCACCTATAGCGCACGGGTACTATTTAGGGAGGGCGGTGCTGTAGCGCTCACAGACTGCATGAAAGGCCGAATGGTAGTGTTACTTTGCTTTTTTTTAAATTTAAAGTGTATCGAGGTAGAACTTTGGAAAGCGTATTTACTGAGATTTACCCCGGTCTGGATTGAATCCGAAAGAAATTTAGCAAGGAGAATAATTGAGAAAAGATAAGTTTTATTAGGAGGACGCTGACGCCCTCAGAAATTATCAGCGCTGGCGTCCAAATTCATAACTGCAGTTAGTCTGAGATCTAATTAAAATTAGTTAGAGAAAAAGGCAGCGTCGCACAACGATGAACGAGTTCTATAAATAGACCAAACTCTAGCATGGAAAGTAAAGTTTTTCTTGGGAAAAGGCCATATTGGGGGCAAAGATATTGAATACCTGTAACGCTCGCATATTTTAATGAACACGATATTATATAGGCCGATAACTTCAGCGAAACTGCAGTTATACATTCAATAAAATAGTTAAGTCAATTTGTTTAATTATCTATTTTTAGTGAAAGTTGGCAGGTATCTAATTTTTGTTGACAGGTTGGATAATTTCGTTAGCCAGCCTAATGATCTGGTTTACGGGTAACATGCAAGTTATCTTCTTGGGAATTTTTTATATCTCCGAAAATTGGGAAGCTGTTTGGATATATGTAGTACACACACTGCCATTGTAGGTGTTATATAAGTCACTAATGGAATTATACGTTTATAGACAAATAAGTTATTACTATTTAAAAAAATGATAATAAAAATTCGCCAATAAAATACACTTGCAGCGTCACGATCTATAATTCAGTAAAGTCGATGAATTCAATATACGAATTCAGTCTAATGACACAAATACTTCTTGGTGGCTTGTTACTATAACCCCAGTGGATAACAATGAAAAAGTATTTAAAAGTTCTTTTACTTTTGCTGTTGAATTATGCGTAAGTTTTAAAATGCTCGACTGCTTCTATTTATCGCAGTGTTATGTAAATGCTATGTGAAGTGTTTTACAAAAAGTATTACAGAAAACGCTAATTTGCCTAAGAGGCGGTGGTTATGTGCAAGTGCAGGTAAATATCTAAGGCATGGTATTTACTTAGGAGGGTCGTAAAGCTACAATTTGCGTAAGTGCTGTTAACATAAAGAAAACTGTTTCTATCCATTGACTGTAGTGGTACTTTAAAACTCCCCTTGTGTTTGCTGTAAAATCTCTTTTATTTTCTACTTTTGGCTTTCCAGGCAACTATTTTATATTTTTTGAATCAATCCGTCAGAGTTGTATCGCTGTAGTATAAATGAAGAACATTTTTGTTGATAGATACTCCGCAATCAGTATAAGTATATGCTATCATGGTACTGGTCACGTCGTAGCTATGTTTACTGCGCTAAAGGTCATACATAAAAAATATTAATGCACCAGGTGTGTAACGGTAACCAATGTTTATAAATATTGAACTTTATTGAAAGAATGTCACTTAGTTGTGAGCATGTAAAGACTACAACTAATGGTATTATTGATAGGACAGTTGGCAGGGTGTCCTTCAAAATAAAAGTAATAAAAGGAAAATAAGATACTATTTCCTTAGTTTGGCATTTCACAACAATTTAAATTTTGCTAAAACTTATGACGGTAGAGTATCCATAAATTTCTTTGCAGAATCCCAAACCAAGGTCAGTTTGGATTTACATTTATATTTATACCAGATAAAAATCTCTTTACGGTCTAGGGTTAAACTCATCAAGACCTTAAAGATAATTTTCAGTTGGATTTGAGGAGGAGGCAGATTGACGGCCCGTAATTGAACTACAACAGCACAACCTATCATTATCCACCTCTCTAAAGATTTTTTCATCTTAAAAATGGCTGCAACAGAGGATCCAAAACTCCGAGTTTCAACACATTCTGGACGAGACTCAATCCAAGTCATTTTGACTTCCGTATTCAAAGAAATATATTTATATTTATTTATGGAAAACTCAGGTACTTAGAAGTATTTATGATTGTTAATTTCTGTATAATATCCAATGTGTCGTTGATTTAAATAAATTTAATTGAATATATATATATATATATATATATATATATATATATATATATATATATATATATATATATATATATATATATATATATATATATATGTATATATATATATATATCCAGATTCAAACTAATGATGATGTGTGTAGTTACCAAACAAAATTTTGTTACTTTAAACAGTATCTGTATTTTTTTTCGGGTAAAACAACTTGCCAATGGCCGAATGGTCGTAGGATTATATGCAGCAGCGAAAATTTACCTGGAAACGTTAGGCCCACCACCTTGTGTAAAAGCCTTTCCTTGGACAAGGCGGACTATTTTCGAGTATATTATTTCACTCTTGATAGTCGTAGACGCAAAATGGACGAAAGTAGAACATAGAAAAATAAAACCAAGAAGACCACAAGCTCTAAAAGTCAGACAGACAGCAAGGTAGAGATGTCCGCAGAATTTCAATGGGGCCGCGTTGCTACGATTCAGGGTTTCAGAGTTAAACTGCCCAAATAACATGCTGTTACTCTAGCCGAATCGCCTGCTATATCAAAGAGATTCAAGGACAGCATCAGAGTTAATTTCCTAGACGAAATAAAAAAACATGACAGATGAAGTGCTGTACAGCGTCCCACTATCAGGGGATGCTGACAGATGCTACAGAAACTAATCCAGAAAGACCAGGATTATAAAAGCCCAGAACAGTTGTAATTTTGGATAACCAAATAATATGCTAATAAGCCCAAACAAGGAATAAAAAAGACTAACTGAGGCACAAGAGAAAACAGTAGGCGGCAAAGAAGGTGGAAAGAAGCCCATGTCGGGACAGGCAAAGAGAGCCAAGTGCAAAATGTGGGATGAAAAGGCCAAAATAAAAGCAAGGTCATTTAAAGAGGTCCCCACAGCACTTAGTAAGGCTCTTATTCAAAACGTGTTTTTATCCACTATTGTTAAAGACCTCCTCACACAGGGGTTCTACAAAATTTCCAGGATAGTGAGGTGAAACTCTGGCTCCCTGACTTCGGTGATTATCCATAGTAGCGGAAATGGACCGACGTTAAAGAAATGAAAACAAACACACATTTTAGCAACTACTGCTTTTTAGTCGGCTTTCTGCAACCAGGGTTTCGATATGAAATTGACGTGTTTTATAAATGAGGATGATAAACTCGACAGAAACCAAGTTCTTTAGCGGCTCGTCCTGCTCCATTTACGGAATTTAAAAACTTGAGACAGATAGGATTCTGGACACTAAAATCACAAAGTAGAGCAACTTAAGAATTTGGGCCGTTTTGCAACAAATAATCGACTATATAGGTAATCAAAAAATTCGTTGTATATAGAAATTCATTTTTATTTAAAGGCAAACTTCAAGAGTAGCTTTGTACTAGCTAATTAAAGTCTTAATAAAATTGTATCAAAAGCAACTAGACTCTTACATAATCATTTTACAGACATCTATATATGCTACTAACACAGTCTACATGTCGAACTTGTAAACGTTTGAATTTGCAGGTGCCAAAAAAAAGTGCTAACTAAAATTTACGACATGGTTTTGCAATAAAATCAACAAAAGGCAAAACGGCAATTACAGGTTTCGTAATAATATTACAAGCACAAGCATTTTGAACTTGCTGTTGTAACCTCTACTCGTAATTAATATTTCTGTAATTATTAAACGTTATAGCACGCTGCGTTCTCAGAGATGACATAGATAAACTTAGATCATATTTAATGTAGATATATATATATATATATATATATATATATATATATATATATATATATATATATATATATATATATATATATATATATATATATATATATATATATATATATATATATATATACGTCTTCTATGGCCTTCACTAGTGCATTTGTGAAGCCAGAGAATACATCTACACACCTGTTTTTAGTGCAAAACGGTTTTTATCAGTAAATGCAACAACAATAAAAAAATCAGATAATGTTGTCCACCAATACACAATTCTGTCATTAAACAACTCGCATAATAAAAACCGGTGTATCTCGGCAGAAGCAAATTTTAAAAATAAATATAATTGATAGCCGCACCACTCAGGAGGTAGACGATAGTGAAAAATAATCTAACCCTTGAATCATTTTAGATACTACTGCAATTGGTTGTTTTAAACGAGAATCTAACAAAAGAATGAACTTGGCTGTCAGTTAGCTGTTGGATTTTTACATCTAATAAAAATCAGATTATAAAAGACGATAGATATTTTAAATGAGCTGAAATTCTTCCAAAAACATAACATTCAATTTTCTAATGCTACAAAGACCATTATGATTATATTTTCAGTACCACGTATACCTGAAACGTAGACTAATTCGAGTTTCACATAAACAACACTGCAACTCGCACAGAAAATTGCAGGGGATAGGAAACAAAAAATCGATGTATGAAGAGGTACATATTACAATAGATGGAGAGAAATGATGGTGAGACCTTGCATTTTTTTTTCAAATTAGCGCGATTATGGTCCCCTATAATCCAACACCAAGGTTGGTTTGAATTTATATATATATATATATATATATATATATATATATATATATATATATATATATATATATATATATATATATATATATTGTTGCGTTTTCTCCGGGTTCTGGCTAAGCGAGACTTTTAATTTAACAAAACAACTTTATTTACTCTCTAAATATGGATACAATAAAAGTTCTAGAATGTCTCTCTCACAAAACACTTAGTTTATCTGGCCTTACAATCACTAATTTGGACAAAAGTCACTAATACACTGAAACTACAGTCGCTACTCTATAACACTTCACACTAGTTATTGCTTCTTCGAGTCACCTCAACATTCTCTAACTGAACTGTACTGTCTGGCTTGCTTTCGTCTTTATATACACGTCGTACCTTCTACCTTGTTTCGCGAGCCTTCTATTCCAGAATATTCCAGGACCTTCTTTTACTAGAAGGTTCTGTGAATACAGATCGGTCCCGTGTGTATAGAGGCGGATGTATATACAGTATGATCCAAATGTGGTCATCACTCCTTTGTTACACAAGAGGTGTTTCTCTCTGCGTATACAGGGTGTAAGGGTTCTCTGCGTATACAGGGTGTATATACAGGGTGTTCGGAATGCGCAGACCTTAGTTATCCGTTCCGACGGGGTACAAGTTGGTAACTTCGTTATTTTTGGTCCTAGAGGGTTGAGACTTCGCCTGAGGGGTGTCACCCCAGGCACCCCCCAGGGGCGGGGAGGCGGTGTTGCCAGATTGTGCAAAAAATCCCAGATGTTGGGGAAGTTCTGGAGATGTGGCAACACGGCACCTACGTCTATTGAAGTGCTTTGTAACAATATATATATATATATATATATATATATATATATATATATATATATATATATATATATATATATATATATATATATATATATATATATATATATATATATATATATACAGGGTGACTCACAACGCAATGGACACAGAATGCGTGCGTGTGGAGGACCTCAAAAAATGCCGATTTTTTATATGAAAGTTTTCTCTGACGCCCATTGTTGGTGAGATATTGACCTCGGAAAATTCCTTAATAATTACAAGAAACAGCTGTATTGTAGCAGTGCCCTAACATAGAACAACCAAATTTGGTAGATGGTTTTCTTTTATCAACATCGTTATTGGACAAAAATTTTAAGTGTATATAAACTCAAAAAGGGGTGTATTAGGCGTGGGTCGCCATTTTAATGATTTTTTTAAACCCTGACCTAATTAAAAGTTAAAGTCCATCAATTTTATAGAAAATTACATTTTCTACCTTTTTTTTCCGCCTGTCGCTTTTTCGACAAACCACCCGTTTTTGAGAAAATTAAGATTTTTTAAGTTGAGATCAAAACAAAATTAAGTCCCTTGAAGATTTTATTAAACATAAAAGTCTCATGGGGAATGCCTCCCGCGCTCTGCAAGTCGGAATGCCTTGTTGCTAGGCTTACAGTTGTTGTCAAATCTGACATTACTTAAATGTATTAAGTTTGTACAATAGTTATTGTCTTGTGTTTCTTGTTTTCTTTTGTGATAATAATTTGTTGTTCAAAATGCTAGAAAGGTCTCAATTAATAACCAAGTTAACATGCTTATGGTATTAGGGTTTTGCGAGGGTAATTGCCGCAGAAGGTATATCGAAGAAGATTTCCTAATCGTAATATACCACATCGTCAAAAGTTTGTCAATGTTGAACGTCGAGCTCGGGAAACGGGTTCCTTGTTCATAAAAAATGCTGGAGGACGCGTTCATGCAGTGAACGCACGAACTGAGGAGCGTCATCTAGACAGTATTGAAAGTGAACCTCAAACCAGCACCAGACGACTATCCAGGCAGTTTTATATAACACAGCCGACGGTCCATAGAATTATCCGACGCATTCTGCTGCATCCATATCACCTTCAAAAAGTGCAAGAACTGCTACCGCAAGATTTAGACGCAGGACTGTTTTTTGTAATTTCATCTTACATCAGAATATTGATTTTTCCCAAGACCATTCTTTTTACGGATGAAGCTTGCACAACTGCTACGAATATTCGGATCTAAATCCACATGGTACAGTAACTCACCATTTTCAAGGAAAATTTAAAATAAATGTGTGGGAGGTATTGTTGGAGAACATTTGGTTGGGTCGGTTAGTTTACCAAACCGTTTGAACGGTGGCACATATTTGCTTTTCTTGGAAAATGTTGTTCCTTAGCTACTACACAGCGAAATGTGGTTTATGAATGATGGGGCGCCATCATATTTCACTACAAATGTTCGTGGATTTTCAGACCAACAGTTTCCAAATCGATGAATGGGTCGTGGAATTAATTGCCCTCAGACTTGAATAAATGTGATTTTTTTCTCTGGGGGTTTTCAAAGAATCTGTGTATGACCCTAGTTCAATATGCGGAAGATTTCTGGAGTCGCATCAATAATAAGTGGATCATTATTAAAAGTGACATCCAATTACTTAACAGAGTAGACTTTAATTTTAATGTGTTTTTATTTATTAGTTTTTAATAGCGTTTGTTAAATTTCAGATATGTTAGTGTTTAATAAAGTCTTGAAAGGACATAATTTTGTTTTGATCTCAACTCTAAAAATCTCACTTTTCTCAAAAACGGATGGTTTGTTGTAAAATTGACAAGAGGAGAAGAAGGTACAAAATTTAATTTTCTATAAAACTGATATACTTTAACTTTTAATTAGGTTGGGGTTTAGAAATATGAAATCATTAAATGGGTGAACCACTCCTAATTCCCCCCTTCTTGAGTTTATATCCACTTCAAATTTTTGTTCAATAAGGATGTTGATTAAATAAAACCATATACCAAATTTGGTTGTTCTATGTTCGGGCACCGCTGCTAATAAATGTAAGTAAAGACAGATTTGACCTAGCAACAGATGACTTGCAGAGTGGCCTAGGCACCCCCTATGAGACTTTAGTGTTTAATAAAATCTTCAAGGGACATAATTTTGTTTTGATCTAAACTCTAAAAACCTCACTTCTCTTAAAAAACGGGTGGTTTGTCGAAAAAGTGACAAGAGAAGAAAAAGATAGAAAATTTAATTTTGTATAAAACTGACGAAGTTCAACTTTTAATTCGCTTAGGGTTTAAAAAATGATTTTGATGTTGATAAAAGAAAACCACCTACCAAATTGGGATGTTCTATGTTAGGACACTGCTGCAATACAGGTGTTTCTTGTAATTATTAAATAATCTACCGAGGTCAATATCTCAGAAACCATGGGAGTCAGAGAAACATTTTATATAAAAAATTGGCATGTTTTGAGGTCCTCTACAGGCACATATTCTGTGTACACTGCGTTGTGAATCACCCTCTATATATATATATATATATATATATATATATATATATATATATATATATATATATATATATATATATATATATATATATATATATATATATATATATATATATATATATATCCAATCGATATCTCAAAAAGTAATTAAAAGTAATTAACCGATTTTGATGAAACTCGGCAAATACCTTTCTTCATTCAATAGCTTGGATATGTTTGTTAGCCAGCCCGATCGGACCAGTTTAGTTGTATCTCAAAAAATAACAAAGCTATTTTGATAAAATTTGACAGATATGCTGCCCTGGTTAAGACCTTACTACATACCAATTTAACCTTCTTGGTTTATAGAAAAGTGAGTTATTCAAATTTGAAGCACGTAACAAAAAATGGCTACCGTAACGCACTTGCTGCGTCCCGAACTTTTTTTGATTGAAAACAATTATGGAAATCCCTTGACAGCGTCATATTTCGCCAGCTGACACCCTATAAGTAAGATATAACCACAGAACTTTCAGATTCAAGGTTATCGGGAATCATGGTTTCATGTTTAACCACAATATAGCTACAGACTCAAGGGATATGTAATAAACTTTAAATATAAGTATTTTTAATTGTGTAAAATAAACACCATAAGTAATTGAATAAAATAACCAAACCCTTGTCGCTGGAAGATAAAGAAATGCGTCTTTCTTAGCCGGACAATTTGTAACAGCGCTACTACGTCGCCTTTCATTATATATTTAGTAGATTTTGCTCTGTCTATAGTTTTTCTGGAGACGGGAAGTCTGGGCTGAATCGACGACAGAATGTATATGTTGCCTGACACACTTTCTAACCAACAAAATTACAATAGAACAGCCTCACCATAATGCATATTTAAAAGGCTGTTTAATTACCTTATGAATATTACAATTTTTCTTATCTTTAATTATATACGCGGCATCAAATGCAGAATTTATCGCAAGAAAGACTGTAAATAACGAAGTTAATGCCGCTGCTTTATTTACATGTATCCATATAGGGGCTGCAATAGTATTTTTAATCCCCAAAATCTGAAAAGAATACAAACTACTTCAATTAGTGAAGTTGGAGACGCAGCAAGTGCGTTATGGTAGTGAATTTTTATTAAATCCTTCAAATTTGAATAACTCAATTTTCTATAAACTTAGACAGTTGAATTTTGGTACGTGGCAAGGTCTTTCTCATCGCAACATATCCACCAAATTTCATTGAAATAGCTTTGTAATTGTTGGAGACATTTTTTCGAAAAAAACTCAAATTTTCCCCGGAAAACCTGGTTCGATTTTCCTGGCTAACGAACTCCTCCAAGCCATTAATAAAGGAAAGGCACTTGCCAAGTTTCGTCGAAATCGGTTAGTTATTTTTTGAGTTAGCGGTGGATATATATATATATATATATATATATATATATATATATATATATATATATATATATATATATATATATATATATATATATATATATATATATATATATATATATATATATATATGTATATATTATATATATATATATATATATATATATATATATATATATATATATATATATATATATATATATATATATATATAAAAATTTAAACTGACCCCGGATATGGGTTATAGGGGTTCTAGTTCGCTCTTATTTAAAAACAATTTGGCAAAGTCTCACCATCAATACCTTTTTTTAATAAAAATTCACAAAAAAGAGGCCATGTTTAAAACCCGTTTTTATTTACAACTGTTTTTCAAAGAATACAAGCCACCCGAAATCTTCATATAAATCAACTGCACGACAACTAAAAACCATAATATTAGGCGACATTTAAAAGTTTGGGGAAAGTAAGTGCGTTATGGTAGCGAGTTTAAAAATATTTCAATCTATAGTAACTAAATTTTATATTGACCTAGAAGCCTCAATTTTGAAGATTATGAACGCTCTATTAATAAAACATGTGTACCCAACTTTATGAAAGTGACTTTGCTATTTTCGAAGATATATTTTTTACTTGATTTTTTGGATAAAATCGGATCCGATTGAGCTGGTTAGCAAATTTGTTTGAGAGACTTAACAACTAACGGTACGTGCCAAATTTCATCAAACTCGGGTGACAATATTTCAATTTATCGCTTACATATACAGGGTATTTCAACAAAAACTTGAATATAGCTCACAAAATAAAAAAACATTTAAAAAAAAAATTACAATAATGTAGAGTGGTACCAGTTATTGTATAAAATTAATAATCCCAAATTAATCCTCCTGCACCCGAAAGCAACCCTCTAAAGTTTTTCAAATTGCAAGGCGGTGTTATGTAGCCTCTCTATAAAGCGATCTACTCATTCTCCATATAACCGTGCAATTAAAAAAATGGCAATGCAAATTTCTAGAAAATA